>JANRMT010062848.1:1941756-1954180 GCA_026402145.1 Polypterus bichir lapradei
ATATATATATATATATATATATATATATATACACTATGGTCTGAACAAACACCAGAATGACTGAAAAGGAAGATTTTCAATTTTAAAAAGCAAGGAAACTTCTGACTTGGCTGTCATAGTCACAGTGAGGAATTATGCAGGTGTATTGCTGTTGGTTTAATTTGAGCTCCAGTTGCATTTCCTGACACACTAATATAATTCGTTGGCAGAAAGTACATAGTTTTAGTGTATCAAAGAGAAAATGTATAGTATTGTTCATAATGGCAGTCAGTTTTATTTTAATTCTCTCCTTTACTACTACTTCCGGGATGTCCAGAATGTGCCCCATAACTGAGCTTGCTCTTTTAATAATTTTGGTGATTTGGTGGGCCTCTACTGAAATGATGTTACCAGCCCAGCACACCACAGCATAGAAGATTGCAATGGCCATCACAGAGCTATAGAAGAAATGAAGAATATTACTTCCCACATTAAAGGAATTCAGTCTTCTAAGGAAGTAGACCATACTCTGCCCTTTCTTATATAGTTCCTCTGTGTCCAACCTGTCATCGATGTGGACCTCCAATTATTTGTAGGAGGGGTCCATCTTGACATCTACTCCCTAAATAGTGACTGGACATAGAGGCTCTTTGGTACGGCGAGAGCCTATATAACCAGTTCCTTGATTTTACTGATGTTAAGGTGCAGACAGTTCTCTTTGCACCAAAAAACAAAGTTCTCCACCTGACTCCTTCACTGCATGTCAATACACCCCATAAGTGCAGAATCTCCTGAGAATTTCTACAATTGGCATGACCTGGTGTTATATTTCTAGTTGGAGGTGTAGAGAGTGAAGAGAAAATGAGACAGGACTGTCTCTTGTGGTGCTCCAGTGTTGCTTGCATCCTTATCAGAAACACAGTCCTTGAGTCTCACAAACTGTAGCCTGGCTGACAGATAGTCCAGCATCTATGACACCATAGACTCATCCACCTGCATATCTGAGTTTACACCTTAACAGAGATGGCTGGATGGTAATGAAGGCATTGAAAAAAATTTGAAAACATAATCCTCACTGTGCTGCCAGCTTTGTTCAGGTGAGAATAAACTTTGTGGAGCAGACAGATAATTGCATCCTCCACTCCAATCTTTGTCTGATAGGCAAACTGCAGTGGGTCCAGGTGGTTTACCACAAGAGGGCTCATATAGTCCATGACCAGTCTTGTAAAAAATATGCAAGAATACAATGAACTAATTTGAACCTAAACACCTTAACTAATGAAAGTAATCGTTTGCTTTCTAGAAAAAAAATGAATTTGAGTATTGCATTATCAAAAGCTGATGTTTGAATAAAAACTTTAAAGCTCAAAGTGAAAAGTCTCATAGCCTGAAACATCAATTAGATGAAAGAGAGGCCATGCAGTCCAGTGCTCGCTTTTACTCTTTGTGATGTTCAGTTCTCCCCCACTAATTCATTCAACAAAGAAGCCAGGCGAGGTCCCAGCCAGAGCAATGGCAAAACTTGGTTTGTTTGACTAAATAAATTATGTTCCCCAACTGAGAGTGTTTTCTCCACCTAAACAACATTTTCTGTACTTATGTCTATTCATGCACCTTCAAAATACAATAAATAATATAGATTAATAGCTTTTAAAGGAGGTGTTTTCTGTTCCTCATCTAATTATATTAAGATGGCCCTATAGCTCTAATTTAATTGCAGTTTGTATTGAAACAGTTTTATTTGTTTCCGAGTAGATGTAAGTAGTTAGATATTTTTTGTTTCCTACATATTAATTTTTTCCTATCCTGTTTTGTGGAGGTCAGTCTTTCATTTTCTTTCTAGAGAAGCCAATACTACAAAATTCTCATTTTGACTCTTCATTGTCTGATCTTAATTTTAATGTATAAGTGAAGTAAGTAAATGCTACTTATATTTATTACTTAATTTTAATTAAAAATGTACTCCTTCTGGCTTGCACAGTAAAAGCATCCTTATGTTTTGATCATTTCATTTCTTTAAAAATTAGACTTCAGTAGCACTGGTGACCCATGTGCTTCTAACATTCATTGCTATCTCTGTGAAAAAGTGCCTTCTAATTTCTCTCTTTTTTATTTTGGAATGTTAAATAAATGTGTTGTAGTACCTAGAATTTGAATTCACCTTTGTTTTTTTATTATTGTATGATGAATATGTGATTTTACAAAATTAATCTTTAGGTTTTACTTTACATACACTTTAAAAAGATTGCCAGCATTTCATAGGAATTGCCTTAATTTTTTATGATACATATACCATATTAAAAATGTACTGTGTAATCACTGCAGGCTAAGCCATATTCCATAATACGACACCAAATTAATGTAAATTGAAATATGGCTTGGACTGGTCCGTGTTGTATTGAGGGATATTTACAGATCAGGGGCCTCATGCATAAACGGTGCATACGCACAAAAATGTTGCGTAAGAACATTTCCACGTTCAAATCGCAATGTATAAAACGTACACTTGGTGTAAAGCCATGCACTTTTCCACAGTACCTCATACCCTGTCGTACGCAAGTTCTCCGCTTGGTTTTGCAGACTGGCGGCACCCAGCGTCAAAGCAGTGCTACTGTTCCTGTGTGGTTACTCTTTATTTTTCTGACGCGGCTTTATAAATACACTGAAACTAACCGCATATTGTTGATTAGTGTAATGCATCTGATTGTAATTAACTTGTAACAATATAATGGTCCAGGGAATAGCCATAGTATTCCAAATACCATAACTGCTTTAGTGTTGTTAATCTCACTGCGCCATCTTCTTCTTCTTCTTTTTCTTCTTTCGGCTGCTCCCTTTAAGGGTTGCCACAGCGGATCATCTTTTTCCATATTATTCTCATTACACCACTCGGAGTATTTATATCACTGTATCTAAGTGGGAAATCACAGCAGCAGCTGATCGGAAAGAGAATTATCGGTATACAGCATCAAGCCTACGCTGCCTCAGCAATGGCAAAATGTTTCAAAGCCTTTCCTGTACGGACCTCGCGGTTCAGAAACAGTTTCATCCCAAGAACTATAAACGCACTCAATCAATTGCCCCTTGTAGAACTGTTTGTACTTATAAGTATAATCACCCCACTGTAAACTTGCACTACAGTTATAATATTACACAACCTGCGCCATTTTATAAAGTGCGTATTTACATATGATGATGGTATCATTTGTAAGATGAAATGCAGCAAAATATGTTGATTATATTATACAGATAAAACTTTAATTTCATTTAAATAATCTGTAGGACACGGTGCCGCAGCGCTAGCAAGTTCACGTATTGCGTTGTATATTTACTGAGGCTGGCGCGACACTGGAAGGATAGACGGATAGCATAATTAAACACGTACTATGAAGATATTTCAATGTTCCTTAAAAGTTTTGAAGAATCATCGTTGAAAGCTTACAAATGGCTTAATGTCTATTACAGAGCTGATTGTGTGGCGATTGGGTATTTGGGGAAAGAAAAGTAAGGACAGGAGTTGAAGGTTAGTATGTTTGAAAGAGACAGTACTGCTGCAATAAATTATTTCATCGAAGGTCGCGCATGGCACAGCAGCATCTTGTGTGAGACATGAACAACCACTGCGCCATCGTGTTTCCATGTTTAATAACATGCTTTCATTCCAATCATCATGAAAATGATACCACATATACATCTCAGTATTTTAATTATTCAGAGAGCTGTAATATCACGAATGTAATGGATTCTGTGTGCTGTCGGAGAAAGAGAAAGAACGGAAGCACGTAGTGATTCACACACATAGAGCACATTGAAGATCAAATACAAAACAAAGCATTTAACATGCTGCTTTAGTCACGATGGGATTTGAGAAACTAGTAAATTAAATGATTTTAAGAGGAAGTTTATGATGTTCTACTTTAATGACAAAATAAACTACATGATTAAAATGGAAATTTCGAGATTAAAGTTGACATTTCGTGCTTTTTTCCCACTGTGTGCCTATTTTTTTTGTCTGTACCCTAATACGCTCAGAAGGGCTACAACTCGCATTTTCACTGCGACTTTGATATGTGACTTCTTTTTTATTTTGGCACTGTGTAACTTTGTGAACGTGAGCTTTCGAGTTTCTCCGACACGCTATGTCACTCGATCAACTTCCTTTTGTTGATTATACCACTGTTTAAATCAACAAATAGCATGCTTTTCCTTTGCCTCCACTTGTCATTCGCTGAAATTCTTATATTTTCCCCTGTGCTTTTCCCATTGTCTTTTCACAGAAGGCTGAGCTTAAGGGCGATTTATATTGATTTGCATATTCATAGAGGCGTAATTCTGGGTGGATTTGGGGGCGGGACAGAAGGCGCGTGCACGAGCGTTACTTTTCACACTGACCGGAATTTATGGAGCGGAAGAACGTGGAAGTTGGAGTACGCACAGATTCCTGCATCTAGATTTTTCTGTGCGTAAGCACATTTCGGCTTTTGTGCTTATGTCATGTTATAGTGCGAATTCTACGCACGGCGTTATGCATGAGGCCCCAGGCATTTTCATATTGGATCAGTTACATATGTGGTGACATCCTGGCTACAGGGACACTGATGGAAACTTGTTTGATAACATGCACAGATTAGAAGGTTTTCGTTTATACAGAGAACCAGAGACACAAGAAAGAAGTGACCAAGTAGTGATGTGGACAGAACTTTAGTGACCTTCAAAACTGAACATGACATATATTTTGTGGAAAATAGCTGAATACACGGTAAAAAAAAAAAAAAAAAACCTGTACAAATACATTACATTAACTGTGAATTGTCACAGTCAAAAAACTAATTTAATAAAAGGTGTAAGAAACACAAAGGCAAGCCAAAAAAGAGTTGGGGATTCATCCTGTATATCAGTGTTTCCCAACCTCGGTCCTGGGGGCACACTGTGGCTGCAGGGTTTTGTTCCAACCAGCTTCTGTTTTTAAATGGACTCCTGGGCTAATTAAGTGAACTGTTATTTCCCAGGTTCTGTGTTTTGGGAACAAAATAGATATTAGAAAACTAAGTTTGGTACTATATATATATATATATATACTAGCAAAATATCTGCACTTCGCAGCAGAGAAATAGTGTGTTAAAGAAGTTATGAAAAAGAAAAGAAAACATTTTAAAAATAACGTAATGTGATTGTCAATGTAATTGTTTTGTCACTGTTATGAGTGTTGCTGTCATCAAGGATTTGATTATCATTATTTCTTTCAATCAGGTTCGTATTTGGAGGATGTGTTGTGTTGAAGTTATATTCCGTGTTTGTCAACCGTTGTAAAGATAACAGGTTTCATTCATCGAAGTGTTCACTACCCAAATCGGTACTTGTGAATCTAAGATGTTTAACAGGCATTCCCGGTATTAAGTTGTGGATTTGCCTGCGAATATTTAGCGGCAGTGTGTCTATGAACTTAATTTAAACTTAAGCTTTACACCTTGCTTTCCTATTGATATGTCTACAAAGGCTTGTTCAGATTCAGAGGGTTGTTCCTTTCTTACTGCATCAATAAACAGCTTGTCTTCCTCTTTATCTGAGACATCACACACTGCATGCACAGGTTTACCTTTCCCAGTCCTGCAAATTCAGTTCACGTGAACCGCTCGGAGTACATACATCGAAGGTTCTCAGCTGTGCTTGTGCTATCTTGTGCGATCTTGCGATGTCCACGGCTTTATTTAATGTTAGCTCAGACCCAGCACTTAAAAGTTTCACTTGCACTTTTGCTGAGTTTGTGCCAAACACTATTCTATCCCTGACCATCTTCGTTTGCATATGCACAGTCCTTCACCCGCAAATATTTAGCGGCAGCGTGTCTATTGGATTGCTGCCGATGGACGGCCTTATATGGGCAGGCACTCAATTACGTGGGAGGCGTGACGATGAGGGACGCAACTCCGCCTCACATGGCAACCGAGCTGCAGGCTATGGCCGTATATATTAAAATGTACCAAGCAGTTATATGGGAATAATGTATTTTTTTCTTTTTAACAATATTTTAAACTTGATTTTCATTCTACGTTTCAAGGTGTCCTAATTGTTTAATTAATCCATTATTTACTAATTAGTGAGTTTGATGCTAAAGTAGTTGCATCCTTTGATTATTCAGTGTTGTTTGCCAGCGTGTCTGCTCTGCTCATTTTTAATTGTCATTAATAAGATACAACGAAGGGGAAAAACTGCACAGAGAAAGGGCAAAATATAATGAAATCAACAAAAGAGAGTTAAGCATTTAAATCTATAGCAAAAGCAGAAATATTTCTAAATGTCTTATAAATGTAAAAATCATGCTGTTGTGCTTTTCTGAATGTAGAATAAAAAAAACATAATACCAGCTAATTAAATGAGATCAGTGCATTCAGGTGTTGTCACTGATTAGGAATCTGGTTGGAACAAAAACCTGCAGCCACAGTGTGCCCCCAGGACCGAGGCTGGGAAACACTGCTGTGTATTGTAGAACAGAGTAATCTCTAAGGACTGAGACCAGTGTCATCTAGCAGAACAAACTGATAAGTTTAACTGAGTGAATTTATAGCGGGAGAGCAGGCAGGCCGTGTTTGCAGGGCAGGAAGTAGAATGAGGTCGTCTGTGGGCGCCAGCAGTGAGGTCAGGAATAGACGGAAGTGGGTATTTAAGTGATTTTTTTTTCCTGTGGGAAGAGAAGAAGAGACATTAGCACTCAGCGCCAGCCCTCAGTCCAGCATGTCAATACCCTGATTTGAACCCTTCAACATGTGTGACAAGGGTTATATAGTAAATGCACATAATCTTTCATTTCAACAGTGTTTTTGATATCAATATTAATTCTTTTTTCAATATGTTGTATAGCTGTAAAGTCACAATGGCACAGAAAAATACATTTGCATACAGTTAGTATTGTTGTGTAAGGAACACTACCTTTTCAGCAACAATGTAAATTGTTCCTGATGACTTCCACAGCTTTGCACTTTGAGAAACAAAACTTAAAGATGGCTAGCAAACTCATTTTTCTGTGTGTGGCGAAGGTTTTTTTTGTGGTTATTTAAGCTGATTTATGTTGTTATATTTGATGAACTGGTGAACCTGTAGCACAACCGACATCACAAAAGCAAACTTTCCTTTCTCAACTGACAATATAAATTCTACAAAACATTGATATTGTTTTTGTGGTTAAAAATGATGGTCTGTGTTTCTTACAGGAAAATGATTGGTAGCTGAATTGCTAGTCATTTAACTATTCAGTTACAAGCAAGTTTTTCACATTTTTTAACTAAAATTGTTTTAGAAAATAGATTTTAAATTAATGGCTACTAAAGTGCACTATTATAGTTAAAATGTAAAAATTCATGTAATTCCGGAAACAGTGTACTGCTGTGTCACATTACATTTGTTGCCCAGTTTATTCTGAAGTCACTGAATAGTATTGAATCTTTGTTGTAATATAAAGTAATATGATACAGCATGTGGAATACTGGGGCGTGAACAGCTGCCCTAACCCAACACAGACAGGCAGAAACACGAATTGCCACACAACACAGGTTTATTTATGGCCGGTGAAGGGTTACTTCTCCTCTCCCCAAAAGTACAGTACAGTCAATAAAGCAGCACAACACAGTCCTTTCTTGAGCTGCCAATTCACAGTTCTTCCAGCTCCACTCCTCCTTTGCAAGCTTCATCCTTCATCCACCTGACTATGGCTCCTCAAATTGAGTGAGTGAGGCGGCTCGTTTTATGATGGCCCTGAGAGCGTTTCAGGTGGCTATTTCATCTTGAATCACTCTGCAGCTCTTCCTGGTGGCCCCCAACAAGGCTATGCCATATTCCAAGTCCCCCAGCATGCCCTGCGGGAATCCATGGTGCCCCAGGAGAGCAGCCCCTTAGTGTCCTGGGGAAGGTATTGCGCTGCCGATTCTCTCTCCCCCAGGCCTTCCATTCAGTTGCCGTCCCGGCCACGTAATGGCCATGGCCACCCGTCACAAGTAAAATATTGTTATAGTAATGCAATTCGTAGGCAGGAATTTCAGGGGCACATGTGCTCAGAACTATACTGGCACCCTTTGGTGCAAGTCAGGAAAACTAGGAAAAGGTGTCTATCAAATGCATGAACCCACACTCTCCCTCACAATAATACAGTCAACAATTAACTTAATCTACACATCTAAATGTAGCCAGGGGAAAGCCATTCAGACATGGGGAGTACAACAAGCTCCACATGGACTAAGCCTAGGTGCCAGATTCAAAGCCTGGAAACTGGACCCATGAAGCAGCAGTGCTAACAACTGTGCTACTATACAGTATGTATGGAATATTGTCATTTAGTCTAGACAGAGGAAATTACAGGTACTCAATTTTTATTTCTGGCAATTTTTCCTTTAGTTTAACATTAGTTGTTTTTTTTTTGTTTGGATAGCACATTGGTGTGATAGTTAGCACTGCTTGCATACAGAGTCCAGAGTCTTGGCTACAGATCACATCATAACATTGCATGTGTGCAATTCAAATGTCAGTCTTCTCTTTAGGCTTCCTCCCACACACCAATGTCATGCATGTTCGGCTGGCTGGAATGTTCAGATGAGCCTGGTATAAATAGTTAGTGCCCCACAATGCCCAGAATGTTTTCCCTTGTTTAGGTCATTTTTCAATAGACTGTCCAGCCCTAAAGTACACACATGTTGCATAGTCTAAAACAGTTCAGTGGCAGAAACATCTGTCTTGGGCAAAGAGTAGAGGGGAAACAAGATAATCATAACCAGATTGTCCTGAACTTCTCCATCACAGAAATGTTTCTATGAAGACAGTGAAATTTACACTTGACTAGACTTGTTGTTGTTGTTGTTGTTGTTCTTCTTCTACTTCTTCCTCTTCTACTTATTCTTTCGGTGGCTCCTGTTAGGGGTCACTACAGCGGATCATCTTCTTCCATATCTTCCTGTCTTCTGCATCTTGCTCTGTCACACCTATCACCTGCATGTCCTCTCTCACCACATCCATAAACCTTCTCTTAGGCCTTCCTGTTTTCCTCTTGCCTGACAGCTCTATCCTTAGCATCCTTTTCCCAATATACCCAGCATCTCTCCTCTGCACATGTCCAAACCAATGCAATCTCGCCTCTCTGACTTTGTCTTTCAACTGTCCAACTTTAGCCGACCCTCTAATGTAGTTCCACTCTCTTTACCGAAGATGAGCTTGAATGTTTGAATAATTAATGAAATTACCAAAGTTGAGCCGTCTTACACTTTAACTGTACATTTGTGTGAAATGTCAAAGTACTGACAAGCTGCTTGTTAACCATATAGAATTGATAGAATTGTCCCAATCCCTGCATTAATGTGACCTAAATGGTGATTTAAGTTTCATGTAATGCTTTGTGCACACATTGTGAGACAGATGGGAAATACAAACTTCCCTGTGGGAAATTTCATGTGAACACCGTTACAAACAGTAGCTTCCATTGGGACAATTTGGAGGTAACTTTGTTTCCTGAATTAATTATGTTATGACATACCACTGATTTCTCAATTCATTTCATTGTGTATTTATTTAAAAATAACCAGGTGAGTTAGAAATGGCTATTTTTATAGTTGCACTAGCTGATTACCCAGTGGCTTTGCTCACTGAGTGCAAGGGAAAAAAATAAAATGTAGTATATAAATTATTAAACAGTAAAACATTAACATGTAAGAAGTAAAGATACATTGAGCAGTACTGGAGTGCTTTCGGGTAAAGTACATTTTAAAGGCGCTATAACACAACAGGTAAGTAGCACTAACAGCAGCTTAAATGTATTTGGATCATCTCTCTGTAGCAGATCCCTTGTGAAAGGCGCTACATGACCACTGTGGTATAGAAATTACATTTTCTATGCGATCCTGCAAATTTCTGCCTGACAACCTTGCACTACGTGCCTGTGATTTAAGAGAAAAATTATTCTGAGAAATGTGGACGCTGCCCTTCCGTGCTTAATGGGCAGAAGGTCCAAACAATTCCCAAGTCCAAAACTTAACATGAAGAGGTCGGTACATCTTCTTAGATGTAAACCCTCCATCTTCTTCAAAGAATTTATCACAAAAGCAACCTTGAATGTTGCAGGTTTTTAGTGACCTGAACTCACCTTAAGGGACAGTAAGTAATCATGAAACGCAAATTACAAAGAGAGTTTTGCTTCAATGGCGCCGATCACACTCGTTCGCAATGATATCCACTCTCCCAGGAGCCGACAGGGCACTCGAAGTGTCACAAACAGTGTGAGAAGAGAGGACGCCGCCCAAAACTGCGAAGCTCTCGACCCGGCAGAGCAGCCCAACATTCCGCACCTCCGAGCATCCACTTTGTTCTCACGACCCCTCGCCGCTGAAGGCAGTGTCATCTTCACATTGTTTACAGCTTGGCACAGTTAAAAAGTAGAAAGACGCAAAGCTGTTTTTCCCATCTCTTCTACTATCAAGCTCTGCCAATTAAAAAAAAGTTATAATGTGGCAGTTTCCGCGACAGTCATGTGGACGAATAAATAAAACTTCTCTGTCAGAACGCGCCTTGCGGCGAACGACTCAGCGCTGGAGTCCAGAGAGGAGGGCTGGGAGAGGGCGACGTGGGGCGCACTTCTATGGGATAGATCGGCGTGTCTGTGTTTACTTCTTTTCAATATCAGTAAAGTAACTCTCACACAAATAATAACAATTCATTAAGACGATATAAAAATGACATCCACAAACTAAGTGATTAGTTCCTGTGTATTATAATATGTTCTGTGGTCATACGTAATTTCCGTTTCAGAAAGAATTTTATATATATAGATAGATTGTATTTAGAGTGATGTGGTACATGCTTAATCCATTCACAAATAAAAAATCATTAGGGGTAATCTTTAATCAGATTATCAGCAAATTCTCAGAGGAAGATACGTGACATGTCTTGAATGATAACTCAAAGAATTCCCAGAGAACATGATAAATGCTGTTATTACTATTACTAATATATAAGACAAAGATAATTAAACAAACATAATACCAAAATATGCATTTTTGTTTATGTCTTTAAATGACCTAATTGATGCAACATTGTCCATGGTATAAAAACTGAATATCTGCAGAAAAAAGACTGACAGCACCTTATTTTGAATGGCAATGACCAGTGGTGGTTTGTAATGTATGGCACTAGGTGGCTGCCTGCTCAAACCGCCAAAATCAGAGGACTAGTGATTGTATGATGTGGATTTCTGGAATACAGTGGAAATGGCCAAAGACTGGGCACTCTATTAGCAGGAGCAGAATAACATTTGTATTGAACCTATGCTATGGATGTGTTACAGGACAGACAGAAGTGCACGCTATTAGAAGATTACAGAGGTGGGGGTGCAGAAATTATGGTGTGGGTTTTGGCAGAATGGGAAACTAAGCAAGCTGGCAGAGGACTGGATTATTTAGAGACAGGTGTAGTATAAAATTTGGGTGGCATGTGCACCTGTGGATGGCACAGGCTGACGTGTTAGAGCACAGCAGAAATGGGAAAGCTGGCATCAGACTGGGCAGCATGGTTTAAAGGGTATAATGCATTTTAGCCTGGAATTGTCCTATGGTTTCAGTACTGGGCATGCCAAAATGTGAATTGGCACTATGATGAGGACCAAGGGAGAATGTGGAATGACTAGATACATTGATACTGTAGATATGAAAGGCGCTGTATAATACATATATGTGAAAGGCACTATGTAATAGATCAGGGGTCTCCAAGTCCAGTCCTGGAGAGATACTGTGGCTGCAAGTTTTCATTCTAACTCTTTTCTTAATTAGTGACCAGTTTTTGCTGCTAATTAACTATTTCATTTTATTTTAATTGACTTTTCTTGAGACTTTGACCACTGAATTTATTCTTTTTTCCTTAAACGGCACCTAAACATAAATTTGATGTGAAGTGAGCCAACAGATGACCAACTAAGTTGGGGCCTCAAACTCCAGCCTTCATTCAGTTTCTTAACTTGAAACCAATTCTCTTTGCTAATTAAACCCGTTATTTAATTCCATGGTGCTCATTCTGCCATGGCAGACATTTCCAAAACTGTTGATTTTCTTTTTTAAGAGTGGTGTCAAAATGTTTTGTGGACCTGGGCAGATCAAAATTACTGAGGCCTTCATCTTTCTTTATTTTCAGCTGTTCTGTGAAGGACGCAGGTTGTTGTTTATGTGTTGGTTCATTTTGTGTCTTAATATTGTTTGGTTGCTAATTAAGGAAAAAGGAAATAATTAAGGGGCATGAGTCTTAAGTTGTGCATCAATTAAACTTAAGGCAAAGAGTTAATTAGCAGCAAAATCTGATTACTAATTAAGAAAAGGGTTACAATGAAAACCTGCAGCCACAGTAGCTCTCCAGGACTGTAGTTAGAGACCCCTGTTATAGATAGATAGATAGATAGATAGATAGATAGATAGATAGATAGATA
>JANRMT010062848.1:1963701-1996409 GCA_026402145.1 Polypterus bichir lapradei
ATGTGCTATATAAATAAATCTTTTTGTTTAGTGGACTCATCACTACTAGACCTATACATAAAAATCTGGAGACACGAGAAAGGAGCAAGGACTTTAGAAAAAATATTATGGAGTATTTGGATACAAAACAGTGAATTTACAGATTGAGAATGTCAAAGGGATGTTTAATTTCTTATAGCAAAGTCTGTTTACAAAACTGTCTCAAAAAATACACCCATGAGTGGTGATATTTCAGAAAACATGTAGAAATTGGGCCATATTAGCACACTTTATTTAGTTATTTGTATTTAACATCTCTCTAAAGGAAAAGAAAAAGGAAAAAAAAAAATCCATTGTACACAATAAAATTACCAGGGCCACTACATGATATGTTTGTAGGTCGTTATTTAAACTGCCAGCTACCTTACGATGATGATGACAGTCGATTTGTAATTTTTAACACAATGGCTCCTTAGCATATACATTTAATTTACATTGAAGAAACACATTGACAAACCTAATATAATCTCAAAAATTCAATGAGATTGAAGTTTCACATTTAACCATAAATCCTATTTACTGTATCCACACGTATGCACATAATGGTATTTAACTATCCAATCAGTGCACAATTACAGAGTTTTTTTTTTTTTTTCAGTGACAGGCGGACATTTTTAACGTGCCAAGAGCAAATTCCATAGGTGGTGGTGGACAGTGAAGAACAATATTTTCTAAGTTTTAATGCAAGTTTTAATGTAAACCAATTTGGCAGATGTTTAAAGTTTGATTTTGCCATGTCTGTGTCTTCTAAGCTCACCGGTTTCAGGATTATTATTATTATTATTATTGTTACTGTTGTTTCTGTTATTAATGGATAATTAGCTATATTATAAACTCATAACATAGATAACTAGGTTCATCCTCCAAAAATGTGGGTTCCAAAAGCACAAACTCAATAATAAAAATGAATACTGAATAACTATTACAATTGCCTCACAGTAAGGAGACCTGGGTTTGCTTCCCAGGTCCTCCCTGCGTGGAGTTTGCATGTTCTCCCAGTGCCTTCGTGGGTTTACTCCAGGTTTCCTCCCACACTCCAAAGACATGCAGGTTAGGTGCATTGGCGATCCTAAATTGTCTCTAGTGTGTGTTTGGTGTATGAGTGTGTGTGTGTGTGTGTCCTGCGGTGGGCTGACGCCCTGCTCGGGATTTGTTCCTGCCTTACGCCCTGTGCTGGCTGGGATTGGCTCCAGCAGACCTCCATGACCCTGTGTTAGGATATAGCGGGTTGGATGATGACTGACTGACTATTACAATTTAACTTTGTACTCAATCTTTGATTCTGTAAGTATATATTTCAGATTTGCTTGAGCTGGCATTTTATAACATAATATAAAACTTGCATATAATCAGTGTTGATTTTGGGAATGTGTCGCACTTAATAAAAATGCCTTCTGAAACATACATAAGAGGTTAAAGAAACACTACTGCAGATTTTGTTATAAATTGAATAATAAAGTGAATAAACTAACAGCAAATGACAATGATAAACAAAAGCTGTACACATTTTTATTAAAATGAAGACCATTTTCAGTTCCAGTCTTCTTATGCATATGGATTTGTAGTTGCTGTTGAATTCTAATCAAAGTGTGTAAAACCAAACCTTTTACCAAACATCTTGATTTTCATGTGATGGGAGTGCACTTGTAAATCTGAAAATTAAGAAAAAGCAGAAATAAAACAATTCACAGGTTGGACTATGCCAAACTGTTTTTTTTTTTTACTTCAAGATTAAAATGTCTTTTTAATTCAATGAACAGTTCTCTTTTTGCTCTCTACACATATGAAGTAGGGCACAGACATGCTTTTATGCTCCAAGTTTTATAGGCACTACTTACAATTATATTTTATACCACATCATCAATGTTAATATCACATCTGCCGGTAATCACATTAGATATTATTTTACAATAAAGTGTGAAAATTATATCCCAAACAGTTATCCCAGCTAGAAAGATTTAATATATTCCCATCTGCAGTGGCAGTAATAATGGAAATGTTACTTGGGACGAGTGAAAATTAAATATACGTATTATTTACAATGATGACTTTAATGTACAATGAGACATGGGTACATAAGGGACGTTTGCCACAAGTCCATGTGCAGGGCTGTGCATCTTACTCCTCTACTGAGCACTCTTTCTCTGCTAAATTCAAGTTCTGAGGTATGAATTCAACAGAACGCTCCATTCTCCCCTGGGATTGGATAAGACACCTCCTACAACTAAGGAGGAGGCATTATATGTAACTATTGTTAGCTGTGAGTGACTAAAGAGGACCAGAGTAGAAATGAGCTGCTCCTGGCAAGTATTGCTACCTCACAAATTGGAAATCCAATCACATGGAACATCATTTGTTTGTTTTTTTTTTTTTTTTTTAAACCAGTGCAAATAATTGAGCAGTCATACTGGCATAATGGAGAAAAAAATCACAAATAATGATTTGCCCACCCAAGAAATGATGCCAGTTGAGTTTTCCTAATTGGGTGATGGAATTGCTTGAATAACATCTAGAGGAGATATGATTGGAGTAATAGCTCTACCAAAAGGCTAATTACCCAGGAATTAAATCTTTAAAATCTTGATCAACCACATTTTCTGTATTAAGTCTATCTATCAATATCTGTCTATCCGCTTGAGGGCTGAGGTCCCTCCTACTAAACACCTCACGGAGCAGGAGCAACCATGTGCTCAGTGAACCATGTGCTCACCTCCCTCAAATCCTGAGGGTCTGGCAATGGGAGTAGGAGGAGACTTGAAGCGGCGCCCCATAGAATGCCCTGTGACTGGCAGTGGAGACATGATCCAGGATAAAGGGTTCTGGTTGCCTTTTTGTCTCTAACCCGAACCCTTGTCTTTTTTACTGGTTTTTCTTCCCAGTATTTTTAACCTTGTTTTAAATGATTATTTATTTTTTATTGGATTTTAACCTCTGTACTGAACACCTTTATTTACTGTATGAAGAGCACTGTACTTTAGGACACTTTGTTGTTTGTAAATAAGGCAGAAAACACTTGCACCTACTCTTGCTAACTGTATATGTCTTCATTTGCCCGGCTCATCCTCGGTTTTGTTATCAACGGTTCCTGGTTCAAGATGCCAGGGACAGTGGAGCTGACCCGGATCGTCAGAAGTATCTGTTACCATTGTGTTGAATGAGGTGTTGGAAGACCTGGCTCTGATGATTCATATTGTGCTCTTGTCATTTTATGATTAACAGTCTCCTCCAGGCAGACTGAGACTCCTGGTGTACCAGTGATTAGGAGTGTCCTCATATGCTTGCCCCTGAAAATCTCCATATGTATAATGAAAGCTGTGATATCCTTACTATCTGATTCTAAGACGACCTGAAGATAGCCATTTCACAAGTCCAACCTGCTGAAGACTGTGTACCTGTGAAAACAAGTTGTCATCCCTTTTGCTGATGGTAGGGACTACTTGTCAGAGATGGTAGCTTTGTCTGTGGCTCACAGATTAACAATCAGTATTTAAAATCTGCAGAGCCTTATTGCACTGTGTTGATTTTGACATTAGACTTGTGCTCTGCACTTGTGCTGTATTGTGAAATAGACTCTGACCTGCGCCAATGAGCATAGTGATCAACTCTATTACAACATCTGCAGAATTACCCCCTCCTGGGCATAAAGGTGCTCTACCTTTATGTCCTTATGTACTGCATTTAGTGCATTGTACCAGGTTTGACTCTTACTGGAGATTTCGTACAGTAGTGGTGTTGGTAAAATCTGTATGAGTTTCTTGTACTGCCTGTTACAGACATTGTAAACCAGCAAGAGTGACTTCCATTTGCTTTCTGATCACCAAAGCCTTTTCAAATGTGTTAGGTCCAGCAGTACTCTTTCATGTAACTGTGCACACACCATTTTCTCTATTAGTGGCTGAGTGACCTCTCAAAACAGTGAATGAAACTTGGCAACTGGCTCAACAGGCAGCTGAGCTCTTTGATGGAAGAGAAATCTTTGCTTTGTATCACTGGGTTAGCCTGTATGGTGTATCCCTAGTGCTTTTACTCCTTTGTAAACTCATTTATTAGCTAAAATGTTAACAAAATAACGCAACCTGCTACACTGAGACCTCAAAGTGGCGTGGCAAATTGTTGTGCATCCAAAATGTCCTGCAGATCAAGAGCCAACAAGTACATCTCAAAGATCCTAAAGCAATGATCCCATGATATTAGGGGGTTTTCTGGCACAGGCCGAAAAAGTGCTGGTGGGGACAAAGACAACTATTGCATCCTCCTCACCAAAATGAGGAAACAGTCGACATCCTCTTTACTTCCAAACGCACAGCAGCAACACCCTCCACCCTGTACTTTGTGATGTCACTAGTCAAGGTCAACAAATGCATTTTAAAGATACACAGCTTAATATAGCAGTAATGTATATAAGATTGGAACATAAATATGACATTGTTTCAACCTCATGTTAGAAATTTGCTTATATAAATTTATTGCAATATCACTGTATATTTTACTGCTTTGCCAAGTTTTCTTTTTTTTCAGAATGAAAAGGACAGTGACTTCCTCTAGCAAAAAATGCTGGCATGCATATCTTATTGATATTTATTACTCTCCATTGTTAGTAAGTGTTGACACACTTGAAATTTCTTCTGCAGTGACATCAGGCACTAATTTATTTTCTGTTATAACATTTGTTAACCTTGATTTTCTTAAATTACATTTTTTTTATTAAACAAAACATGTTTGCCCCTGGAAGATACTACAAAAAGTAATACAACAAGAATATGACATTTTAGTTGGGATGGAAATTAGGACAGAGTGGCACAATGTTGCTTCATAGTTCCATTTTCTAAGGGACCAGATCCATGCTACCAGATCCTCCCATCAGCCATTTCAACCTGCCACTGCCGATAATGTTTCTAAGGGATAAGTCGAATAAATGAGGAGGCCACAAAAAGCAAGAGGAAAGTGAAACAGCGCTCAGTGCTTTTATCAAAAAAAAAAACCAAATCCAAATAATGTTCAAAAATTCCATGCAAAATCTGTAATAAATTAAAGTAATCATCTGATAAAAGTGAAAGTGGAGGTTAAAATTCAGATTAATCCATTAAAAATAAGGGTAAAAACCATCTGGCAAGATAATGTACTTTTCTAAAAGCCTGGTGCATCTTTTGTGAAACTGATGTCTCCTCTGCTTATCCCGTTCGGCCCACGCAGCAGACACAGCGAACCTTCCACGGGTTCTCGTCCCTGCCATTCCATGGCAACAGTAAGGCTCCCTTTCTGGACCTAGACTCGGGTGCCCAAAGGTCATGGCGCTGACATTGGGTCTCTGAGTCCGAGCCTTATCAACCCCCCACTTCCTTCCCTGTCTCCTGTGGCAAGTCACTCACACGCCTGGTCATTGCCACTTCTTGTACATACTCAGCCAGAGTGACCCATTTCAACTACTCCAAGTGTCAGCCTCACACTGCTCTCCAGGGGCTCTTATCCCAGCTGCCTGTTGCTCTAGTATACACTCAAAAACAAAATGGTGGAGGTTATTTATTCTGGCTACACAAAGTAAATCAAAAACTGAAAGGTGATAATGAAATACAGTACATTTGGAAAGTGTAGAGTTTCTGCCTTAAGGATAAAATAATTTTAGCTGTTAAAGAACCCAGAAAGAATACTTTTATTTCATTGAAAAATATAAATCATATCCCGGAAGAGCGCACAAGGAACTTTAATATATAACATATTTCAGGGAAAACAACAGAATGCCAGAATGAAGACACAGGAGAACATTTCCACTGTGTATCAAACAAGTTTGGGGAACATAAATGACATGAGAGACTCAGGCTGATATTCAGGCTGTAGTGCTGCCAAAGAATATAATAAATTCTGTGTATTATCATTAACTGAGTAAACTGGCAGTTTGAATTTTGGAGACCAGAAGAATATTTCTGGCAACAATGACATAGTTTAATGTATTAACCTTATGTTAATGTTGTTGGCTAATCTTCTGGGAGGATGGTGGTACTACTTAGTTGTTACTGAACCTGAATAGTGCCAAGTGCCAAGGAGACCAAAATATGCAAAAGGGGAAAAAAAGTATTTTAACAAAAATGACAAAAACAAGAAAATGCAGTGTATTAAAGACACATGACACAAAAATAAAAATAAAAAAAAAAAAACCTGTAGCCACACTCGAACTTTTTATGCAGGATTGTGCTGCATCTCTCTGACACACTTGCCTGTGGCTTTGTATCCATTTTCAATTTCTTTCTGCTTCTACCTTCTACCTTGCTTTTCTTACATCTCTCTTTGTCCCCTCCTGCTCATTGAGAACCTACTCTCTGGAAACCAAGCTTATGTGCCAACTGTCCAGAACAGGATTTTAAGCTCCCACCAAAGACCCATTTCTAGTAACACACTCATTAACTTTAAGGGTTAAGAATTAATTCATCTGGGATTGTCCACCTTTGGGTAATGGGGCACAAATATTCTGTTAAGTTTGGGTGTCTGTCCACATCTTTATATATACAGTATTATATATATATATATATATATATATATATATATATATATATATATATACTAGCAAAATACCCGCGCTTCGCAGCGGTGAAATACTGTCTGAATATTTTTATTAAGAAAAAAGTAAACATTTTTAGACTGAGGGAAAATATGTAAAAAATTAATTGTTAAAGATCTCTCTGTATACCACGTTGTCAGTTCGGCCCTCTGGTTGTAATATGACTAAGCTGTGTGCTGAGCTCACTCTTGAGCATGCAACATACAGTTGGCCATGTGAAAAGCAATCCTGCCTCAAATCAATGCCAACCTTTTGTAGTGTTTGTCCCTGAGACTTATTAATTGTCATTGCGAAGCAGAGCCTTACTGGAAATTGAACGCGTTTGAATTGAAATGGGAGATTAGATGGTATAATGGGGATGCGAGGAATAAAAACTGTGTCACCTGAGGCACTGCCAGTAAAAATAGTTGCTTCAATTAGGTTGTTTTGTAGAGATGTGACCAGAAGTCTCGTGCCGTTACAAAGTTTCGGAGGCTGTAAGTTTCTCAGTAACATTATTGGTGCCCCAACCTTCAAGATGAGATTATGCTCAGGAGTGCCTGGAGGATTTAGAGTGTTGAGAAACTCTACTGGATAATGAACTGCGTCTTCTACTTCTACAACTGAATCAACAGATTGATATGTTTTTGTTTGTGAACTTAGTTCTTGAAGTAAAATGTGGTTTATAGTTGTAGTCATGTCATTTTTTGGTGTCAGGATAGCTCTCTCTCTTAACCATGAGACGTCATTTTGGTGTAGATTTCGTAGATCGGGGTAAACATTTTGAAGAAGGCTTTGTAAGGTATTCACGATGAGACATAGATTTGTAGGAATATTTATTTTACGGTTTTCTTGTATGAAGGTACCATCACCTATACTCATCAGAAGAGTAGAGAATTCCTCAGCTTTTTTGTCGCCTTTTAAATGAACTCTCATGTTTATTTTTAAAGTAACAACATGGATTTGTGGCCATAGGTATGAAGATTTCAGAGATGCTTTAACTTCATCAGCGCGTGTTCCTCTGGGCACGTCTGGAAGGGTTTGGCGGAAGTCTCCAGCCAGCAACACTGTCAAGCCTCCCATAAGTTTGTTGGTGTTTCGGATGTCTTGGAGGGTGTCTAAAGCCTCAATACCTGCTTTGTGTGCCATAGTGCATTCATCCCAGACAATAAGGTGACAATGTCGCAGCACTTCAGCCATGTTGCTCTGCTTTGATATGTTACACATGGGGGATTCAGTATGGTTGAGGTTTAGAGGCAGTTTGAAAGCTGAATGAGCAGTTCTGCCACCCTGTAGAAGAGTTGCAGCAATGCCAGAAGAAGCCACAGCTATGGCAATGTTACGTTTTGCTCGGATTTTTGCAAGGAGAAGGTTTATTAGGAATGTCTTACCAGTTCCTCCTGGAGCATTAAGGAAAAACACTGTGGCAGCGGTAGACGCAATGCTGGTCATGATTTGCTCATAAACTGACCTTTGGTCACTATTTAGCAACCGTTCGTTATTTGTGACTATTTTGGCCAAGTGCGAGGTGTTGTAAGATGTCTCTTTCAAGTACTCGGGATTTGATGCAAGTTGTGCGAGTTCTGTTAAAGGTGAAGGCAAACCGTAATGATGAAGAGATTGACCTCCAATAGCAATGACGTAGTTTTGAAGCAACTGTAGACACTTGTTATAGATCAAATTTAACCACTGGTGGACTTCTGTTCGTATATGATCTCTTTCAGTCTGTCTCCTAACATCTTCTGCCATGCTGTCTTTATGTTTTTCCTATAGGTTTAAGGGGTTTTCCATTTGGCAGAACACCAACATGACAGCAAATAGTTCACGGATCTTTTGAGGTGAGCGAGATAGAGCAGCTTCCTGCAGTGTCTCGTCCCAGTTGATATCGTCATGTAATAAACCGAGTGCCCTGCAGGCTGACTTATACGTCGGATGTAGGACACCATTAACTGTTCTGAGACATTTGAAAGATGTGGGACCTATGATTTTGTTGAGGAGTAGTCAAAGATGGTAGCATTCACAGTTATTCGGGTGTACAGTGTAGACCCATCCCAGTACATTATCCTTTTTTACTCCCAAATATCCTGGTACAGGGTTGCCCTGTTTCCTTCGACGAAACATGTTGTTTGCCCACACATAATATGATGGAATTTCATTATAATGAAGTTGTTTAGCAAAATCATCATGTTTGCAAAGGTCAAAGAATGCTAAAAGGGTCGTTTGTGGTGGATTGTGTACTTTATCGGCAACATTGCCTTCTGTGAAATAAATTCTTTGTCCGTTCTCAAGATGCACAGCAAGATGAACGACCGGAGGGAATCGTTCGTGAATGGGAAAACAGAAAATGCGCCAGGCTGCTTCAGAGCTACTAATGTAACGACCAGCTTTGTATCGAGATACTTCGTCATTTTGATTTTGTATTGTAAATACTGCCTGGTCACTTCCTTTGTTACCATACTTGCAGATGTATTTGATTGATTTTACTGAATTGCAAAATTCGACATTGATGTGAGCATTAAAGAAGCGGGACAGCACAGGACTATAAGGGACCACCCATCTGTTGTCGATATCTACTCCTTTGATGTTAATTGTATGACCTCCATCAGCAGGTGCGCGCCGGCGGTACTGAGGATAACCATCTTCTCCGGTTTGAGTTTGTGAGATGAACGGACATGGGCACTTCTTAGTGCATATTCTGTTGATCATGCAGGGCGAGTTGATATTATGAGGTCCACATGGGCCGTGAATCATGTTGGATTTTACTATTTTGTGTCGGGCAGGGTCAGTCTGTGGATCAGGAATTTCTGCACGGATGAGTTGATCGATGAGAGCTGGTTTAATCGTATCCTTTAGCCACAATAGAATGTGTGCATGGGGAATACCGCGCTTTTGCCACTCTATGGTGTACATGTAGCAATTTGTACAGCCGAAAATGTTACTCTTTGTGAGCAAGTCTATCATTTTGCGAATCTTGAGATGAAATACACGACTGATAAGGTCATGGCGATCGTGAGGTTTTTGACGTGGAAGTAGAGTTTCAGTGATCTCAGGCCATTTAGGATTGCAAGTAAATGTGATGAATAAGTCAGGGCGGCCATAATGACGAACATATGTCATTGCGTCTTGTGTACGCTCGTGCATATAGCGAGGTCCTCCAGTGAAGGAAGATGGTAATATCACAGCTTGACCAAGTTCTGTTAAATCAGTGTCGTTTTTGTCAATAGCATCTTTTAAGTGAACGTAATTTTCAGCCCGAAGTTTTTTTTGATTTAGTCTGATATAATTTAGTCTTTCGGATTCAATTTTTGCGTACATATCTACTAAAAACTGATTTAATAAAGTTCGGAAGAAAAGGATATTATTAGCATGATGTTGTCTGATCATAAGCCGGTATGAATAGAAGTTTGCTGCAGAGACGGTTTTGTTCATAGGTAACTTACTGGTAGCATGAACTTGAGGTATAGACACAGAATAGCCATCTTCACCATAGCAGAACATGAGAGAATATTGAAGTGCATCATAGGATCTGTGGGTTTCTTTAATGCGTTGCAGTTTATTGTCTCTGGTTTTCAAGACAATATCTCTATTGTTGAACGTTTGCCCAACGATGACAACGATGATGAACTGTGGGTTTATTAAATCTGCCTTTGTGTGCATGTAATGGTTTTTTGTCTGCGTGAATGACAACTTTGAAGTCTTTGTCATCATCTGAAATACTGTCCATTGTGGAGTGGAAGTCCTGGATGTAAGTGTTACAGTCATGGAGCATTTTTTGTAATTGCTTGACCAGGGGCATGTTAAGTCCAGAAAAATTAGCACAGCGGATTTGTGCTTCCTTTTCATCATCCCCGACGAAATAAATTTGCAAAAATTTGTGTTCCTCACTTGGCATAGGTAAAAGACTGCCAATCAAGTGATACACTTGTCCCTGAACTTTAAATGAAGGCATAAAATTTCCCTCAACGATTTGGTTAGCACCAAATGATGTCATTTGAAATGCGCTGTTGTACTTTCGAATGTTGTTCAAGAAATACTCACTTTGAGGATGTTCGCCATTTAACAGGCCCTCAAGAAGGTGAGGAACCTTACATAAAGGAGTGAGAGAGACTTTACCACCGTTACAGCACAAACCAGGAGACTCGCATTTCCACTTCTTTGCTTGACAATAGTCACAGTGAACATCCATAGATCCAATGTGTACTGTTCAGACTCATAATGTATGTTTGGGTCGTACGCAAATCCACAATTGGCTTTTTTGAGCCAAACTTGTTGTTTTCGTATGAGCCGCTTTTCATTATTGGGATCGTATCTAGAAACAGAAGCTCTATTAACTTGTGGATTTGCCTCCGTGTATTTAGTGACAGCGTCTCTATGAACTTGTGGATTCGCTTGCAAGTATTTAGCGACAGCGTCCCTATTAACTTGTGGATGTTGTTGTGAGTATTTAGCGACAGCGTCCCTATTAACTTGTGGATGTTGTTGTGAATATTAAGCGACAGCGTCCCTATTAACTTGTGGATGTTGTTGTGAGTATTTAGCGACAGCGTCCCTATTAACTTGTGGATGTGCTTGCGAGTATTTAGCGACAGCGTCCCTATTAACTTGTGGATGTGCTTGCGAGTATTTAGCGACAGCTTCCCTATTAACTTGTGGATGTGCTTGCGAGTATTTAGCGACAGCGTCCCTATTAACTTGTGGATGTGCTTGCGAGTATTTAGCGACAGTGTCCCTATTAAGTTGTGGATGTGATTGCGAGTATTTAGCGACAGCGTCCCTATTAACTTGTGGATGTGCTTGCGAGTATTTAGCGACAGCGTCCCTATTAACTTGTGGATATGCTTGCGAGTATTTAGCGACAGCGTCCCTATTAAGTTGTGGATGTGCTTGCGAGTATTTAGCGACAGCGTCCCTATGAACTTCTGGATGTGCTTGCGAGTATTTAGCGACAGCGTCCGTATGAACTTGTGGATGTGATTGCGAGTATTTAGCGACAGCATCCCTATGAACTTGTGGATGTTCTTGTGAGTATTTAGCGACAGCGTCCCTATGAATTTGTGGATTTTTCTGCGAGTATTTGGCGGTAGCTTCACGAAGTTGATTCCGTCTAGCTGTATCAGAAAATCTACCACGACGTCTGATATGCCTCCTTTTTACTGTGTTCTCATAGCTTAGATTGCCGCTGTAATAATCAGCTGGATTTGTGTTGAAGTGACATTGAGCATGTGTCAATCGATGTAAGCATACAACCGGCTTCATCAATAACTTCGCATCCAGCTTTTGAGAGTTGAAATATTCATAAACATCAAAGTGTCCACTACTCAAATTGTCACCTGTGAATCTAAGATGTTTAAGAGGCATTGACGGTACTCCAAAGGTGTAAAATATCTGCCCATTTCGGTACACTTGAAAGCGACAACCAAAGAATTCAGCGGCAGCCATCAACTCACACGCAGAACCATAGGTGAAGGGCTTAAGCATTTCAGTCTTATAGTGCTCCTGTGTACTATAATTATCTCCTGTACCATCATCAGTCCACACTTTGAACCTCTCCCAGTCATTTAATACATAAGACACAATGTCCTTGCGGATATCAAAAGTGAGCCTGATATGTCCGTGCAATATGTAACACAGAGAATGGAAAAGGCAGGCGCCATCTCCGGGCATAGACACCACTCGGCAAGTGATAGTTCTTTCATTGATGGTAATCACGTCGATAGACATTTTAATAAGGGTATAGTTGGAATAATAAAGGGAATGATTACTTGATCAGTAAACAAAGTATAAAATACCTATACAATAAGTATAACAATCGTAATAAACGAACAATAAAACAGCAGAGAACCCGTGGATTAAATAAAAAGGCTGCTTAGTTGGCGAAGCAAGGAAAAACGACGGCCTTATATGGCGTTTGTTTATAAAATAGCGGAGAAGCTATGTAAAGGCTGCTTGACAAAAAAACAGCGGAGCGGCTTATATGGGCAGGCAGTCAGCGAAAGAAGGGAAGCAATAAATAACTCTAATCGTAATAAAGGAACAAAAAAATAGCAGAGAGTCCGCGGATTAAATAAAGGAAATGGGTATTTGAACAGTAAAGTAAGCCTAAAATAGCTACACAATAACTGTAACAATCGTAACAAATGAACAATAAAATAGAAGAGAACCTGTGAATTAAATAAAACGGTTGCTTCGTTGGTGACGCAAGGAAAAAGGACTTTCTTATATGTCGTTCGTTTATAAAACTGCAGAAGCTGTGAGAAAGCTACTTCCTTGGCGAAGCACGGAAACGAAAGACACCGCAGTGAACACAGAAGAGAACCCGTGGATTAAATAAAACCTACACAATAACTATAAAAATCGTAATAAATGAACAATGAAACAGCGGAGAACCCGTGGATTAAATAAAAAGGCTGCTTCGTTGGCGAAGCAAGGAAAAAGGACTTTCTTATATATCGTTCGTTTATAAAACAGCGCAGAAGCTGTGAGAAAGCTGCTTCCTTCGCAAAGCAAGGAAACGACTGAAGACACCGCAGGGAAGAATGGCCTTATATGGGCAGGCAGTCAATTACGTGGGAGGCGTGCTGATTTCCACAGCAGCCGCGTGGGAGGCGTGCTGATTTCCACAGCACTTATGAATATGCTAAAACAGTGGAGAACCTATGAAAACGCTGCTTTCTTGGCGAAGAAAGGAAAGGAGTGAACACACCACAGAGAAGAACGGCCTTATATGGGCAGGCAGTCAATTACAGGCTGCTTCGTTGGCGAAGCAAGGAAAAAAGACTTTGTTATATATCGTTCGTTTATAAAACAGTGCAGAAGCTGTGAGAAAGCTGCTTCCTTCGCAAAGCAAGGAAACGACTGAAGACACCGCAGGGAAGAATGGCCTTATATGGGCAGGCAGTCAATTACATGGAAGGCGTGCTGAGTTGCGCAGCAGCCTTACTTATGAATATGCTAAGCACATTCCTTCACCCGCCACGCCTCCCACGGCGACCGAGCTGCCCACTATGGCCGTATACAGTATAGGAAAGAAGGTTCCAGTTATGACCGTTACGCGTAGAATTTCGAAATGAAACCTGCCCAACTTTTGTAAGGAAGCTGTAAGGAATGAGCCTGCCAAATTTCAGCCTTCCACCCACACGGGAAGTTGGAGAATTAGTGATGAATGAGTGAGTGAGTGAGTGAGTGAGTCAGTGAGGGCTTTGCCTTTTATTAGTATAGATATACAGTATATATACATATATACTGTATATGTATATATATGTTACGGCCGAGCCACTGCTCTGAGGATATAGAGTTTTTGACACTGAAATGCTGACCATTCTACCTGCCGAGGGAATTTACAGCTGTTAGCATTACAGCTGTGTACATCACCCCCAGCGCAAACACAAAGGCAGCGCTATCCACACTGTATCAATCTGTCAGTACAATGCAAACTGCAAATCCGGACTGTGTTTATATAATTGCTGGAGACTTTAATCAAGCCAACCTAAAGACAGTTCTGCCACATTTTTATCAACATGTTGACTTTGCAACCCGGGGAGTAAACACGTTGGACCGGGTTTACACAAACATCAAACAGGGATTCAAGGCAACTCCTCACCCCCACCTTGGAAAATCGGACCATCTCTCTGTTATGCTAATTCCTGTACACAGACCACTGCTGACTAGAAGTAAACTATCTATAAAGCAGATACGAACCTGGCCAGAGGGAGCACTTTCAGCACTCCAGAACTGTTTTGAATGCACAAACTGGAATATGTTTAGAGAGGCTGCCATGATTAACCAGCACATCAACCTGGAGGAGTATGCAGAGTCTGTGACAGGATTTATATCCAAGTGTGTGGAGGATGTGACAGTGATCAGGAACATCACCACACGTGCCAACCAGAAACCGTGGTTTACCAGGGAGGTGCATGCCCTTCTGAGAGCACGTAATACGGCCTTCAAATCCGGAGACAGAGATGCTCTCAGATCTGCTAGAGCTAAATTGAACCGAGGCGTCAGAGAAACAAAACGTACTTATGGGCATAAAATCCAGTGTCACTTCACTGACTCAAAAGATCCCAAGCATCTATGGCAAGGCATCCAGTCTATTACAGACTATAAACCCTCCCCGCCACCCTCTGATGATAACACAGACTTCCTCAACACACAACATATATTTTAGCCGGTGTGAGGAAAATAACAACACAACAGCAAAAAAAGCCCCTCTCACTATGGATGATGAAATACTCTGTCTCAATCACAGTGATGTTCGGAGAGCCCTGCACAGGGTCAACCCACGGAAAGCTGCAGGTCCCGACAACATACCAGGGTGAGTACTCAGAGTATGGATGATGAAATACTCGGTCTCAACCACAGTGATGTTCGCAGAACCCTGCACAGGGCCACGGAAAGCTGCAGATCCCGACAACATACCAGGGTGAATACTCAGAGATTGTGCTGACCAACTTACAGTTGTTCTCACATACATCTACAACATCTCCCTAAAACAAGCCAATGTTCCTCAGTGCTTCAAAGCCATTACCATTATTCCACTGCCAAATAAATCACCAACATCATCAATGAACCACTATTGCCCTATAGCACTCACACCCATCATGATGAAGTGCTTCGAAGGGTTGGTCAAAAGTCACATCAGATCCAGACTGCCTGCTACATTTGATCAACTTCAATTTGCATACAGCCTAAATCACTCCACTGATGATGCCATAGCAACTGCACTCCATCTGACACTGGCTCATCTGGAAAATAAGAACAGTCATGTGAGGATGCTTTTTATTGACTTCAGCTCCGCCTTCAATACAGTCATCCCACAACACCTGGTAAAGAAACTGGAGCCACTAGGCATCAACACCCCTCTGTGTAACTGGTTATTAGACTTCCTCACAGATAGACCCCAGACAGTACGTCTTGGAAAAAACACCTCTCAGACTACCATCATGAACACTGGGGTTCCCCAGGGCTGTGTTCTAAGCCCCCTACTGTTCACCTTGTTGACTCACAACTGCTGTGCCAATTACAACTTGAATCACATCATAAAATTCACAGACGACACAACAGTAGTGGGCCTCATCAGTAATGATAATGACTCCGCATACAGAGAGGAAGTTAATCAACTCATTGCCGGGTGTGGAAAAAACAACCTGGCACTGAATGTCAACAAAACAAAAGAGATCATCATTGATTTCAGGAGAAAGCACATGCCACACCGGCCACTTACAATCCATGGAAACAGTGTGGAGTCAGTGAGAAGCACCAAGTTTCTGGGAGTGCACATTACTGATGACCTGACATGGACCACAAATACCACTTCTCTTGTCAAGAGGGCACACCAGCGACTTCATTTTCTCCAAAGGCTGAAAAGAGCAAACCTCCCCTCTCCTGTCCTCACAACCTTCTACAGAGGCACTATAGAAAGTATATTGACCGGCAGCATCTCAATTTGGTATGGTAGCTGTATTGCCGCTGAACAGAAGATACTTCGAAGAGTGGTGAGGACAGTGGAGAAAATCATCGGTTCCTCACTCCCATCTGTTCAAGAATTACACTACTCATGTTGCCAGAGCAGATCCATTAAGATCATAAAAGATTCCACACACCCGGCACATGGGCTGTTTGAACTTCTGCCATCTGGAAAACGTTACCGCAGAATGCACTGCAGAATGACCAGATTTAACAGGAGCTTCTTACCCCAGGCCATCAGAATACTAAACTCTGTTAAGTAACCTTTTGTCCTTTTGCTCTCTTACTTACTGTGCACTTTATTACCACAAATAGGTCTTAAGTTTACATTACATTGTATTGTAATACTGTACAATATTACATTGTATATATTATGTATAAATATTATATCCATATAGTGCAATAACACAATCACTGTGAAATGATGCGCAATATTTTCTTTCATATTATATTTCACCCACTGACTGGCTTACAGTTATATATATCTTTTGTATTTATTGTTTGTACTATGCTGCCTTGTGCTGTCTTATGCTGTCTTACCTACTTTCTGTGTAAGAAGTGAAATGTTGTAACGTCTGTATGTTGTCTTGCGTGCACTTGTCTTTTATATCTGTACAATGAGCCTGGAGAAATGCAATTTCATTCAGCTATGCATCCGTTGTTGTACTGTTGTATGGTATGAATGACAATAAAGTTCACTTACTTACTTACTTACAAAACCCGAAGTTCTGCCAGTTCCCAAATTGGCTGGCTATTTCGCATTTTGGCCACAAGGTGTGGCCAAAGTCCAAATTACTAGAAATGACCAGTGTATATGCTACTTTGGCCGTCCATTTCGCAAAGTGGCGAGAACTACCTGGGTAAAATTCCATGTGCTGATGTAAGACTGTCCGCTCAAGGTGTGAAGATGCTTAAAAATTTCAGATGCAGATTCAGAAGTGAGTTTTCCATTCTGTATGAGAAACTGCTCACACTGGAATCTGTAGGCACAGAAGAAAAATCACTACGAACCGTTGCATCTCTCCAATCACTGACCGGCGGCCAAGGCTACACTCGATGCAATTGCACTACTAAGTGCGCAACAAATCGCTGCTCATGCCTTTTTTCTTCCGACATCAGGGCTCCATGCCCTTTTGCAAACTGGCTGGCCAAATCACTAAACTGAGAAAAAGATCGGACATTGTCTGGTCAATTTACAGCGACACTGGCCATTTCCCCATTTGGCCGGACACTTCCCACTTTGGCCGATTTCAAGTTTTACCCGTAAAATATATATTGTCATAGATGGCTGGGAGCGGGGGAGCAAGTGTGGACAGAGCATTACTTCCCTCGGAACGCTAGATGGTAGTGGTGCCTCGGACTCCTGCAGGGCTTCATGGGAAATGGCGTTGGATACAGTCCTGTTGGGATCCAGAGGCACCGCCAGGGGGTGCTGCAGCTGCTCCAGAGCATGTACGGACAATCCTTTCACCACACACGGACGTGCTGCCGGAAGTAGATCATCAAGCACCTTGAGCACTTCCGCGTAACATATAAAAGGAGCCAGCAGACAGTACTCAGGGAGCCAGAATCAGGAGGAGGGAGACAAAGCTTGTCATGGAGGAGAAAAGAAGGAAAGTATAGGGAAGTGTTTTGTGGTTTGGGCTGTGTTGTTGTGCTTTTGGGAAGACATTACCTACAAGAAAATAAAATAAAATAAAATCACGTGTGCTTTTATAAGTGTGCCTCCTGCGTCTGTCTGTGTCAATTTGGGTGGCTGGCACGCCTGTCGACCTGTCACAATATATATATAAAATGAATTGCCAATTCCAATTACCCATAGTATAAGTGAGTGTAAAAATCTGCATGACTCTGCTCCAAAACAGATTTTCATCCTGGTTAACAGAATTTAATATTCTCAAACCTGCTAAATCCAATTCAAGGTCAAGGTGGCTCACAGACTATCCTGGCAGCACGGGGTGAAATGATTGGCATGTTGTAATGAATTAATTACCCTATGAATCTGCTGTCAAATTTTTACTATCCATAATCATTACATGATTCCCAACATTATATTGTATTTTCTGTTCTTTTCCATTTTCTAGCCAAGATTTAAACTGGTCCGTCCAATAAGGCAAACTGAAGACAGAATTAGGCCAGGAGATTTAGAAAGTTCTTAAAAGAGGCCTAAGAAAAGGATAGTTTTTAAACAGTCAAAAAGTGTCCAAAAGGAAACAAATCAAAAGTGTTAGTCAAAATAAGAAACATTCAAGGTTCTAACAATTAATAAAGACCATATCAGTACTTATCTGTAATGTTGACCGAGATTTGTTTATTTTATTCAAATTCACAAGGATGAACACCAAGAGCTGTGCACTGCCATCTTCAATAAGAAATCAACAATTATGTCATATATTACATGTAGACTTTCAATCACAAGACCTGCAATTGACTTGGTAAGTGTAAAAAATATGGCCATGATTACAAAAATAGAGACAAAATACCAGTGCCTGAAATGCCAAAAGGTTACAAAAATAGGTAATGAAACAAACATTAAAAATATTATAGATTATATAAAATAAACTGGACAAAACTAAAATGTGCAAATCCAAAATATGTTTACTTCATTTTCCCACAAATTGTTATGGAACACAGAACTAAAAAGGTCTATACTGTATTAATACCAGATCATTTTCTAAAAATATAACCGTATTGTATATACAGTATTAAAGAAACTTTGAACATTGGAATACCCATTATAACTTACCTTTTATTTAAACTTATATCTATAACTAGCTGTCCACCTGCGTAGCAGTGAATCACGACAAACTTTAAAAATCAATGAACAAACAGGTATCACTAGCTAAGCAGAGGCAAGGTACGCTCCAAAACATGGCCAGAGGTAGAATGACTCGAATGGAGGTGGCACGTGAGTGAGGATGGTCCCGCCCAGCTCCCTACTCCTGATGTCACACTCCTCCCTCCCCTCGACCTGCAGCCTCTGCCTCAGATTAGAGTGAATATATCGCTCCTGCAAGCGAACTATAATACTTAGCATGATGAGAGAAGTCGCAAAATCAATCAGAATGTTCAAGCAAATTGTAGATAAAAACACAATCTAAATCTGTTATGCGGTTCTCTTGTGAAAAGTGGACAGACATACAGATAGACATACATTGGATTTGATATATATAGGAATAGAAACAGGGCTTTTTGGTGTTTATGGAATTGCTCAGCATAAAATCAAGGAGGCCAAAAAATCATAAAAAGGGTGCCTCTATTCCAAATGAATGATAGGGAAACACAGAAGTAACAAAAGAACAAAAATACCAAATGAAGACACAGATGAAGTTACTTTCTTATCATTCCAAAGATTTCTTAATCCTCTTAGCTCACTCTCTCCCATCAGTTAAACCTCTGCTTCAACTCTAGGCTCACTGACTGAGGGACACAAAAACACTTTTAATCCCCATTTAGGGATCAGTGGTAGGGAATGCCTTCTGGGAGCCCTTCTGTCATGCTCCTAGAGTTCTTTATAGTGGCCCTAGGAATTTCTGCAGACATGCACCAAAGCTTCTACATTAAGGACCAGGCAATCCTGGTACTGAGTAGAAGCCTCCTATGCTGTCTATTAACAATGTATTTTTATGCCTAGGGAATAAATACTTATAGAGCACTTTCTTTAAATATATGGCATATATGGCTCCATTGGCACTTCCAATGACCAATCTTCTCTTAGAGTTCTGCTCAGCTCTGCACGTGCTGTATAGCACCCACAACTCACTGTAATGTGTGCCACCACTGCACAAGGTTTCAATCTTATTAACTGGCAGGTCTAGCATAATGATTGAAAATAAAATCCAGTTTTGTTTTAATGATAAAACTAAATCTGGCTTATAACTTAAAACATATTCCAGGATAGAGAGGAAATTAAAGTACATCCATCATAAAAATATAAAGTCTGTCTATCCAGGGATACAGACTGAAGCTCCAAGTGACCCAAAACTGACTTTGATGCTCTGTATCCAGACACAGAAAATAGTAGTAAGTCATCAATTCTTTAGCAAAAACTAAAACTGTTCTAAAATGACAGCTGTTTCTGCTCTTCAAAAGCTTCTTAAATCTATCCAGTTTTATATCTTAGCCAGGTTCTAACTCCTAGTTTTGGGTTGGCATAATTGAGTCAAGCCTAAGAGGACCATAAAACCAGTCCAGTCACAGGCGGAGAGTATACCTTCAGACTGAAGCTGCATGTAGTCTCACAGAGTGACTGAACCCATTCATTCTTGTTAAGAAATTTGGTCCTCTGGTCCTACTGAAATTTAATTCAGTTCATCTACATCTCATTTAATAGCTGCATTTTAGAGTTTTGCAGAGAATACAGCTGGTTCTGGTCCTTGCAAAGTACTAAAACTATAGACATTCCTGGAAAAGACTGAAACTAATGAACAATGAGGAAGAGTTAGCTGAAAGCGTGTCGCGTCTCAAAATATCACTGGACTTGCCTTGACTCGGTTCTGGATCCAGCTGTAACAATTGCGAGACACTGACAGAAACTAAACCTGTCTGAGAATTCAAATACATGCAATCATTTTTACTTTGTCTTAGACTGGGAAAGTTGTATTTGGCAAAGCAAAGGATGTACAGACAAAGGCAGGAATATAATTCAACTTACATTTACCAGATAAGATATCTTCACCCATTTGGTAGGCATAACAGGGATTCAGTATAAAATATACACTGTACTTGTTATTTTCATCATTATTTGAAACTCTGCCATGGTGTACTCACAGCCACTGCTATATATGAGAAGGTCACAAAGCATGCCTGGCTTCTTGGCCTGAAAGCTCCTCTTAAATGCTACAGTAAGTTTTATGGATTTACCTTTCTGTAGTTGTTTATGGATTTCAGTAAGCCATAAATACAAACAAGTTAGCGTCAGTAGAGATGAGAACTGGCTCTGGCTAACCATTAAATACAATAAGCTACAGAAGGTGAAGCTCTTTAATTTAAGCCAATTTTTTTTGGAACGATTGATTAAAAAAGATTGGTTTTATCGAACTGTGAACATTTATAATGAATTCTCTGGAGCCATGCTGCTTCCATGAGAAAATTTAATTAAAGTGGCAGCACCACTAACGTGTTGGTAAGGAATAGTCTTGTTTGCAGTTGCCGCATGTTGTGGTTCTTAGGCTGATGTAAGTGTAAAGAGAAGCTTTTTAAAGTGCAACAGTCAAATGAGAAAAACTTGCTGCTGTGTGCTGTGCACATTTCCAGAAAGATTGTTTCTTATATGCAAAAATTGTTTGCTCTAAAAACTGGGGCAAGAAAGCCTGATGAATATGTAGCTGGGTAATGTATGTCTTTAATGAGCTATTAAAATGGCTAGAATGATGAACTAAATGAGACCAATACAGGAAAGAGACAAACGTATTGCTGTTCTGTTCTCCATTTCTAATTTGTTTACAGCAGGACCGCCGCTGATTAAAAGCATGGTTCTCATTACTCAGAAAGAGGTAATGGCACTTGCAGATTCACCCCACCTTGAACCTATAATTGGTCGTGTACTTGGAAAAATTATATTGTTGGCTACGTTGTAAATGAAACTAATGTGAGCCAGAGTGGAACATAAAGTATCTGCCCTTTTGTCTATACACTTAATGCTTATCAGTATGTTCACGATTAACAATCACATTGTTTAATTTGTGGTGGTATGTCAGTAATCAGGTACCCATAGGGTGATCATGACTGAAAATAATATTAAATATTTATGAGATAGGGGCCTGTTCTTAAAAATTCTTAACACACTTGAGTAAGTAAATAAAAAAACAAATATACAAGTCCAGTTAATGAAGGGTTTTCAACTAATATTAGTATACATAAATCTTACTTGCAAAGTAAGTAAGTAAGTAAGTGTGAGTCTAAGCTACACAATAAAGGTAAACGAACACTCAAAAGTTGAAAAGAACAAGACAGAGGATAAGAAAATGTCCAAGTCTCGGAATATTCCTTGGAGTCCAGATAAATCAGTCAATAATAAATGGAAAAGCATGGTATAGCTGTAAATCTCCCTAAATCAGGTTATCCGCAAAAGCTGAGTGATCATGCAAAAAGACTGGTGAGGAAGACCACCAAGACGCCTATGATAACTCTGGAGGGGTTAGAAGCTATAAAACTGAATTGACTGTGCAGACAACAACTGTTTGTTTTAAAAGTGTTTCAAGAAGTAGAAGTAGCAAAGAGAAATCCACTATTAAAAAGACAAACGGGAAACTCTGAAGTCAGCCAGGAGAAAGTTCTGTGGTGTGATAAGACCAAAATTGTCGTTCAGACTTAACAATGCTTGGTGTAAGCCAAACACTGCACATTATCAAAAACATACCATCTCCACTGTGGAGCCAAATGGTGATCATGTCATTCTGTTGAGGATGCTTCTCTTTTTCTATAAATGCAATGGAAAGCTTGTGAGCATATAGAGTAAAATGAATGCAACAAAATGCAGGGAAATCTTGGACTAAAATCAGGTGGAGTCTCCAAGAAACCTCTGAAAAGATTTGTTTTCTGCCATGACAGTGACCCCCAAGCGTTGTTGTAAAGACACAACTACACAGAAATGGCTTAAAACAACAATACTAACGTCCTGGAATGGCCAGTTCAGAGTTCAAATCTCAATCTAATCGAAAATATGTGACTAGACTTGAAAAAAGCTGTTCAGTTGCGAGCCACATGCAATTTGACAGAGCTTGACCAGTTTTGGAATGAAGAATGGGGAAAAATTGAATAGAAACCTGTCTACTCAGACTTAAGGCTGTAGTGGCTAAAGAGGTACTTCTATTAAATACTAACTTGAAGGGTGTGAATAATTATGCAATTAATTATTTTCAAGTTTATATTTGTATTGAATTTAGATCAGTTTGCATAGATCTATTTTCACTTTAACTTTCTGAGGACTGAATGTTTTTTTCAAAAAAACTGAAAAGCATATAAAGCAATGGTTTCACGCATAAATCAACATAAAAATGTCTGTTGCTGCATGCTGTGGCTGCTGTTGGTCCCTGTTTGGCATCTCTGCATGGGGGTAGCTTGATGGCCAGCAGGAATGTGTGGCGAGCCGGCTGCCTGGCTGTCTTCGTGCTGTAGCTGGGGGCAGTAGCAGTTGCAAAGCGATGCAATCTGGTTTGTACCTCCTGTCATCGTAAGTGGCGGTCCTCCCATCAGCAACATGAACGTGTTTAGCATTACGATCATCTGGGGACTAATCAGCTGTTGCTGATACCTCACTTTCATTTTCGATCTCCATCACAACATCAAAATCGGAGTCTGAGAAGTCAGAATACGATTCAGCGATAATACGCAAACTGTCATGCATGGAGTATGCTGCTTTGTGAATTTGCTTTTTTTTTCTCACCAGATGCCATATAGGTTGTTTGCTCTTTGCTACTCATGCACATACAGGGAAGTGAGGTTTGAATTAATGAAGCTAATTTTCCTTCTAGCAAAGAGAGACAAACTTAAATGTAATGGAAAGTTTTGTCACAGTTTTTAACTGATCACTGTCCTCTACCCCTGAATTTCGACAAAAATCAACATCCTTCCTGAAAGAGTTAATGTCAAAAGCTTTTTTTCTGGTGATCAGTGTCCAAAAAAACAAATTCACTGTGATTCAATGTTGTGTAACAATAAAATGTGAAAATTTCCAAGGGAACAAATACTTTTCAGAAGCACTGTTTTTAGTATATACTTTTATGATTTGTTTATTTAGATACTTAATTTTATCCAACACAGACACCATACATCCCAAATCACAACAGCTTTCATACAGTATGTCTACGTATAGTTCGAGTACCTACAGGATACATGTCTTGTTCAAGAGCACCGAGTGAGTCAGTGATGGTGAATTACACCAAAAACATTAAGATGTTAAAGGCCAAATGGTCTATTACCGGAATATTAAACATTTATTAAAGACTGAAATTTGTGAAACTGGTTAGGTAACAGATGTGTGAATATTGCATTTACCACAGAATTCTCTAGACGGTTTTGAAGATAATCATTATAAACACGTGTTTAGTTGTGCTGTAGCTATTCAAGGAGTTTTCAATCTGTCTCTTTTGACTTCTCTTCTTGTATAGGATCATAGTCAGTACAAAATAATGGATGAATAACGATATCAAAACAATAGTATAAATTGTTCTATATTTTAGAGCAGCATGATTCTTGTATCTTCTACACATGTTCTAAGTCCTTTACCCTTACAATAATGTTATGAATGTAGTGAGAATTCAAGCAAAATGACACCTTTTATTAGCTAACTAAAAAGATTACAATATGCAAGCTTTCGAGGCAACTCAGGCCCCTTCTTCAGGCAAGATGTGTCATTTTGCTTGACTTCTCACTACATTCATAATGGCTAATATGGTACAACACCCTAGTACTAATGATGTTATGATCATTTGAATGTTAAAGTAAGTTGATGTTTTTTTCTTGCTATTTTGCTCTTGGTCTAGCTAAGCTTGCAAGAAAGTTGGCATCTGTTTGGTATTGTTATGATGTGGGAAGGTGTTTGCTTATTTGATGTCTCTGAAAGACTTGAATTTTATAAAATAATCAGAACATTTTCAAAAAGACTTGAAAATGACATTGGTCATGGGTACTTTTAATAGGAAACGTCAGCTCCTACTAAAACAGACAATAATTGAAGTAAAGTAGTTTGAACTTATTTGATGTAGTGTAATGAAAAACCAGATCTATTAATGCATGTTTTTAATAAAGAGAAAAAAACAGACAAAGCGTACCTTTCATTAAAAGTAAGACACCATGAATCCTTACTTATGCACTGAAAGAGGAATTTGTCTAAACTGTTGTCAGTGTCAGAATTACATCCAAATAAAGCCAGATATTACCTCCCTGAAAATTTTCCTTTTCCTCTTTTTCTTGAATTACTCTTTTGGAAATGCTTGATTTGAAATTAACATTGATTGAGTGATTAATCCGTTTCTATCTTTGTTACGGAATCAAGTGCTTCCCCTTATTCAGCAGTTCAGTGTTTTGTATCTTAGAATGTTTTGTTAAGGGATTCTACATGAAATGCATTATCTAAAAGAAAGCTTGTTTGGTTGAACAGATTTGCTTACATTCTCACTAAACCTAACACAATTCACATGTTCTGCAATGTGTAAAATAATAAGTGCCATATTAATTTAATATTTACAGATATCTCCTGCATATGACATTGCATCATATGCTTTTTTGACATATCTGGAATGGATTTTTATTATAAAAGGTCTTTTTATTTTGAGATTTAATGTATCAGTAACAGTGCTTGTAGAAACATACAGTTTTGTTCATCTTTTTGTAAACGTTGTTTAAATTTTGTTGTCTTCTTTTATGTTACATTACTCATTTGAAGCTTGATTTTTTTTTATTGTCAGATTTGCTTATTTTTAGTTTTGGCTTTTAAAAAAGGGCAGAATTCTTTCTAAAAAGTTTATAGGGTCATTATTGTCACATGTATAGAGTACAATGAAATGAATAATTATCTTGTTAAGCACAATGAGTGTTTTGAAAGAACCAATAACTCAAATTTATTAGTAATTATAGATAACAGTACTTTTCATAGGTTATATCAGTGTTTGGGATAATGTCAGAGATTTAATTAAGACCAATAATTGACCAATAATTGCTGTTGTTTGGAGCTTTTATTGCATTTAACATTTATTCCTTAATAGGTTTTATGACAGTCATTTCAACATTCAGATTTGAAATGAAAAGATGAATATGATGCAAAGATACAAAATCTGCCCTTTTATTGCTATGCAAAGCTTTAACATTTCAGAATAATATCACTTGACATGCACTGCTGACTGGCTATTCAGATGAGCATAATTATTGGGACAAGGATATTAAAGTAATGTCAAATTCACACAGATTGTTTGGCTCTGTTACTGATTCATGAATCCACTCTCCTGGGTTCAGATCTCATGCTTGGTTTGCATATTCTCCCAGTGTCTAAAGGGTTTTCATCTGGATACTCCAGTTTTCTTCTTGTGTTTCATGTTTGGTTTACTGTTGATTTTACATTACTACTCTGTGTGCTGGGCAGCACGGTGGCGTGGTGGTAGCGCTGCTGCCTCGCAGTAAGGACACCTGGGTTTGCTTCCCGGGTCCTCCCTGCATGGAGTTTGCATGTTTTCCCCGTGTCTGCAGGGGTTTCCTCCCACAGTTAGGTGCACTAACAATCATAAATTGTGCTTGGTGTGTGTGTGTGTGTGTGTCCTGCATGGGCTGGCGCTCTGCCCGGGATTTGTTCCTGCCTTGCACCCTGTGTTGGCTGGGATTGGCTCCAGCAGACCCCTGTGACCCTGTGTTAGGATATAGCAGGCTGGATAATGACTGACTGAGTCTGTGTTTTTGCCCTTCTGTGGGCCTGCACCCTGCCCAAGGGTGTTTCCTGTCTTTAAATGAAAGGGGTTTGAAAATATTATTTTATATATTAATACTCGGGATAGTGCATTAAATAATCAATATGAAGAATGAAGTAACTGTTGGATTTTGTTTTACAGTAATTTCCCTTTTTGTTTTTTTTTTGTGTTTGCTTTTTGGATGAGCATATGATCAGTATGATCAGGGACACATTAACCTAAAGTAATCAAATGCAGTATATACAGGATAGGATATATATATATATATATAGGATTTTACTGTAGTAAGCTGGGGAACAACTGACATCACCAAACTGTTTGCTTTGCCAATCTATTAATGCAGGCAGCTTTTGGTTACAGTCTGTTTTGAGAGGTTTCTGATTTCTGTCTGTATTTTACAGCCAAAATTAATGTTTTATTGGATTTGATTAAGGACATTGACCTTGCCAATCTTGTTTAGTCCCCGATTAACACTTTGATTACATTGGCAATGTGGTTTGGATTATCATCTTACTCCATAATGAAGTACCAGCCAACAAGATAGTTTCTTCTGCATATTCAGATATGAGCATTTAGCACACTTCTTAAATCATTTGTTGACTAATCAATAAGGAGAACCAAACCAATTCCAGGTTAGCTTTGCATTCTGGGATCACAGCACTTGCTTTTGCCATGTTTTACAGATGAAGTGGTATTCTGTGGGCTGTCTGTAGTCCATTCCTTTTATGTACAGTATATTTCCTCCCTGCCATGACTTTAATCGATTTTTATTTTACCCAGGCATTCATAACAATAATGCTAAAATCTATTGTGTTGTTTTTAAAGGTTTGCTTCCATTGGAGCCTCTATTAATCAACACTTGACTGTGATGCCAGCCACTTTGGAGATTGCTGATAAATTCAGTGAAATTTGTTTTGGAGATTTTTTTATCACAGCTCTAATAATTTTACTACCTGGAAAAGATGCTAACTGCAATAAAAGAAATGAACTGTAGAGTATACACCAAGGGATAACTCATGATAAAGCTGTTATGTATTTATAGTGTTAATTTTGTGATGGAGGGCAGCAAAGTTAGGAGAACTGGAATCGCATCCCAGGTCCTCTCTACATGGTGTTTCAATGTTCCCCCATGTCTGTGTGTGTTTCCTCTGGGTGCTCTGGTTTCCTCCCACAGTTCAAAGATGTGCTGGTTAGGTGGTTTGGTGGTGCTAAATTGGCCCTGTGAGTGTTTGGTAGACACTTGTGTGTGTGTGCGCATTTGCCCTGCAATTGACCGGTGCCCTGTCCACAGTATGTTCCTGCCTTGTGCGCTATCCTACCTGGGATAGGTTCTAGCCACCCTCCCGTAACCCTAGTCTGGACTAAATGGGTTAGAAAATGATATGAAATGATTTCAACAACGCACTCTCCCAATAAAACATTGAATGAGAAAAGTTCATTAAGAGGTGAACTGAGGCCCATTGCCTGAGTAGCTCACATCTGAAACACAGATACTCCACAATGTTAATGGTCACTCGTGGTGTAACTTCACTAACTGTTGTGGCCAAGGATTCCAACCTAATATTTAAATCATAGGCAACAACTGGTGAGAAACAGCCTGAATTTTCCCATAGAAGTCCATTGTGTACACTAACATCAAGCAAACTTTAACATTATTTATGTGCACGTTTAATTGTTTGTAACTCATTTCATACTGTAATACTTCAGACTTGCATTAGATAGCTAGCCCTTTCAAGTTAGTGATGTACTGATCCATGACCTCAACAGAAAGTTGATGGCATTGTCTAAATATGAGCAGAGAAGAGTTTGCTCAAAAGTGCAACTGTGGAATTGTAAATGTCATCAGGCCCCAAATCCCAAGCACATGCTGCTGCTCTTCTCCAAGGCAGTAAACCTGTGTGTGGCAGCAACATTTTCAAACCCCAGGGAAATGACGGAAGTCTTACTGTAATACAACTAGCAAGGCCACCATGTCAGAGGTGTACAGGGTGAGATTAGATACTATAGGTAGGTAGGAGAGAAAATTTAGCCATTCCTGTCCAGGATATTACATTTCAAAGAAAGACAGCAACAACCATTGGGTGTATGACAACAATCTTCTTTTTCCATTTACTTTTCCACAAAACCCTCAGATAAACAATTAAAGTCTCATTTCACAAATATCTAATGCAACAAGACTGCATAATCAAACTCTATTATTCAGTCCTAACACAGTGCACATATATAACACAGATGGCTCTTTCTAACTCTGCTGTCTTTGAAATTATTAATAATGTATCTTTGAAATTCAGAAAGATGCTTACTCTTGCCATAACTTTTAGTGCTTGGGAGGCTTTTAATTTTCTGTCTTTTGCTGTTTTTTTAATTCACTTCAAGTTCTTTATTGTTTCTTTTTTAATAACCAAAAAGCAATTAACCATGAATAACAAATTACAAGGGAGACAACAGTTAATCAGCTAAATTATTGCCATTTTCACCTATATGTGTGTTCATCATTAAGCAGGCGCTTTAATAAAATACAATATACTGAAAATGAAAATGGAAGAAAACAGTTGAGTGACTAAGGAATTTATAATTCACTTTTGGTTCATTTTGTTGATTTTTCCCATAATAGCAAAATATGGATAAAAAGAACTAACACATGAGAATTGTAAGAGGTAGAAAGAGCAGAATATAATTAAACTGCATATTCCATGAATGAAAAAGGCTAAAAGACAGGCTGATGAGTATACAACAGAAAAAGGCCATTTTGACCTTTCTGCACTAGTACATCTGGGGGGTGCTGTGTATGTGCAGTATACTTAACTTTATGTCACTTTGTACCTTTTCATACTGTAAAATATAAAAGAAGGTGAGAATGTTGAAGTGTCTCTGACAATCAGCATTGTTTGTGTGACATGTTTTTCTCTCTGTGAAAATTATTATTGACATAACTCAGATTTGTCTGATTTGTTCTTCACAAATGCAGAGGGGAGATTTATCTGATGTGAAAATATTTGATGGAATCAAGTCAAGTATTGTATGATTCTAGTGTTATGTTGAAACCCTCTGGTCTGTATACACAGCACATATCCACAGGCAGTACAACAAACAATTGGCTTGGGCTTTATGACACAGAATCCTCAACTGACTTTCAAGTGGGGCAGCTTTCCTATTTTAGCAATACAATTTAACTTGTTTTTGTATGGCTGAAACAACTGTCAGTTAAAATACAATTACAGATTATTCTAATTACTAAATGCAGAACTGGTACACATATAAATGCAGATTGTTAAAACACACAAAGAACAAGGTAGAACTAATTAAACGTAAATAGAAACTAACAATATCTGTTCATTGATTAATTGGTGAACTATGGCCAGATGCAAATGATGGAGATTAAATTTGTATAAAACAAAAATAAGGTCACGGTTTTGGAGACTTGGTTTTCTATAGTGGAATCTGTTCTGGCCATCCAATTTGATTAGATAATCTTTCCTTCTGATGAATCCAATGCCCCTTTATCCATGATGACTGTTCTGTATGTAGGAGAGCAGCCTGGCAGTAATGCAGTCCGAGAAGCGAAAGAGAATAGAGGAGGGTTAGTAAAGGTTTAAACATATTGTAATACTTATATTTCTGTACAAATGACTACCAAAGAGAAATGTAGTGTTCACAGCTAATCAACAGCTTTAGTCAGGGTATGCTAGACTAAAAAAGTAATCCTTCAGCCAGGATTTAAAAGCTGAGACTGAAGGGGCATCTCTTACACACACACACACACGCATATATATATATATATATATTATATATATATTTATATATATATATATATATATATATATATATATATATATTTTTGTGTGTGTGTGTGTGTGTGTGGGTGTACAGCCATCCCAACCCCAACACAGACAGGCAGGACACTAATTCTAGTCAACATAGCACATGATTTATTTACACGGTTGCCTTCCACAGCATACAAAAGAAGCACAGTCTTTTCGCCGTCACCTTCAGTCCTCCCTACAGGCTTTGTCTTCTTCCTCCTGGCTCTGGCCAATGACTTCTGGTGACTGGCCCCTTTTTATGCAGCACAAGGACACCAGGAACACAACAAGTGTGTGTGTGACAAAAGGGCTGCCAAATAGGGCCCTGAAAACATCAATGCGTCTCCTGGTGACGGCCACGGGCCCCAACAGGGTAACCAAGGGGACTGCCTTTTGTCGGTCCGGGGGAAAAACTGTCCTAGAAATACTCTCTCCCCAGGTCCTTCCATAGTCATGGCATCCTGGCTGGGTAAGGGCCCTGGCTGTCTGCCACAATATGAATAAAATACATGTTATATTTTGAGTGCACTATGATTTGTCCTGCTCTCCTTTTTTGTTCTTCTGCTAGACACTCTGTGCCCTGAACTTTATCTGCACTTGCTATGTTCTATACCAAAATATTGCAATTTACCTCCTTTTACAGATATTATTTACATGTGAAAGTCAGTATTCATTCCAGGAATAGGTTCACCTTAACTGTATCATTGCCACAATCCTATACTACATTGCGGGGACTCTTTGGAATATTAACCCCCCAATTTCCAAATTCATTTAATAGATAACAATAGTCTATGCCTATTCAAAACCTGTATTCTGTAACATTCTGTAGACCCACTTCTTAATACCTGGGATTAAAAGGTAACCTTCTGGGTTTCAACTGCATTTTATGCACAAGGCACAATGTGGTGTTATCATTTAACAAGCTTGATTTTGTGATGATACCAACAATTTAGGAACATCAGTATTAGTAACATGCAGCAGAGTTTTATTATTATTCAAGTCTCTAACAAGAAGACAGTGATATTTTTTCTGTTTACTTATGGCTGGTTAAATTGCAAGCATTTGCAGCTGTAGACATGCTCATTGATGCTTATAATGAATTTACTCATTTCTGTAAAATTTTTAGAAATCTGTCCTTTTCTGACAGTTACAGAGCAAATGTTTCTTTGCTAACATCAGGGAATGTAAATAGGGAAACACACAGTAGAAGGTGGAACTCATTGTTTGACTGTGCAGACCTACAAACTCATTTGTTGGTACATCTGGCTGTTCTGTTTGAATGCCGTAGAAGGAGAAAGGATTTAATTTTCATTACATTGCTCCCTGGAGCCCTGTCTCTATTGGCAGGTGATTGATAGAACTGCTGTACACAACTGCCATGTGCAACCCTCATTATTGAATTACCAGAGGCCAATAATCACAGGGAATGTGTTTATTTATAAATGTTACATCTTTCGTTTTAAGGATACATTTCTTGCATTATACAACTTGTTTCAGGGGCTTGGTAATGCACTTAAACACAAGACCATTAAAAATGTAACAGATATTATTAGAAGATATTTCTCCAGGCATATGGCTTTCTGAGCGTTAGTGTTTGAAATGAGACGGGTGCCCTAAAGTACAAAAATCATTCATACAATCTGTCACAATGTCTCTTCTTAGTCTGAATAGGTGTCATGTTTTTCAGATTTTGTAGCTTTGAGCACTTAGCATTTTATTGTCAGTGTAGGAACCAGTGCGTTTACTTGTTTAGTAAACTGGACCAGAAATGCATTATTGAAATAAAGAAATAGCAGAAAGAACAAGCTCAGTTCATCATATGCTTAGGATTTAAATTCAGTGTTTTAAAAGTGGCGGCAAATTACTTTTTATCTTGATACTAGAAACATAAAAACTGACTTTATTCTGTCCTGCTTACTACAGAGCTTTGATAATTGAAGTTGCTTATTTACATGTTTGCATTATTATATACAAAAGACTATCATTTTTTTTTTCATTTAAATCTCAGTTTATGTCAGAATAAGCGGTCCAAGAAAATGAGTGGGTGAATTCAGAAGAAGCTTATGCTGCCCAACCTACTTTTACCTTGGTTACATGGTCCTGAGTCCACTGCTATACTCTCTCTACATGTATGACTGCACAGCTGTATACGACTCTAACCACAGTGACACAGATGTGTTAGGCCTGATATCTAACGACAAAGCAATGTCAAACCAGGGCAAGAAAATTATCTGTCACCCCAGCCATCCCAAAAATTGCCTCTTTTCTGTGCTGTGATCAGGTAAACACTACTGCTGCCCAAAGTTCAGTTCAGATGGACTGAGGAGGATTGAGGAGGAACTTTATCCCAACTGCATCCACATGTTAAAGAAAGTGTCTAGAAATATTTTGTTAAGTATCTCAGATTGTCATATATTTAGTTATTATTATTATTATTATTATTATTATTATTATTATTATTATTATTAT
>JANRMT010062848.1:1996419-2073140 GCA_026402145.1 Polypterus bichir lapradei
ATTATTATTATTATTATTATTATTATTATTATTATTATTATTATTATCATCTTTCCTTAAAGTTCTGCTCTATTCACTCATGAGGCTGAGCCCATCCCTTGAACTTAAGGTTACCATGAGAGTGTATATGAGCAGTGCCAAGGAGGACGATCTTCTGGACTTCTTGTATATTGATATTACTAGGGATTTTTCTGTTGTAGTTTTTCTTCCATTTCTTGACGAGCCCAAGAGCACCCATTACCACTTGTATTCTTGTGGTTTTCATACTTTACATTTTCCCAGTTTTTATTTCTAGATCTTTATATTTGTAGAGTTTTTTTTTTGCAGTTTATAGTGATTTTCTTTCAATGGGGACAGACATGTCAATGAGCAGACAAGATCTCTTCTTCTTGTCCTTCACTACTCTATCAGGCCTATTATTCTTGATGTCATTATCAGTTTGTATTGGCATATCCCATAGCATAGTTGCCTCATCATTTTTAGTTACTGTTGACGGCTCATGTTCATAACATTTGCCTTAGGTTTGGATGTTACAGTGTTTGCACACTGCCTAATGAAGGTATGCTGCTGCTTTGTTTCTTTGTTTGTATTCCGTTTTGGCCAGTTCTGAGCAGCCAGAGACTAGATGGTCTGTTGTCTCGTCTTGTTTGTTGCATATACTACACATCGAATTGTTATTATTATTATTATTTATTTATTTACTACATATAATTCTATTAATGATTTTTGAATTTAGAAATGTTTTTGTCACTTTATATTCGTCTTCAGGCACATTTATTGGAGTTGAGCACCTAAGTATTTCATTGCATACTGTACTGTATGTATAATTTGTATGTGACAAATAAAATTTGATTTGATTTGACACACCCATTCACACTATGATACACACTATGGCAGTTTAGCATTATCACTTATGCCAACTGCATGACTTTTCAATGTGGAAGAAATCACGCAAATACATTTAAGCTACACAGAATGCATGAAATCACTGAATGAAAACATAAAGCCCTGACTCACTACCATGACATAACAATATTCTCAGACCTACTTGATTTACTGTGTTAATGACCACAAAAGGTAGAAGCCTAATTCAACAGCATCATTCACAAGCTAGGAAACAATTCTAGGCTGGGTTCTAGCCCATGCTAAGACCCTGGCATGCATATAACACTCAAATGGGACCAGCCTAGAGTTAAGTATCTAAACTGCATATCTTTCAGATGACAACGAAAAACCAGAGTACCTGCAGGAAACTGCATGTTGGATCTGTGAAGAAGCCGTACTGCCAAGGGTATATTCGTTTCACAAGCCTATTATGTTGCGTATTGATTCTGATTTTCACAATGCTCCTGTCTTCATTGTTTCTTATGCTGATTTGATGCTGGGGTCCACTTTGCCCTTAGTTTTGTTTTCATTTATCTTCAGCTTGTACAGTTATTGTCTGGTACTAATTTGTATTGCATGTTTGTATGTTTTGTCAAGTGGCATTTGATCATGCTTTCATTGAAAGATAATATATAAAGTCAATAATTGTCATGGATGAGCATATTTGTCTTTTGCTTGTTTTTTATTTTTAAGCCAAAAGATTTATTTCCTTTTGTCTATTCATTTTTTTAATTGAAATTTGGAATTATGAGCAATTTATCTTCACTTTCATCTCATACTATTGTTTTTGAAATAGTTGCTAGAATTTATCAGTTTGGTTTGAATTTTCTCTCAGCTGCATTTTGCTTATTCACAGTCTCTTTTTAATTATGCAACATTTGATGCACCGTTTAGTGTCATCACCATGACAGTATTTAAACTGATGTTGCACTTCAGATAGTGTTATAGATTTTAGATTAAAATCAGCTGAAATCTTGCAATTCTGATTAGTTATTTAGGAAGAGAAGTCTTAGGAACTTTTGTCACAGGTTTTTTGACAATGTGGATTGTTTAGCATGACCAAAAAATTCTTCATTTTTCAGCACTGCAGGATGAGCATTTCCCGTGCTCACTACAAGAATGATTTATGAGTGCAGGTTGAAGAGCAAATGTAAATGTAATAATATATATGTCAAAACAGTTAGATATTGCTCACAAAAGCCTATTCTCAGTGTTATTTTTGATTGCTGAGTATTTTTCATAGAAAGGTAAGCTACTTAAAATTCAGGGGTTCTAAAAATAATGACATATTTTGCCAGAGTTTAGCTGTAAAGAAAGAATAGAAATCATGTAATTGTTAGATCTGATATGGTCTGATGCCATTTTTATAGCAAAAAGTTCTCTGTAAAGTGACAATGCCTTCATTGTTCACAAAACTTTCATAACTGCAGCCAAGTATTGACATTACAGACCCTATCCTTTTGTTCAACAATGCTCATGGTGGATTTTTTTATCCTCCTCCCAAATAAATTATTCCCTTTGGATTTTAGGATGCTACTCTAATGGGTCTGCTGTCATATCACTGCTGTGAAACTAAATGCAGCCTGGCAAGGGTTTACAATGGCCAAATGAACATGGGATGACAGCTGACATGCATTATTGGAAAAAAGAGCCCCATACTTGTGACAGCAATGCTTCCTGAATGCCAGAGTAAGTAGCAGGAACCATTAGTTGAAGATGGCTTAATGAAAGTAGTTTTTAGCAAAAAGTTCACATCTGGGCTAAGAGGGCCTTTGCCATACATTTTACAGGATGAAGAGTAGGTAGGGGGCAGTTTTTTTTAAGAGGTACATGGATAACTTGGGTGCACCACAAAATTATCTGCTAAGATGGTCTCAGTCATCCTTGAATACTTGTGGCCATCAGAGCGTACTATTCTTAGATGATCGTAGGACATTAATGGAGTCTCTGTGACCAAGGGTGTGATGCTGAAATCAAGCCTTTGTAAAAATTAGTGTGGTCAGTCTAATCAATCAGTGTATTGGGTCCACAGTACAGGCAGTTGTACTGCCAAACGTTTGCTTTAAGATCGTCCGTGAGTTTGCAACCCTTTGTTTAATGTTCCTGTTTCGTTTTAAATAAATCACCATTTTCAATGCTTTTCAGTCTCATATTGTCATTAACTGTAAGTTGGGGGATGTCTAATATCTAATGGGTATAGACATATATGATGTCTACAAAACAAAGATAATTTTTGAGTGAAGCAATTCTAATGCTATACAAGCTAGTTTTCTCAGATATTCTTTTCACATAATGTTTTTGAACATTCTTGCCAAATAAATAAAGGATTAATCTTCTTATACAGACTGGAACGAATTACTCCTGACTGATTGTGGTTTGCTAATTAATGTTTGGAAGGTATAAAGCAAAAAAAAGAGGTTGCCAAGAAAAAAACCCAACTTTTTTAGTAAGTTGGAATATCACATAGAAATTTCACCAATTTAATTAATAAGAGTTTCAGATTGTCATATTGTTTAAATTTCACATAAAGGCATATATTTTCATTTAAAGAGCAAAACATACCCCATAGTTACATATGAAGAAGTAAAACTAAATGTTTTTCAAATCAGACCATTACATTAAGTGTGTATTCTACTTTTCTTAAGTAATATGCCAAATATTTTTAAATATAGCATTGCTGTACCATAGCTAGAGAAAATAAAGAAACAGTGTCTGCTTGTTAAATGTCAGCCAGTTTGGACAGCTTATTCATAGGGAGGAATAGAAAAGAAGAAATGCCTGCAGGCTATGATTTGGCTGGATGAGCCAGAACGCTAAAGGGAAAAAGGGCAGAGCACAATCCTTTCATTTGTGTCTCAACCACAGGGGGAAGTCAAGAGTGACGTTTATGCTGATTTATGGTTCATAATTGAGTTTGGTTGTTTATCTGCTTGCATTACTGTTTGCACTAAAAAATGACCCTCTACCTCTGACTGAATAGAAGCACCTTCACGGGACCAGAAAGCTGCCATACAGTGGGATATGTGGAAGCATTTATGTTAGAAATATACTCCTATTCTGACTGCATTGCTGGGGAGGGACCACACTCAAGCACTGCAGAAGGTAGTGAATGCGGTTTAGGAGACTGCAGCCACCAGTTTGACTTCTGTTTAGGGCATACACATCACTAGTGGTCTTAAGAAGGAAAATTGCATATACTCCTTGCTTCTGGGAAACAATACAAGGCCATTGGCAAAAGGTAAATAAGAACAGAATGCAATGATTTGCAAATCTCATACAGCCATATTTTATTCACAGTAGAACACAGAAAATATTTCAAGTGTTGAAAATGAGACATTTTACTATTTCATGAAAAATATTAGCCCCTTTTGAATTTGAAGGTAGCAACATTTCTCAAAAAAGTTGGGACGGGGGCAACAAAAGGCTAGAAATGTAAGTGGTACTAACAAGAAACAGCTGGAGGAACATTTTTCAACTAATTTGGTTAATTGCCAACAGGTCAATATAAAAAGCGTATCTTAGAGAGGCAGAGTCTCACAGAAGTAAAGATGGGCAAAGGGTCTCCAAATTGCAAAAACTGTGCCTATAAATTGTGGGACAATTTCACAAATTAATCTTCCTCAATATATAATCTATCTATATAACTGCAAAGTCTCTGAATATCTCATCATCTACAGTATATAATATCATCAAATGATTCTGAGAATCTGTAGAAATGTCTGTGTGCAATGGACAATGCCGAAAATCATTGTTGGATGCCTGTGATTTTCGGGCCTTCAGGTGGCACTGCATTAAAACCAGGCCTGATTATTCCATGGAAATCATTGCATGGGCTCAGGAACACTTCCAGAAATCATTGTCAGTGAACACAGTTCACCATGCCATCCACAAATCCAGGTTAAAGCTGTACCATGCAAAGAAAAAGCCATATACAGTATGAACATGATCCAGAAAAACCACTGTCTTCCCTGGGCCAAAGATCACTTAAAATGGACTAAGGCAGAGTGGAAAACTGTTCTGTGGTCAGACGAATCAAAATTTTAAATTCTTTTTAGAAAACATGGGTGCCATTTCTTATGGACTAAAGAGAAAAGGAACCATCTGGGTTGTGATCAGCACTTAGTTCAAAAGCCTGTATCTCTGATGGTATGGGAATGCATTAGTGCCTGGTTCGGTGGCAACTGGGCAACAGGCAAGTCGGCGAAAAGACTACTCAGCGAAAGACAACCTGGTAAAAAGACAAGTCAGCGAAAGACAACTCAGCAAAAGACAATTCGGCGAAAAAAAAACTTAGTGAAATACAACTCGGCGATATCCTTTACCAGTTAGGTAATAGTTAGGTTCAAAGACATTTTTTAATTAAATTTAAATGACAACGTGATTTAAAATGTTGAAAATAAATTTATATAATTGATGAAAGAACTTTATTCTGCAGATGGAACAAACTTTATCTTACATTATCTTCTGCAACCAAAATTGCTAATCCTTTATATAAATTGTATTGATTTTAATCGTAGGATAATGTTATCTAGAATACAAAAGATGACCTGCGAGTACAGCTTAAGGAATGTCTTTACTCTCAACGTATTGGGTCTCTCATAAAGCAGGTGATTCTGTGGATTTTCTGGCACCCTACGTTGTCATTTAAATATCATTAAAAAATCTCTTTGAACCTAACTATTACCTAACTGGTAAAGGATGCCGCCAAGTTGTCTGTCACCCAGTTGCCCCTGAACGTTAGTGCCAATGGAATTGGCACATTTTGCACATCTGGAAAGGCACCATCTATGCTGATAGGTACATACAAGTTTTAGAGCAACTTGTGCTCCCATCAAGACAACATGTTTTTCAGGGAAGGTTTTGCATATTTCAGCAAGACAACACTAAACCAAATACTGCATCTATTACAATAGCACGGCTTCATAGTAGAAGAGTCTGGGTGCTGAACTGACCTGCTTGCAGTCCAGACTTTTCTCCATTTGAAAACATTTGGTGCATCATGAAATGAAAAATATGACAAAGATGACCCAGGACTGTTGAGCAGCTATAATCCTATATCAGACAAGTATGGGACAACATTCCTCTCCCAAAAGTCCAGCAAATGGTCCTCAGTTCCTAGACATTTGTGTAGAAGAAGAGGGGATGCTACACAGTGGTAAACGTGGCCCTGTCCCATTGCATTGCTGCCATCAAATAGAAAAAGATCTTATTCTTTTCTTAAAATGGTACATTTTCTCACTTTCGGGATTTATGTTTGCCATGTTCCATTGTGAATACAATAAGGGTTTATGAGATTTGCAAATCATTGCATTCTGTTTTTATTTACATTTTAGATAGTGCCCCCACTATTTTGGAATTGAGGTTGTATAATAGGTGATAATTTGCTTGTTTAGTTATTCATAAACAGGTTAACTTTGCAAATATCATAAGTAGAGAAAATAAAGCAAGATTGAAAAATACAGTGGAACACTGAAAAGTGCAGCTTTATAGAAATTTGACCAAGCAAATGCATTTTTACAGAGGTGATTTGAAAGCACGGGTCTTATTTGTAAAGTGGCCAACCTCAAAGCACTATGGCATAAAACAGGTAGTTGCTGGATAGGGAATGAATAACTGTCCAATAATCCACTCCAATTTACAGTAGGTGTCCCAATATATTTTTAAAGTGTCTTCATTTTATTCTATATTTTCTCATTAAAGCAACCTGCGTATATCCTTTAAACAGCCCCTGATTTTAGCAGGTGCTTCAATGCCCTGTGTTTAATCACTTATCACATCATTTCACTTCAAAACAACAAGTTTGATACCATTCAGTGGTTTTTATCCTCACAGTGGCAAGAAAACTTGCTATAGGCAAGTAGAATGCTCTATGCAAAATAATCCCTTCAAGTGAAACATACTGTACATTCCTCAGACAAAGAAAAACTGGTCCAACACCTTTTTATATTCAGAGTTTATAAATTACAGGCCAGTGATCAGTGATGTTGTCAGTACCATTGCTAACTGGTAGTGTGATTATAGTTAATGGTTTGCATCCTACAATTTGGTTGTTTCTGTCTTTATTGTCAATCTTGGTGTGATATGCGTGACTCATTGTCAGTAGCTCATTAATAATTTAGCTTATACCACCACTTTCTAACCTGTATTCCATGGAACACTTTGCACCATGAGATGTGAAAAAATAATTAAATTAATAGTGAAAAACAAAGTTAAAAAATAAATATGAATTTACATATACTGGGGTGTTCAAAAGTAGGTTTACAGTCGTGAGTACATGAGTCTGGCAAGTACACTGCACCATTGTGACATTCTTTTTAGGTAATAAATGTATTACAGCTATTGAAATAATCATGACCTGCATGTGTTTTTCCATACTAACAAGTGTAAATATATTTTGGCACACCCCTGTATATTTTGTACTTTATTTAAGTAGTGTATATCATAATTTATTTATTTTTTTGGCAATTTGGTTATCTTTATTTAAATATATTATTAATCCTTGGCATTCTTGGCATTAACCCACAGTATGACTCGGGCTTGGAATTCTGTGTAATTTCAGTTAAGAGCGAGTCAGACTTGGAGTGACATTTAATGATCTTTATATTTTTAAGCCCAAATAACTCTTGGGTCAGTATTCTACTCTCACCTAGTAGATGAAACAGCATTACACTGCAACAAATACATTTTTGTATTTTTGTATGTTATGCTACCCTAAAATAATGCAGCAATATTCATGAGTGGGGCAGAGCCCTTAACCAAAACATAATGGTATGCAAATGAAAGGCTGTAAAATCAGTTATAGAACAAATTGAAACTGAACTATTAGGTGAATCATATGACAGTGATGAGAATGTGATTTAGTCATCAGACACTGACACGCATAGTGAAGCTGATGCGTACAGCAACCGCCTGGTGTCTTTAGTCACATGATGCTGCAGCAGGGTGCAGTATCAGCATGGCAGAAAGGCCAAATGATCATAATCAAGTAGAACAAGAAAGACGTTAGCCTCCTAGTCACTGTTCACAAGGCAGTAACTGTCAGTGTGAGTGTCAGGGAAATATGAAGGTCACTAAGCCTTGCGTTGTGGTAGCCTATAATAACACAGGGGTTGCATTGATCAGTTACTGACATACTACCTTTCCTATTATATTTATGTTGACGTTTTGGTATTTACATGTTTCTGTTACCTTAATAAAATTTTTTGTATTTTACAAAATAATTCAACGTTTGACTTGCTTTTCTGGGGTTAAATATATCGGTAAGGAGGCTACGTAAGCATTCATTTTTTTTTAAATTCAAGAATATTTATTAAAAACTTATGTCATCAATTCAGCATAACCTTGATTGCATTGTTTCTCTCTGTTGACTCTCTCCACATGTAGTTTTACTGGCTGACTACCATAAGAACTGTAAATTGCAAGATCTAAAGACACTGTATGTGACTTAGCCTAGTTCATTGGCATGAAATGAAATGGTTATTAGCATATGTGTTTAAACATGCAAAAATACAAATGTTCAGAATATGTGAACTGTTTTCCCTGCATAAATATTTATTTTGATATTTTCAGTTTTTCAAAATATTACTTTTAAAAAATTGACCAAAGATTTATTATGGCTGAAAAAGGAATTTTAAAATGAAAGGCAAGTAGTTGATGTACAATAGTACATCAATAGTTGTTTAAACATCCACCCTTACAAGCAAAGAAAAACAATCACAATCTTGTATTCCTCAAAAACCCACAGTAAAAAAACAGGATTCAACTAATAACAGACCAAAACCAAAGTATGATGACAGCTTTTTGAATTCTGGGTTTACATGTGTTGGAAATAAAGGTGATCCTGTTACACAGTATGTAATGAAGTACTAGCAAACATTTCTTTTGGCTTCTGCTAACCTTTGTAGGTATTTGGAAACCAGTCATGCTGAATACAAAAACAGAGATGTAAGTTTTTTGAAGAGGGGATGGGAATCATTGAAAAATTCTAAACTTTCGATGCTTACACTCGTTAAAACAGATAATGACAATGCAACAGAGGCGTCTGTTCACATAAGTTTCCTGTTGCACTTAACAGTGATGCTCACACTATTGGAGAAGCCTTGTGCAAAAGATATTGGAACATGCATGTTGAACAAGCAGTCTGCTTAAAAAGTACATGCAGTACATTTGTCAGATAATATTGTTGTGCACTGTAAGATTGTACTGTAAGATTTTTCTGACAAAATGCAAAAAGAAATAATTTCTTAAATAAAACTTTGCTGCCAATATTAATTACAAACGGATGAATCCACTGATGAATCAGAACTTGTGTGTTACTAGGTTTTATCTGGTATAAATTTAATATATTTATCCGATATAACTTTAATAATACTATTGAAGAAGATAAGCTTTTATGTGAATCTCTCCAAAACAAAACCACTGCTTAAAAAATATTCAACTGCATTGATAAGTTCATTACAAAGCATGAAATAATTTGGGAAAGCTGTAATGCATGCCTTAACAGTAGCAATACAAAGCACTCACTGTCATTGTATTCTGCGTAGACAATCTCTGGTACCTAAAAGCATACCAATATATTAAAAAATTGTGCTGGACAAAGCTGTAAAAATGATTAACTATATCAAATTGTATGTGATGAAATGTGTAGTTAATATAAAGTGAATTTTTATATACTGAAGTAAGATGGCTATCCAGAGGAAAAGCAATAGTGAGACTTGAACGTCGTAGTAAATTACTGGTCTTCTTCACTTCAAGTAACTTCAAGTTTTGTTGACTGTTTTACAAATTCATCGTGGCTAATGAGACTTGCGTATCTGGCAAACATTTTTTCAAAATTGATTTAAAATAATCTGTCACTTAAAGGGAAGAATGTGGCCATTTCTACCACAAAGGATACAATTTCATTCTTTAATGAGAAACTGGAATTATGGATATCTTTTGTTCTGGATATTTTTTTAGTAAATACTAAAATCAATAGAGTAGTTTCCAGTGTAATTTTTATGTGATTTCCAATCATCTCACTTACAATTTTTTCCCAAACCCACCGGTTATAATTCTTGGGTTCAAAATCCAGTTATAATTAACGCTAAGTCAGTTGGCTTCATTGCAAATGATTATGAAAGCCTAATTGATTTTAATTAGTGACTCTGATTTAAAACAGTATAAGGAAATAATTTCTGGGCTAGCTTAAGGCAATTCATGTATTACTCTTTCAACAACTTATTTGTGCGCAACTGGATCTCATGGGGGCGACACTGTGGCACAGTGGGTAGCGCTGCTGCCTCGCAGTTAGGAGACCTGGGTTCTCCCCATGCCTGTGTGGGTTTCCTCCGGGTACTCCGGTTTCCTCCCACAGTCCAAAGACATGCAGGTTAGGTGCATCAGCGATCCTAAATTGTCCCTAGTGTATGTGTGTGTGTGTGTGTGTGTGCGCGCGCCCTGTGGTGGGCTGGCGCCCTGCCCAGGGTTTGTTTCCTGCCTTGCGCCCTGTGTTGGCTGGAATTGGCTCCAGCAGACTCCCGTGACCCTGTAGTTAGGATATAGCGGGTTGAAAAATGGATGGATGGATGTCATGGAGCAGATAGATAATTGTATCTTCCACTCCAGTCTTTGTCCAATGGGCAGACTACAGTGGTTCCAAATGGTCTTTCTCAAGATGACTCATATCGTCCAGGTCCAACCTTTCAGACATTCTTGTGACTTGGGGTGTAAGGACCACTGATCTGTAATCATAAGTTGAAGAGGGGGTTCCCTTCTTTGGAAATGGAACAATTCACAATATTTTACATAAAAGTAACACTTTCTGGAACCTTAGTAACAGACTGAACAGGTAGCAGAGGATACCACATCATTGGTCATCATGGACCTTAGGTACTGGAAGAGTAACTCTATCTGTTCCCAGGGCTTTTCCTATGTGTAGCCTATTCAGTTGTCATCTTACTTGGTCATCAGTTATGGACAGCTCTTACTAATGGTCAGAGTTTGACTCATCACTAGGCTGTGACAGTTGAAGTTGTAGGAGTTTTTGATGCAGTAGAGAGGGTGTGAAAGAACTGGTCATTAGAAAAATGTGTTGGTGCTGGAAAGAGTAAAAATCTGTTTAAAAAATAAATGACTGAAAGTTGGTCCTTTTAGCAAGAAAATCAGCTAAAGTCAGAAAAGGAGTTTGTTACAAAATGTACTGAACTGATGCCACTTAATTCATATATGGAAATGAGTCTGAATCTCAGTCTAGTACTCTTGTCTGCAACGGAATCCATTGTAGAATGGTACTGACGTGGACCAGTGAAATCTTGGCTTAATGAAGGAAAATAACGTTTTAACACTTTAAGAAACTTAATTAGTACTGTATTTAAAAAAATGTATAAATTGATTTGTTTGCAATTTCAGCATTCCAACATTACAAACTCCCCGGCTGGGTTTTTGGCCCTGTGGAGTATGCACGTAGCATTCTCACCTTGCACACCAGCATTCTCCAATGTGTGATAAGATAACTTTCAATTTAAAGTTGTCCCTTATGAGTGATTGTGGGTATGTAGATAAGTATAACCAATGATAAACTGGAATCCATTCAAGTTTAGATCCTACCTTGTGCCCAATCCCTTGAGTACGACTTCTGGTATCCAGCCGCTCTGTGTTAGATGATGCAAGTTTGGATATGGATAGATGGATGCATAGTTCAGTATTCACAGGGCATACCCAAGAGGGAAACTGGAGGCATGACTCTAGAAAGCTGATTGCACTCAAGCAGGCTCTTGGAGGAATGTTTTTGAAATGATAAACAAAAGCTATTCTGCAATGTAGCATGGCGTGTCCCTTAAGCTAAACCTTGGCCATTTTATATTCTCAGGGGGATGCACCTACCTGTACACACCATAATACTTGCCTATTGTTTTATTCATTTCTTAATAAAACCTTCCATACTCAAACTTAAAAGGCAACTCCCTGAGACTGTCGCTGTTTAAAGTGCATTTTGGGTATTCTGCTAAAGATGTGAAGGGCACTAACTGGACCAGGCTGCAGTAGGCTGATCTCTCATCATTCGCTTTGCACATCAAACAAGACAATCTGCGCAGTCAGCTCAATATAGCTGAACTTGTTACTCTGGTTTAAGGACTGTATCTCGGAATATAAAAGCACTTTGGCAAGCAATCAAAGCCTTGCTTCACTAGAGATTAGAACAGCAGCAGGATGACAGAAGGCCATTTAAACAACTAAGCAAAATCTGCAAGGACTTAGTTTCATTTCTAATCACCCATATTGCTCTGTTACTAGTTTTTTTTTCTGGAATGTATGTTGAGAAAATCAACAACACTTTAGAAACATAGAAACTTTACATTCTCCACTAGTCAAGCTCGATTTTACCTTTCATGATTAATACTGGTGGTAAATATATCAAATAGCACATCTGTATATACACTACAATACAATTTATTTTTGTATAGCCCAAAATCACACAAGGAGTGCCGCAATGGGCTTTAACAGGCCTTGCTTTTTGACAGCCCCCCAGCCTTGACTCTCTAAGAAGACAAGGAAAAAGTGTCTGTGGCAGGTTTGCTATTTGCTCAGGGTCATATTGTGAGTTGTGGTGGGTTCCTTACATGGTAGGCAACATTTTAAAACTTGAGAGCTTTATAATCCACATTAGAGTGTGTTCACTTTTAAAATACTCTGAGAAATCACCAAACACTGTTAGATAAATATGTTTCCTTCTTACCAAGACCTTGGAAGATCATCATCTGTTATCAAATAACTTTTTAACTAAGTTTTTCTGAAGCTGAAGACTTGAAGTTGGTCTGAAACCTACTTAGAGACACCATCCTCAAATGCTGAAAAGGCACTTTACAGCCATAAAGGATGGTGGGGTATTCCCATACTCTATAGCAGATTTAATAATTATTGTTATATGGATTTTATGATGTGGGGTGGAAAAAAGTGTCAAGAGGTCTGTTGTTGGGAGGTATATTTAAGCTCAGAGGTAAGCATGCCTGATTCATTAAACTAAATAACACATCCAAGGATCTTTCTGCTATTGGAGTATCTTGTATTGATCTCTGATGTCCGCAGTAAGAGTAAAGCTCCTTATTGACATTGTTTCCAGCTTAATTGAAATGTGTTTTCAGGACACAGCTTATTTATTAACAGTTTACTGATAGATATTGATTCATTGTTTTCTTTTGGATTTAAAACTTGTGATGTGGGTTGGGGAAAACACTATATAAAATGAAGTTTGAACGATTGTTTAACAAACCTGTCATCATGTAATACTCGGTGCAGCATTGACTGAGAGGGTTGCAGAGTTTACTGACCTATGGTATGCCTACAACATGACTTCGCCACATTTAACAATGGTATCTTACCTGCAGTTTGTGAAATGCATGATTTTAACACTTTGACCATAGACTGTCCTCCTTGGTTTGCTATGTTTGAACATTTAGCTGATGCCTTCATCCAAAATGACTTACAAAATAAAGGCACAGTACAGATTTATCTTTCCTTTTTCACTGAGACATGTTCCACATACAAGGCTGTTGTTGGGTGGTGTGGAAGTCAAGGTCAAAGCCTTGTAATTATGATCATTAGTAGGGCTGATTTATTTTAGTCCATGAGTTGTCATGCCCATTGTTTGACCCCTATTTTGTGATTGTAGCTATGAGTAATGTTTCTTCAACTGTTCAAAAATGATGTGCGATTGAATTTTGTGTGAAGCCCTGGGAAAGTGGTCAGTGATGTCTGAAATGCTGAGTCAAACATATTGAACAAAGACATTGAAGATGGCAAAGGTACTTTGGTGCTGGAAACCTTTGAATAATGAAAAGAAGGGGAATGTCATCAAATGATGGGGTTAAAAAAATTAGTGCCGCTGTCTTTAATATGACATCCTAAAATGTGATGCTCTTTAAAGAAATTTTGGGAGCACTGCGAGAAGTTCATAGAGTGTAATCACAAGCATTGAAAACACAATGTATCTTCTAATGTGAAATGACAATTTGAAAACTTTTCATTCTTTGTTGATTTATACCATAGGCAGGTTCATTGACACTGTGTAAATAGGTCATAATAATGAAAAAATATTTAAATCAAAAATAAATAAAATGAATATCAAAGGGCAGCACGGTGGCGCAGTGGGTAGTGCTGCTGCCTCACAGTTAGGGGATCCGGGTTTGCTTCCTGGGTCCTCCCTGCGTGGAGTTTGCATGTTCTCCCCGTGTCTGCGTGGGTTTCCTCCCAGAGTCCAAAGACATGCAGGTTAGGTGGATTGGCGATTCTAAATTGTGCTTGGTGTGTGGGTGTGTGTGTGTGTGCGCCCTGTTGTGGGCTGGCACCCTGCCCAGGGTTTGTTTCCTGCCTTGCGCCCTGTGTTGGCTGGGATTGGCTCCAGCAGACCCCCGTGACCCTGTAGTTAGGATATAGCGGGTTGGATAATGGATGGATGGATGGATAAATATCAAAACCATTGTTTTTTGGGGTCTCTGGGAACACTGAGAAAGAATAAACAATGTCATCAAACATGACTGTTAACCCAAGACAATTTACGGGTCATGTTTTCTACATTTGGAGTGCAGGCAGATCAAGTGATTTTCTCTCCAAAGCCCAGGCCACTACTCTGTTCTCCTTACGTTTTTCATGAATTAGTTGTTGTACAGTAAGATATGAAAGATCCCCTGTTGTGAGCTGCACTTAAAAGCAGAACTATCAGTACAACACTCAATTAGCTGTGTTGCTTTTATTTTCTAGAACTTATTTCATAGTTTATTCATTTATTACTTTCAAATCACTCTGTTGCATGCCCTTTGGCTGTTCCTATCATGGTATTCTTTTATTTGAATTTTATGTCCCAAATGATCCAGATTCTACTGGATTGTAACCTCTCAATCTGCTCCCATATCTTTTCAGTTTATACTTACCTGCGTATGTAGGTCTTCAGATTTTAATTCCTTGTTCTTTATTGGGTATTGTATGAATTTGCATCTTATCAGGTTACATTGAATGTTTACTTCATTGTTTGATAAAGTACTTAATAATGGTGTCCTTTGTAAAGACTTCAATAAACAATAAACATGGTTTGATTTTTCATGATAACTATGCCTAGGAAGAATAGTTTGGGACTTTGAGGATATGTAAATGTTCTAGGACTAATTAATATGTGCCCTCATACTTTCACATATGTCCTAAGAACATAACCAAGAAAAACTATCTGGTTGGCCTTTTACTGCATTTCAAAACACTGTAGTCAAGCTCTCCATACGGTTGTTTCTTTCCCATTCTTTGCTTGTAAGTTCTGCCCTTTGTGTAGTACAGTATTTCTTTCAAGCTGGCTTTCATGCTTCTTTAATTCATGTGTCACTTGTAGAATAATGTGTGTTATATTGGTCTCTTAATAAAAAATCCCAGGCAGCCAGCCTATGTCTGAATCAGCAAAAATTGAAGCCTAGATGTCAGCATGCTAAAGATTTGTTGAGGGTTGCTTCCATTTGCTGTGGCTTTGTCAAGCAGTGGATTCTCCCAGTTTAGGATTTGATTATCCCCACTGAATAAAATTAAGGGGAAGACACATTGGAGTGATTATTGCTTCATCATGATAAAGATGGTATAACATTATGTAAAGTTATACACTTAGAATTCATAAAATTTGTCATGTCAATGACAAGATAAAATAAGAGATCTTCTTTCATAGCTTCTAAACTGTAAACTGAAATCCCCTTAAATAGAAAAGGGTATTTACGTTGCAATGAGATTTCTTTACAGATATTGTACTTGGGTCTGAGAAAAAGGTTGCCATGAAGTCAAATAAGAAGTGTTCATCTGTGATAGTACTATTCAGTCTTCATGTCTACAGGGCTTGCAATGTTTTAACACAACATTATAAAACTAAATTATAAGGAGGAGGAGATTAGGAGCACGCACTGATACAGCACATTGCCACACCAACCACATGATAAATCAACTCAGGATTCCAGTTTAGGACCCGAGTGCAGCCATGCAATGGGTGATACCTCAGCACCACACTAGTTCAGATAGAATGGAACAGTGTGAGGTTTTTTATGGTGGATGGAGTGCCAATTCTGCCACCAACCCCAGGAAGGCCTGCTTGCAGGGTTGTATGCAGATTTAAATCATACCCAGGAAGAAGCAATTGCAGGTTAAAGGCTTTGCTCAAGGGCCCAACGGAGTAGAGACACTTCTGGAGTTTATGGGATTTGAACCGGCTACCTTCCAATTACCAGTGCAGATCCCTACCTCAGAGCCACCACTCCACCCTGATAAGAAGGAAATTAAAAAAAATGATTTGAGATTATTAGATGTTCTGTCCAGTAATGAAGTTTTCTCCCACATATTTTATTATAGAAATCTTACATTTGGGAAGCAACTTCTGTAGTATTTAGGCGCCGCCGTGAGTGGCAGCCTTTCCAGCAGCTCCGTGTATGACTTTATCTTCTTTATTTTTCTACCTTTTTCTCTATCTCTCTGATCACTCCTACCACTTTCTTTTATGTGGACTCATTTCCTGGACACTTTTTACTACTTGGACATGAATTTTTACATGGCGAGACTCGTCTATTCAGATAGTCAACTTCTAGCGCTGAGAACAAAGGCCCATGCCAGTGTGGTTCCCTATTTACCTGATGAGGTAAGAAGACTATATCGTGGCAGCAGAGTTGGTGCTAAGCTAAAGGCTAAGTGGCTAGTGAGGAAGTGGCGATACAAGCCTTCGGTGCCTTCTGTCATCCTGGGAAATGTGAACTCACTACCAAATAAGATCGACGAACTGGCTGCGCTGGTGAAAAATGCCAGGACCTACAGAGAATGCTATTTGTTGTGTTTTTGTGAAACATGGCTAACAACTAGCATCCCCGATGCTAATGTGGAGCTACCCGGGTTTAGCACAGTTAGAACGGACAGAGACACAAATACCTGCGTGAAACGGAAAGGAGGAGGACTCACTCTCTATGCGAACACAAGGTGGTGCAACCCTGGACATGTAAACGTCAAACTCTCCACTTGCTGCAGGGGCATCGAACTGTTGGCCGTAAGTCTGCGTCCTTACTACTTGCCCAAAGAGTTTTGACACGTCATTGTTGTTATTGTTTACATCCCTCCTTGCGCGGACGTGAAGACAGTGTGTGACATCATCCACTCTGCTGTTGCTAAACTATAAGCATAGCACCCCGAGGCGCTTGTACTAATCTCTGGATATTTTAACCATGTGACGCTTGGATGAAACATTACCTGCCTTCTCCCAGTATGTGGATTGTAACATTTATACATCCAAATCAACATGAAATTTAACACACATGCACACATGAAAACATAACTCCACCCTGACTCTTCCCAGAATTATGGCTATTTAAATATGCAAATCAATATACAGTAAATAGTCCCTTCTGTTCAGTGTTTTGTTAAAAGACAATGGCAAAAACATTTGTAATAAAGAAGAATTTCAGCATTTGCAAAATGGAGATCCTGCTCAGTGAAGTGGAGGCATGAAAAACATATTATTTGGTGGCTTAAGCAGTGGTATCAGCAGCAAAAGGAAATTGATGGAATGGTGCAGTGTGGTGGAGGCACTCAAGAGTTCAAATTCAGTGAGTCTCACAGTGCTCGAAATAAAAAAGTGGGCACATATCAAAGTCAACATGAAAAGGCACGTCACAGTCCATCCTCTGGAAAAAAAGTTCTGTTAACTTTAATCTTGAAATTTCCACTTTAATCTTGTAGTTTATTTTGTTATTAAAGCAGAACTTTGTGAACTTGATGTTTAATTAACTAGAATTTCTCAAAACCCATCGTAACTATAGTAGCATGCTTTGTATTCTAAGTGTTCCCCAACCCAGTCATTATTTGCTATGTGCTTCTTAAACACACTTTCTCTTACTTTGACAGCAGCATGCAGGAAGTAATTGCCACACATAATGCATTACATTAATGATATTACAGCTCTCTGAACATTTTAGAATACTAAGATGTATAAAGCATGTATTAAACATGTGGGAGCATGGTGAAGCAGCAGTAGTGATGAGCTGTTGACCCATCAGGTATTGTTCCTGCCTCGCGCAAAATGCTTGCTGAAATAGGCACACCCTGGATGGAATAATTTATTGCAGCAGTACTGTCTCAGTCAAACATACCAACCCCAAATTCCTGTCCTTCTGTTTTCTTTCTCCACGTAACCATTCGGCACACATTAAGCATCTGTAATAAGTGTTAAACCAAGAGTAAACTTAGAATGCAGATTCTTCAGAACTTTTAAGGAGGAGGAGGAGGTTGGGAGCATGCACATCCATTCATCCATCCAAGGTCACACCAGTCCTAGTAAGCATTGAGCGTAAGACAGGAACAATCCCAATACTGGGCGCCAGTTCATTGAAGGGTGAATACGAGAACACACACACACTATTTGCATCAATTTAGGATCACCAAATCCTTTAACCTGCATGCTTTTGGAAGGAATCTGAAGCACACAGAGGAAGCCCATCAGGAAAACTTAGAAACTTCAGCCAGGGGGGACGTGACTCCCTTACTGCAATGCAGCAGCACATCTGCCGTGCCACCATGCCCCCCACATGTTTAGTTCAGTGTACATTAAAAGCCCGCTTCTTGGATTCAAATATGAAACAGAAAGAGAAACTGCCAAGAAACAGTAGAACTGCTTTGATGCTGGGTGCTGCCTGTTTACAAAACAGCAGAAATGTGTGTATGCATGGCCCGTAGCTGCTGTGAAAATGTGTGTGGCTTTACACAAAGTTTAGTTTTTATACATATCGAAGTCAGCATGGGAACAGGCATACGCAACATTTTTGTGCATACGCACCCCAGATAACCTACTATGCATTTCTTTGGAACAGAAAGGAAACCAGAAGAAAAAAACCTCACTGTCAATTGCATAGCATACAAACTCTGTAGGGATAATGATAGAAAATGAACACTTAAGCTACATGGTAGCAGTAGTGCTAACCTCCCAGAAAAAATAATTAAAATCGAACATTTGCACTTATTCTGGTTTCCAGCTCCCATCTAACACGCTCATCTAACATCAGTAGAAAGCTAAAGGAAAGATTCTTTTTTCTTTCTGATTCTGTAACTCACCATTTGCTTACTTCATATTCGATTCAGTGAATATGTAAAAACAGGACAAGAATTTAGTAAACTGTAAGAAAATCATCTTAGCCTAGATTATATTTTTCTCTTAAATAATTGTTTTCCTTCAGCTCTGATGTGCCATGCACAGTAAAGGTCATTCTGAAATTCTCCCTGTAATTTAATAAAGTTGTTTTGACTCTGTTAAACCTTTTCAGTAGATGACATAAAGACAACATTTCAGAATCCCCCTGACTCCAGATATGAAGAATAAAATGTCTAAAAGCACATGATGCCCTTCGCAGCATGGATGATCTGATTGCTGTTGTAAAAGGAAAGTGATAAAATTTTGTAGCCCATAAGAGAACAATATTCCACAGACACTTGTTCCAGGCATACCGTACTTCATGAATATATTAAACTGCTTTCCACAGATGAATTTAGGATGCCTGCACAGATAGACAGAGTAAACTTTGCTATCTAATGTCACTGGTATGAAAAAAGACACTTCAATAAATATTTAGCCTTTAGAAAAGAAAGTATTTTTTATGCTGCTGACAACATCACTCAGAATTTACATAAAGCAATAAACTCCACAATTTGTTGAAGATAATCAGTACATGATATTTTTGTAAACCTTATTTATTTAATAATGTGCAAAGCTGTTATTTGAAAAGCTGGGGAATGCAAAGAGCTGTTTAAAAATAAACCTCCAAGCTCAGCAACTCTCAGAGTGCTGGCTTAACTATGTGTTCAAAGAGGTCAAAATGTATGCCTTTACAAGCTTAAGCAAACAGAAGTCTGCTTTACATATTAACATGGAAGTTCTATTAATTATGTATTGCCTATGCTACTTGCTTTTACATTTAAAATGCATAGAAAATATAATTACAGGATTATCCATAATCACCAAAATTCTTTCTTCTGATACCATAAAGACAACAACAGAGACTTGAGCTTAGGAGCAAAATAATTGGGAGCCGAACTCACCCGAGTCCCAGGGAGCATGTTCTATGTGGGCGACTAATACATACTTTGTGAGGTGCTGCACTATACTGTGTGCTCAAGGCCCTGAAGATAGGCAGACATGTGCTGTAATGAGTCCAGTCCTTCATCCACCTTCACTCCAAGGGCTCTCCTGTCACATTCTGAAACATGCAGATGTTGGAGATTGGTGCTACATGATAACACTTTTAAAAGGCTTCCATTTATTAGTAGGTGGCAGCTTTGTGAGCCATTTGTCCTAGAGAGCTGAGAGTGGGAATTGGTTTCTGGCTAAAGATATTAATGATGCTAACAAGATAATAAACTATAGCCATGTTTAAAAGTAAGTAGAGCCTCTAAAAAATTCTATTGTTTTCCATACCTGGACATAACAACCATCAACAACATAATAGATTTTATCAAAAACAAAATAATCTAATATGAATGTGTGAAAGTAAGTGCACCCCATGATTGAGTTTATAAGCATGTTTGCTTGTTTTCTTAAATAAAAAATGACAATAATAAAATCAAAAAGAGATAAAGCTGAATAAATGAAACTAATTACAATGAACTATGGCAACATAAATTAACAATTTATACAAAAGATAAAACAAAATGCAAAGAATATAAAAACAATTTTTTATGAGCATTTCATTTCCACCAAAGGTTAACTATTAATATATTAACTGGTTCTATCTGTATCTTTTATTGGGGTTTAAAATTATTCATTTAAATGTTGGATTAAATATTAGTTACAGCAGTGTTTTTTTTCTCTCTCTTGATCACACCAAGTTACGCACAAACTTACCAGGGATAGTATTTTATCTAAGGGTTATTCCTCCAGACACCAAGATGAACACACCTTTACCCTGTAACATCCATGCCTTGCATGTTCATAATGAGATTGCACCTCTCATAGTACCCAAGAAGGAGTGAGTATAGGCAAACCCTTTTTATCCTCTTTTTCATCTATGGTCTTGCTAAAAGAGATTGATGCAATTAAGCATTGCAGTTCTTACAGAATCTCTAACAAAGATATACACTGCTTGACAAAAACAAATAAATGTTTAGGGATATTTCCCAAAAAGATATATTACAAAGCCAAAGGTGGGGGATAGGCAGCCAAAATGAGGAAGTGCAATATGCAAATATTCATTAGTTTTTAGAAAGTTCTTTTAGTACCTCATCCTTCAGTATTTGTTGTCGATGAAGCTCCTCTGGGAATAATTTATTCGCTTAGTTTTTATTAAGTTCATTAGCATTTGCCTTTGTGTTGCTTGACCTTGAGGCCTTCTCTTGAAGCAGGTTTATCTCAGCATCCTCTACGTTCATAATAGTGTAGCCTTATGCAAAGAAACAATGGTTCTCAGCTATTTTTTTGCATTCTTCCAGAATATAGAATAAATTGTATTTTTAATCTCAAGATGTAGAAATAACAATGTGTACTTATTCATTTGCTGTGCATCATGACTCTTCCTCTTAAATAATAGTACAGCATTTTAATAAATATTCTTCATGCGAACAGTGCTGGTTTTATGTTTGTGTAAATATTTCATAGAGAGGATATTAAAGTCGCACATCACTGATTGCAACACCAGACTTCGTTTCTATGACTTTGCTTCCCTTGTGCCACTTTTAAACTTTACTAAATGTCGAAGACAAATGTATGCCTAGGGACACAGAAGATCTTCTAATTAGCTTTATGTAATTTTTTTTCATACTTTTTTTGGTCTGATTTTCAAAAAATAAGTATTTCAAACCACTTACTACAGTAATTTCACTGACGGTAACTTTTTTATTCCATATGTGACTACCTGGGCACTGGGGTCTAAAGAACAGAAATACCTTGGAAAGGAATAGTTTTTGTTTTGACCGCTTTGCAATGAAATATCCAAAGAAAGAAAAAAAACCTTCATTCAATTTTAACAAAACTAGACAAGAAGCACAGAGAAAATTCTGAGCAACTTATGACCACTTGTGTCAGAATATAAGTATGAAAGCAGTGAGGAGATCATAAAAAGCATCTTTCACATAGGAATTTCAGACCTCTTTGAAAATGATGAAGAATCTGCTGAGTGTTGGAACTGAGCTAATCCTGAACTAAGACATCACAAAAATAGCAAAACTTATGCAATTGACAAGCAGTAAACTATGCAGGTAAAGTAATTAATAAATGTAAAAAATATTTATGTTGCAAGCAACAATATGCCAGATCAAGACTAAATGTCTTTGAGAATGTGTTCATGTACAGAACAAATCCCACCGCAAATATGAAATAGAGGCATTTTAAGAATATTTTGATTAATAAAAGAAAGAGACACAGACATCCCCTTTCACATTCAGAAAAATAATGTCATGCTGCTTACCAATACAGTTTCATGAACAAACCAGAGTGGAAATATAATACATGTTTCTGCAATCTCTGTGAAGGTGCACTGCAAGCGTTAACTTATGAGACATGTATTGGCGTTCATAGACCAACAGCCATTGCTAACAATATTTGGATTATAGAAGAGCAAATTAGGAAAATTACCACAAATTGTGCTGCATTATACACAAATAGTTTGCCTGTGGATGTGAGGAGAATTTAAATATACTACCTCCAAAAGTTTAAAAACCTTAAATAGGGTGTGATTAAGGACTGATCAAATAGCAGAAAAGGTAATACAAATGAATATACTGTACTCTCATTCTGAGATATTAGTGGCTGAACAGCTGCTTACAGGACTCAGTAGTTGAAATTTTGCAGGGAGATACCAGTAGGTAGAATTTGTCTTGAAAATGAAAAACTAAGGTATGGTATTTTTACAGAAATCCCATTTAAATGATGAGGAGTAGCCCAGTTGAAAAGAGATTGGGTAGGACAACATATTCACTCTATTTAGGGTGAAAAGACCAAATGAGTGGTAATTTTATAGTGGACCTTATAGTGTGCTAACTAAACTAAAGTAAATTAATTTATATAAGTAATTGACAACTGCAACTACAATATATAAAACTGGTTTGATAATTTCAAATTTTAGTAAGAATCACAACCACTTAGGCTTCTGTACTCATATGTGAAACAATATTTCCTTCTTGGCTGTACACTACAAATTGACTACAGTAAAATTCCGTTACAACGAACTCCCAGGGACCTAAAAAATATTTCGTTGTAACGAAAATTTAATTGTAATGAGATTCTGTATTTGTTACTGTAGTGCTTTCTTTAACTTGCGTCCAGGTGTTTGCTATCATTTCAATAGCTTCTTTCTCATTAATTTTAATCTCCTCCTGCCTACAAGTTATGCTGACGAGAATTTTTCTCAGCATTCCTTGCCATAATACACTTTCAGGGTGCGAATGATGCCCAAATCCAATGTCTGGAGCACTGCTGTGCAATTGGGTGGGAGGAATTCAATGTGAACATTATCTAACTGTGGAAGCATGTTGTGTGCAGCGCAGTTATCAATCAGAAGCCGAATCATCCTTTTTCTTCTTCTTCATGTTGTGAGGTTTCCGAACACTTTTGGATCCCCCCCCCCACTCCCCACCCAAAGGGAACGACACGCTGTAGTGCGTCCTAAAGTGCGATTGCAGCGTCTGTGGAAGATTGTTTGTCCGTTGCTGGGGCAGGAAGACAGCAGGCTCACAACGCTTCAGTGAAGCGCCACAGAAGCAAATCATAAAAGATCGGGGTCACACTATAAGTCCCTGTCTTGCACCCCAAAACATGAGGCTTAGTCTCAGTACTTTAGCAAAACCAGCTTTATTCAACTTGAAACAGGAACGGCACAGTTATTTATTGTAACGTGATCTGCCACTCTGCTATACACAGACGCAGCAGTCAGACAGGATTGTGGCCAGGTCAGTGACAAAGTAATCCTGTTATCTGCATTTACAATGTACGTGCTCCTAACCTTGCATCACCCATCGAGATTTTTTCTGTTTACTTTGGCAGAGAGACGCAGCATAGCTGTCAGCCTGCTATTGCCCTGTACAGACGCAGAGATCGCACTTCGGGATGGTGTTCCGCGTGCTGTCTAATTGAGGTCCCAAGAAAGTTTACAAACCTCACATTTTCTTGAATGAGTGCCGCATTAATAGGAATGTTTCTTGAACACGCATCACTGAACCACATAAAAACTTCTTTTTCGATGTGTTCAAATGCAGCAGTTCACATACGTTTGTAACCCGAGATCTTTCTTCTTTTTTTGCTTGGTCTTTGAAGAAAGTTGACAGTGTCGATGGTGAAATTCCGAATTCACTGGCAAAATCTTTTTTTCTTTTTGCTGCGATTGAGAGCTACAAAAATTTAAAGTTTTTTTTTCTAATATGAACTGTTATCGTTTTTTCATGTCTGCCGTTTCTATAGGAGGGTGACAATGACTTTAATTCCAATGGATGTTTTTCAAATGTTGACGAGCAATAAGCAAAAGGTATCACTGAAAACCGCAGAAAGCAAAAAAGGCAAAAAAAAAAAAAACAGTACGAGGAAAGTTCGAAGAAAGAAAAAAAAAATTACAATGTTTCTGTTTGGGGATCGTTGTGCACAACTGAGCTGTGGCGACAGAATTAGCTGCTCTGTGGATGATTCATTCAGGCATTTCAAGGTCTTTTGTGCACTTCACTGTAATGAAAGTATTTGCTGAATGTACTCCTTAGTAATGAGATTTCCATAGGCTCGTGTCATATGGGGAAGCTGTCGGGACCATAAAAATACTTCAATGTAATAAAAATTTCGTTGTAAAGATATTCGTTGAAACAGAATTTTACCTGTATTTTGTATGATTAATATCTTAACTGCCATCCCTCAGACCTTGCAATTATGATGCTATTGTTGTCTCTTTTGTTGTCTGTGCATCTCAAATCATTGTGTTAGATGTATACAAATCACAAATGTCCACTTTGCCCATTAATATCAGGTGATAAGTATTATATTAAATTATTTTTTTACAAAATGTGCTCTTTTCAAAGAGACCAATGTATTTCAGGAGATATCTGCATTAACACTCTGGGAAACAATGTTTATTTCTGGGTACAAGTTTCTTATGTTTGGTACAATTTGGCCATTCAGCTGTGGAATGGCCAAATGTGGGAGGCATTTGATGACTGAGGTCTTCAGGACTCTGAACAAATCCAAATCCTATTATGTGATATCATCTACTGTTAAATTCTGCTCCATACTTATTTTTATTTTACTATTATGTTGTCTTGTGGATTACTTGTGTTTTGTATTGTATTGACCCCCTTCTTTTTGACACCCACTGCACGCCCAATCTACCTGGAAAGGGGTCTCTTTTTGAACTGCCTTTCCCAAGGTTTCTTCCATTCTTCCAAGGCTGGGGGGCTGTCAAAAGGCAAGGCCTGTTAAAGCCCATTGTGGCACTTCTTGTGTGATTTTGGGCTATACAAAAATAAATTGTATTGTATTGTATTGTACAGATGTAAATTACAAACTATAAGAACAACAAAACTATTTACTGAGATCTTTAAAATAATTAAGTATATGCAATAGCATCCAGTGCATTTCCTTACAATAAAGGCTGTGTATCACACAATTCTTATTGTGCACTTGGAGTAAAGAATTTTAGCTCAACAAGTCTACAGTATAAGAAAGGTGTGCAAAATGGGACTACAGAGATTAACAATGCAGTCAGAAATAAAATGAGTGAACACAAAGAAATAACTAGCATTTGTATAAGACTGTCAAATCCCATACCCAGACTTTATTTTTGTGGAGTTCACACTTGTTCCCAGTGTCTGAGTCAAGAGTTTTCCTGCAGGTATTCTGATTTTCCTTCCACATCCCCAAAGATGTGCAGGTTAAGCTAATTGATGATTCCAAATTGAGTGTGAGGATTGGTATTTGCCAGAGTTGGCCCTATGATGGACTAATAACCCTGTCCAGGAATGTGTCCTGCCTTTCAAATTAGCTCTGCTGGGCCTGGCTCCATCCTCCCATGAACTTGCATCAGCTCAAGTCAGTTTAAAACATACTGGTACAGCTTCCCTAATCCGAAATGCATGAGACCAGAAATATTTCGGATTTCAGATATTTTCAGCTTTTGGAATATTTGCATACGCAATAATGAGATATCTCGGTGATGGGACCCAAGTCTTAACACAAAATTTATGTTTCATATACACCTCTTACACATAGCCTGAAGTTAATGTTATGCAATGTTTTAATAATTTTGTGCACAGCAGCAACAGCAGAATACTTGTATCAGTTATTAAACAGTGGTAACCATGACGGCAGGCTTTCAGTTGCTGTGTATTGATTAAAAGTATTACTGTACATAGAGAATAAGCAAAAAACATTGTAAGTAATGCACGTAGGTCTGGCGGTGAGAATGGTTGATAACAAAATCACACCAACAGAGTGTCAAAGCCTATATTCCTATATGCAGCACTTTTGAATAATGGCACTCGCTGCAACCCTTGCACAGCAGTTTGAAAGACTGGAACAGCTGTTATCGTGCCTTTCACCCTTTGACGATTGTTGTGATGTGATATTTTGCATGCAAGTTGATAAATATTTTGTATGTCTTTATTTGTAATTTAGGCAAAGCAGTGTGATATTGGTGTTACATTAGTGAGAAGCATTCATGTTTGTCCCTGCCTTTTGGGACTGAGTTTCTTTGAATTTTATGACAGGATTTGGGGGATGTGCCTTAAACCAGTTTGACAAGTGTTTCTCTGCTAAAGTCTCTCAACCCCCGTTAGAAATCCAGGCTGCCTAACTGCCAAGCTTTACCTTAACATATGGTTTTGGGGGGGTTGCAGGTGTTAAGATGTTTTCTGTTCCCCCATTAGTCTAAAGTATAGCTGTTTGCAACTGGCTTGTATCAGAAGCCTTTAAGTACCACGATGTCCTATTGGCTCTAGGGGTTGGACAGAACATCTATAAATCTGCTTGCTTAACCTCACTCTGTCTCTTACTAACATCTGAAGGAGCATCTCTCTTTCTTACCAAACTGATGAACTGAAAGGACAACACAATGGAGAGCACTGCTCGGCAGCCATATTGAAACAGGCATGCGCCCTGTTCTGAAGAAAGCTGACCACAAATGATGCCTTAAGTAGAGACATTTTTAAGTAACTAACAAGTCTGTGTGCCGCCTGAAACTAGACATCACCATTTAATCAGGTTGTATGGTTGCCAATATACAAATGTACTTTGCATAATGTAATTTTTTATGAATATTACCAATAATACAGTGTTTAAATTGTAACTTAACTCTTGTCTTTTACTACACCTAATTGCCTGAGGTTATAGATGTAGAAGGGAAGGTGGGGAAACGTTATATACTATAATACCTTATAAACAGTGGTAAGTCTGGGAGACTTGAGGCATTCTGAAAAAGGCTACTTATTAATAATACAAAAGGGGAAAGTAGAGCAATATATTACTCTACCAAGACAAAACAGGCGATGCATCCTTTGATGAACCTCTGTGATTGTCATTCATGTGTTGGTGCATCGCTTGAAATGCAAAGGGTGATAAATTAAATCATCATAAATGGTTAGTAGCAGCTCAAATGTTATTCACACCCACTAAATAAAAAAAAATCAGAGGGAACATTGGCTCAGAGCCCCACATGGGCAAGTGAGGTATGGGGTGGAACTTTACACTTGTGTCATTTCTGTGCTCAGAAAGGTTTGGATTTTGGAACATTTTGGGTTTTGGAATTTCAGATTAGGAATACTAAAGCAGTATTATCTTGTGTTTAATGAGTTTATGAAATTCAGGCTCATGCCAATAACTTCCTGGATCATAAATTAATAACTACAGTTTAAAGCACCATGCTTTGAGGAAGCAGTCTGAAGCCAAAGATACTATAAATGCTTTACAAAAGTGGGAAAGCAACAGGTGAAGATGACTGTTCAATAGATTTTCATGAAAAACATTCTGTTAAATGTTTGTGTTAATATTAATATGTTTTTAAGAAGCTAAATAAGTTAATAAATATCACCAAAACCTCTACACCAGGATATAAATTACAGTATTACCAAAAAACAATAAAGGCACATATTGTATGTGTTCTCCAGACTAGTCTCCCTAGTGAACAACAATTTCAAGATCCTGTTTTTTTAGCAAAAAGAATAAAAATATTATTCCTTTCTATATAAAATATCACAAGATCAAACTGTATTTTTTAAAGCTGGGTATCTATTATAATTGTTCAGTGTAATGTATAGGCCTGCAGTTGTCATGAACCGGAGCCTCTATGAAACAAAATAGGCATGAGACTTCAATAATGCCTTACAAAGGTTTCACTGGTAAGACCAGGGCAGGCCTCTTTTGCCAGCCTGGAACAGGCCTTGCCTCAATGGGTCTAACCCCACTCAAATAACCTTTCTTCTTTGAAAATAAAAAGGGATGAAGCCTTTTTCAACATCTTTCAGTATCACAAAAATCCCCACCAGAGGAGAGGAAAGGTGGTCTCAAAAAATAATCTTCATAAATAGGTTTATTTGAAAAATATAAAAGAATTTAACAAAAGCTCCACAGAGTGAACAGAAGCATTAAAGGAGTTGTCAAAAAGGCAATCCACAGTAACTAAGTCCCCCAAACACAATCTAGACATCAGAATCCTAAGAAGGAGCAAAATAAAGAAACAAAAACCACTCATACTTACACTCCAAAAAAGCTTCCCACAGAAATGCCAGTCGCCACAGCCATTATAGGGCTAGAGGCAGTTCCTAAACAGAGATTGACAGGTGGCCCCACCTCTTAGGGTTCCACCCACAAAGGCAATGTTGCATACTCACATTTAAAGAGACAGTACAGCAATACGTACTGTAATCACATATGAAACCAATAAAAGTAACATGGAGACATGAAAAATAACTTGAAATAAACTCAAAAAATAACGATAAAACACAAAATACACATAATTTCATCTCAATAAAGGACAGCAGTATCTAAGTTTTCAGAGTTCTTGCTATCTCCACATGCAGTGTAATCTGTTGACCAAATTTAATGTGGATGTGTTTTCACTGTACTGCACATATTTGAGCCTGGACCCAACATATGCACTTGAATCAAATTATTGTACTTTAATCAAATTATTATACTCAATCCTAGAAGTGTCTGTTTATATAATGAATAGAAATTCAGAACAGTTTTTTTTTTCTGTTAAGCTGAACTAAGTATCATTAATATTTTTGGTGATTGCTATTAATGTCCTAACTATTCTCCTCTGACAGAAATAAATAGGCTTATAAGGGAAGGTCTTGCCATTTCTGTAATAGTTTTAAGACACTGAGCAGAGGGCTTAGAGTCTTAAGGTTGCCCTGTGAGTAAGATAAGTAACCAAGGCAGACTCTATACTATGATTTGATCTAAAACCTGACTGATTTTTCCAGAATAGAGTTTTTATTCAAATAGTTATTTTACCTGCCAAAAAATAAATTCTTTCAAATGTAGTTAAAAAAGGCTAGTTACAAATTGGTCTCAAATTGTACAAAATAGAGCAGTTAATGTTGTTTTTCTTGAGTAAGGGTTTAACTTCAGCAATCTTTAAAGCATCTGGAAGAATGCCAGTTTCTAATGAACAGTTAATTATTTCTAGTACATTGTTGATTAGCATGTCAGAAACTTCTTTGAAAAGGCCTGTTGGGACAGGAGCATGGACACAAGTGGATAGTTTTAGCTGAGTAATTATTTAACGAAGTTCAGGTAAACCTATTTTAGAAAATGACTTTAATTCATTACATTGAGCATGCTGGAGTTCAACAAGATTTAATTTTAAAGCCTGTATTTTTCATTACATCTTATATTATGTACCTGTTCTTTAAAAAATGCTGCAAAAGCCACACATATAAGTTTGGATTCTTTCAGGATCCATTCAATTGATAGATGGTCAATAGCTGAAAGCAATACCCTCAGAATTACTGTGATGTCATTTAGAAATTTAGAAGAGTAGTAGTGTCTGTCCAGTTGAAATTCTATGTTTTATTTAATTATGTGAACCCTCAGAATATCATATTGGACTATTAATTTAGTTTTCCTTCATTTTCATGTAGCCTTATGGCACTCTGTTTTGTGCTTACATGTTTAAATAAGAAAATAGAATTAGGAAACACTAATTAACATACTGTAGAATAAAAGGGAGGAAAGAAGAAAAATAAAAACTCAAGATGGCTGGGGAAAAAAAATAAAATCTGCAGGGGTTCCTAGGCCACGAGACCATCCAGCCTCCTCTAGGCATTCTACCTAACATAAATAACCTTACAATCAGTCCTCATTGTATTCAGGGTTCACATGGACACTAATGTGTCTTAAGTTCTTTTTAGTTTTAGTTAGAGATATTGCTACATCTAAGAAAGTACGGTAATGAGCTGATATGCCAAAGTCCAGGATGTTAAAATCAAGTCACTTTGAAATAACTTCTGTTATTTGATGTTGACTATACTGTGATCCTGGTGCTAGAAAATTTCTTATAAGGAATCTGCCAAGCTTTAATAATTATCCATCAATATCCATAGTTGAATCTTTAGTATCTCATGATGATGAATATACAGGTAGCATTTCCAGACTTTACCAAATTATTTCAAATAATGCACTCCTAGATGATTTAAGGCAACAAAAGGAATTATCAGAATCCCAAATAATAAATAAGAAACCATCCGAGAAAACCACACACTCTCCATCAGTTGCATTATATTATACTCAGGTTATTCTGTGTATATTTAAAAAATAAACACAATGTGCACTGCCTGAAGGAGTGTGGGAATTTTTAATACATAATGGAATTTACTTGCTTCATTTAAAGATATGTGAATAATATAGAAAATTCCAGCAGGCTGTCCAAGTGATGACTATGTGTCTGAAAAAGACTAAAATAGGTTATGATGTATAAACTTATTGTCTTCACTGTATCATTTCTGACTGTCCATCCATCCAGTTTCTTAACACTAGAATCTCTGAAGCCTACAAAAAAACGCTTAATCATGGGCCACCTTCAATTCCTTAACACCTCTCCATCAGCGTTTTTTGTTTTGTAAATGTGTTGATCAGTAGAAGCCACAAGCAGCAAGAGAAGTAAAGCATCACCTTTTAATGAAAGCATTGCAAACCAACTAATTTTCATTTTATTTGTGATAGTTTATTATAGGCTTCTAAGTAATACTTTATGCTCACAGTAAAGTTGTTGCTTATGAAGGGTTTTTGGAAAGAACGGAAAAGTACCTCATACTTTACATATATGCATCATAAAGTTACTTGTTAATCACTAAAATTCATTGTTTCCAAGAAACTCACTCCAGATAGTTCTCGATTTACAAGTACACCACATTACACCAGATACTCTGATATCATTACTGAGAGTAACAGCAGATGGGAAAACACTCTGTCAAGATAAATCTGTTCTATCATTTTAATTAACTGTAAGTAAATGTAAATTATTTTAAGACAAATATAGGTGAATAGGATGAATGTGTTTATTGACGTGAATTGCCTGCTCTTGTTACAATTGTTCTAATATAAGGTATTACATGTGTTAAAATTTTAAATTTGAATGTGCATTGGAAAGTCTAAAACTTATGAGAAGCAACTAGGATTTTTGGTGGACTTGTCAGAATCTACATCCATACAGTAAGCAGAAGTAATCAAGAAGTTCAATAGGATGTTAGATTACATAGCACGATGTCTAGAGTACAAGTAAATGGCAGAAACTCTTAAACTACATAACTGAATTCCAGATCTAAAAGGTATGAGATACAATGAAAGACTGAAGGAGCTGAACCTTTTCAGTTTAAGCAAACACTTAGAATTGATATAACTTAAGCTTTTAAAATTATGAAAGGAATTAGTACAGGGGATCCTGGCTGTTAATTTAAAATTAAATCTCCATCAAGACCACAAGGACACAGAACTTGTTAAAAGTTCAATTTTACACAAATATTAGAATGTTTTTCTTTATAAAGAGAAATGTGAAAGCATGGAATAAATTACCAAGTAGTGTGGTAGAGAGTGGGACTTTAGGGACCTTCAAAACTGTAATGTATATCACACAGCTCGCACATGGTCCTAAGTAACAAGACCCTTAAGAGGATTTGACAATTTGCAGAAACAAAGACATTTATTTGTAGTAATTTCAGGAATTATTTTTACGTGACACAGGACAAACAATGATTTTATTGTCTGCTCCTGTTAAAAGGCAGCGTATACCATCTGTCGAACGATTTTGGCACAACTTAAATGTTATTGCATCCCACAATGATTTCAAGAGTTGTGGAACTGTTGGTCTAGTAGGTTCTGTCAATTCTTTGTGTTTTTTAATCTATTCATCTATTGGTAGGACAATTAGCAGGACTCTGCAGTTTAATCTCACTCATTCTAGCCTTCATAGTTAATGTTGTCTTTTATGTTTGTAAGCATCCATTTTTAATGATTAATTTTATCATATATTAGTGTTTGAATACTTGTTTCTATATGCACCATTATTTACACAAGGTGTACAAAGCTAGACATTCTTTATTAGAATGCAAAATCTCCTAATCTGGATACATAGAAGGTCCAGAGTTCTAAAAAGCTTACTGGTAGAGTAACATAGGATTAGCTTTCATATCTCTTGCCAAAATGGATTAAGTAAAGACATTTAGACATGGACAACTACTTTACTGCTGTTTGTATATTATAACAGGCAGCTCAGAGTTATTCTGAGTGTTTGCTAAACCTGCTAAAAGGTAATGCAATCTTGCAGCCCCAGGCATTTCTGCGATGATCTCTGAAACAAGAAGTGCCCCTGGCAAGTGCTGTAATTGTCAACACCTGTTACACATCATGGTCCTTGCAGTAGACTGGTAGTGAAGTTTGTGTATTACCACTAGAATGTGCAGAGCAGTAAACTCAAAAAGAGAAGAAGGACAAAGCTAAACAAGGGAAAGCAGTCTGTCACTGCTAAGTTTGTTGAAATGGCAATTTTTTACTGAATTTATTTTTATTGTTAATTCTTCTACATCTGTGCTTTTATGCTTTAATTCATTTGGTTATTCTTATACTTCATATTTACTTTGTTCAAGACCACAAATAGTTGGGGAGTCAATTAACATCCTCTTTTAATGATGGTTGATGAACAAAAAGGTAAAATAAAAAGCACACAAGAGTGCAAAAATCACAGCTGCATCTGTAGAAAACAGTGGTGAAGGGTCCTGGCGCTCAGGTCCAGAATGCACAGGGATTTCCGATGGCTTGGCTCATTTCATGTTGGCTGACAGGGTGAGTGAGGTGAGAAGGAAGTGATGTTAGTGCTCCTCTGGTCTAAAAGTCTCCTGACTGTGGATGAGGAAATAGAGAGTATTAATGGTGGCACCCCCTCCTGGGTTGAGTTGGTAGTAAACTGAAAATGACACCCAAGCTAATTATTATTAACTAGCAAGATACCCGCGCTTCGCAGTGGCAAAGTACTGCCTTAAAATTTTTATTAAGAAGAAAATGAAATCTTTTTAAACTGAGGGAAAATATACCAATAACTATTTGTTAAGGATCTCTTTGTATACCACATTGTCATTTCGGCCCTCCGGCTGTAATATGACCAAGCTGTGCACTGAGCTTACTCTTGAGCATGCAACGTACAGTTGGCCATGTGAAACGTAATCTTGTTTCAAATCTCACAGCTTGGATTGCTGCTGTCATAATCGGTTTGAGTTTCATGGTTTGTTTCAGTTACGACAGTATTTGCAGGAATTGTGTTGAAGTGACATTTGGCATCTGTCAAGCGTTGTAAGCATACAACCGGTTGCATCGATAACTTCACATGCAGCTTTTGAGAGTTTAAACATTCATAAACATCAAAGTGTCTACTACTGAAATCGTCACCTGTGAATCTAAGATGTTTAAGAGGCATTGGCGGTTGTCCAAAGGTGTAAAATATTTGGCTATTTCGGTACACTTGAAAGCGACAACCGAACAATTCAGCGACAGCCATCAACTCACATGCAGAATCATTGGTGAAGGGCTTAAGCATTCCACTCTTATAGTGCTCCTGTGTAGTATAATTATCTCCTGTACCGTCATCAGTCCACACCTTGAACCTGTCCCAGTCATGCAATACATAAGACACAATGTTCCTCCGGATATCAAGAGTGAGCCTGATATGGCCGTGTAATATGTAACAAAGAGAATGGAAAAGGCAGATGCCATCTCCAGGCATGGAAACCGCTCGGTAAGTGACAGTTCTTTGATCGATAGTGATCACCTCGATAGACATGTTAATAGGGGTATGGTTGGAACAATAAAGGAAATGGGTACCTGAACAATGTAAAGGAAGTCTAAAATACCTACACAATAACTATAATCATAATAAATGAACAATAAAAGAGAAGGCGTGGATTAAATAAAAAGGCTGCCGTTATCAGCAGGGAGACGTGAATCCCGTGGCGAAGCAAGGAAGGGAATGTACAGACCGGAGCGACAGACGGACTTATATAGGCAGGCAGCCAACAACGTGGGAGGTGTTGGGATGGGAGACCCAACGCCGCCTCACACGGTGACCGAGCTGCAGGCTATGGACGTATATATGTACGTAAGTAGGATTCAGTTAGCGTTGGGAACCCGCATACCAAATTTCTTGAAGATGGGCCCATAAGTAACAAAGACCGTTGGAAAGTTCAATATGGCGGCCAAAAGTGGCGTCATACCACCGAAATAAGTACGTAGATTGGTTTCAGTTAGCGCAGGGAAGCCACCTACCAAATTTCGTGAAGATGGGGCCATAAATAAGAAAGTTCAACATGGCGGATGTTGTCGACTGGTATGACCGTTACACGTAGAATTTCGAAATGAAACCTGCTTAACTTTTGTAAGTAAGCTGTAAGGAATGAGCCTACCAAATTTCAGCCTTCTACCTGCACGGGAAGTTGGAGAATTAGTGACGTTGGAAAGTTCAATATGGCGGCCGACAGTGGCGTCATACCACTGAAATAAGTACGTACATCAGTTTCGGTTAGCGCAGGGAAGCCGCCTACCAAATTTCGTGAAGATGGGGCCAAAAATAAGAAAGTTCAACATGGCGGACGTTGTTGACTGTTATGACCGTTACGTGTAGAATTTCGAAATGAAACCTGTTTAACTTTTGTAAGTAAGCTGTAAGGAATAAGCCTGCCAAATTTCAGCCTTCTACCTACACGGGAAGTTGGAGAATTAGTGATGAGTGAGTGAGTGAGTGAGTCAGTCAGTCAGTCAGTCAGTGAGGGCTTTGCCTTTTATTAGTATAGATAACCAGTAATGGAGTACTGCACGATAACATGTAGTTAATATACTTGACTTGAGCAGTCATAGTTTTCATACTCTTTCTCTGTGCGTTTAGCATTTGTTTGCTCAGAGGTTGATGCGCTTGCTGCTTCCTGTGCAGCGTTTCTTTTCTCCACCCTAGCGCCCCGCATCTTCTCTTTTTTTGTCAGCATCTTTTCACATTTTAACTGATTAAGTCAGTGTTTGTGTTGCAATTACTTTGTACATTTTCTTTAATTTTTCACTTAAGCTGGCACTTAAGTCTTCAATCTGCCTCAAGAATGATTTAAGATATGAAAAGGTAGGGGAAGTGACGGCGAAGGTGGTAGGGAATGAGAACCGCGCCCGTACGCATGTGCTGTCCAGTCAACCTGCTGGCCACTGCCAAGAGTTGATTCTACAATAAAATAAAATAAAAATAAAAAGAGGAATAACCTTGGAGGCCAGTCATCACCCTGAAAGTGGATAGTAGACGTCACATAGTATATGTGTACCAAATTTCAGGTTAATAGTTCAAACAGTTTGCGAGCTACAGGTTATTTAAAATCCTGGACAGACAAATTGACAGCCGCGGTAGTGTATTATACAAGAAGATAACCCCCACACTCTCCCCACCACAACCAGCCCCCGTGACCCTGAACTAAAATAAGTTGGATTGAAATTGTATGTGTACATTAAACTTTTTTTTTCCTTTCTTAATTTTGTTTATATTGAATGTATCTTGTACTCTGTGGTACTCCATTGTGTATGGTCAATAACAATAGGATTACCAAATTTACAAAATTAGCCTTTCTTAGGTCAAATATTATACTGCCCAGTAAGAACATATGTCATAGCTTACATTATGTGTAAGGCTCAGCTCTTGATGTGAAAGTGTACTTTATAATGAATCGGCGTTTGTGACCTTGACTGCCTTTGGGACCCCAAAGAAAGTGTGACATCGCAATTAGTAATTAACTTTATAGTGTAATTAATGTGCAGGTGAAAGAGAGATGTATAATAAGCCTTGTACAGAAGTGATGGGAAGGTATATAATTGAGGAAATTGATGTTAGTAACCCAATGTCTATGCAAATGACACTTTAGAAATTTGGCAAGTTCAGATATGGGCAATTAGGCAGTCAAATACACAGTAACAGCATCCATTGTGCTGCAAGAGTTGAAAGCTATCCCTCTGAATGATAGATTGGTTATCATGTCATCAAAACCTAGTAGAAAAAGGTCACACTATTTAGCATCTAATGATACGGGAAGAAACTGCATTATAGTTATTAATCTGGCAGGTGTGCTGGAAAAAATACATTTTTAAGACTCACTGATTTTTTCAGATGATTCCTCTCTCTGTTTCTAGTGTTGATTACTTGAAATGCTTATGCTGTATATACTGTGTATACATATGCATATACTGTATGTATATATATGTATGTGTATGTGTGTATATATATATATATATATATATATATGCATGTTTATGTGTATGTGAATATGTATACATAGTATACTATAAGCTTTAATTTTAAAAAGAAATCTATCCATTTTTTTACTTGCTTAACCAGTTTTCAGGGTTAAAGGAAATTATTTCTCTGCCTAAACTATTAGCTGTCAGCACCAGTCTGTCACATGCAAACACATTGATACTTGAGTTATTTAAGGTCTTTGAGATGTGGGAGAAAAACTAAAGTAACAAGAAAAGAATCTTTGCAGACACAGGAACATTATGCAGACTCCACAGAGGTAGTGTCCAGGGCCAAATTTCAGTAAAATACTGCAGCTCCAACTATTGAGCTGCCTCCTACCTATACCATAAACAGTACATGCATGCTTTGATGACCACTACAATGGACAGTAGTATTAGCATTTAGGACCCGTAAAAACCCAATAAACAAGAAAATACTTTAGTAAGAAATACACGGATTGAGTTGCAATAAAGAATTCTTTGCTTCTGGACATGACAGGGTTTACTGTTTTAAAGCTTCCACTCTAATTTCTCCCTTAAACTTAATTTTCTCATGCTGTCTCTGTCCTTAACACTTCAGTAATCTATTATCTCTCTTTCACATGCTCTAAACTTACTTTTGGTAGACTTGATGTTTTTGTTAGACATGTTTATTTGCCTGCCTTGGCTGGCGGGGTTTATTTCCTGCCTTGCCTGTGTTGGCTGGGATTGGCTGCAGCAGACCCCCGTGACCCTGTGTTAGAATATAGTGGATTGGATAATGGATAGATGGATTTTTATTTGCTTCATCAAACAGACATGTCACAGTTTGGGTTTTAAATGTTTTCTCACAGTGTGAAGTGTGATAGAGATTTGCTGATATTGCCATGCTGCTGTTTGTTAAGGCAGCATAGGTGCCTGCCACACGCAGTACACTTTCAGTTGCTTATGATGACTACTGATCAGTACAGGTATTGGATGCATCAAGAGGGAAATACTGTAGATAAAATGCACAAGTTAAATCTGAAGATAAATTTTAAACAAACTAATATGTAATTGTGATTGTATAGATTATTTCTCTATCTGTTCTAAGGTTAGGCCACATGCAAGAAAAAGTTGCTTATACAGGTCATGGGGCAGCTGTAGCCTATTCAGCAAACAACAGGCGAAGGCTGGAACAACCCCTGAATAGGGCACTAGCCCATTGTAGGGTGAACATACACAAACACAGATCAGGGGCATCATCAATTCACCTAACCTGCATGTCTTTGGACTATGGGAAGAAACCGGAGTAAACACACAAGGACCCACACCTGGCACACAACCCCAGAATTCCTTAGTATGAGGTAACTGCACTACCACTGTGTCACGGTGTGCCTGATTCATTATTACCATATTTACCTTAACCATGGTCTCAAAAAGTTGAGGAAAAGTATCCCTAATTTGAAGCTTGACTTAATAACATAGTGCACCTGGTTTAAAGGGGGCAGCCCTTCCTGGCAAAACCTTAAACTATACTGATTGTGGTTTGGTTGAATCCCAAAGCCTTGGAAATAAATTTGTAGCTCTATGCAGACTGCTAGATATCAAAACATTTTTCTAATCTCTTCAGGAATATCCTGTGGCATGATGTACTTGTTGGCAACTTGTCTCTGGTGGTAAGCTTCAGAATATGTAAGGTTTATGGAGAGCAGGGAATGGCTTTAATCAAGCATGGCTATATTGAATTAGCTGAATGTAGTTATTCCTGTAATTTTCTTGATTTAATTAGGAGGAAATTATTTTTTCACACTGTGCATGTTGGTATGGAGTAACTTTTTTGACTATATAAATGAAACAAATATTTGCTCTTAGTTCACTGAACCTGCTATCCCACAACAGGGGAGATGAAGTCAGTTGCAAACTTCTCCCAGATAAAGTATCTTTATCTGGGTGTGAGGTGCCTGAAGTTGTACAGGGTGAATAATATATCGTTATTTGGAATACATACATGTCATGTTTGTTCCGTAACTACAAAGATCTGTGTAAGTATAGGATGACATGAAGTACGAGGCAAAAAATGCTGAACACATACCTAAAACAGAAGCTTTTTCCATGTTATACTAATAATTATGTAAAGTGTATAATGTGTGAAGACTTTAGTCCAAATATCAAATAAACGTGCAGTTTTTCAAGAATATAATATATATATACAGTATATATATATATATATATAAAGAAAAAAAATGTATATTGAGTGATGACTATAACACGGATCACACATGAAATGCATGTTTTCCAAATAACAATATATTATTTACCCTATAGAACTCCAGACACCTCACTGCCAGACAAAGAGACTTGAGCTCTGAGAATTTTGAGACAGACTCAGCTCCATCAGTGGGGGAGGGGGTGGGATAGCAGGGTGCTTGCTGCTGGGGCTGATTGACACATTTACAAAACAAATGATGCTGATGAGGAGAGGTGTGAAGAAATTTAAGTTGTTTTTGCAAATATTATTTTTGTGAATTTTGTGGATTCTGTCATACTTACCTTCTAGGCAACTCAAAATATGTCTATGTAGACACTTATTCCAAATATATTCTACTTTTACAAAAGGCACCCTCTCTGTCCTACCCATGCCCTACATGATAAATGTATATATATTTTTGTCATGCAAGATATAACATGGGATGCAAAACAAATTTTGGGGTGCTAGCCCAATCATCTTATTTGATTAACTGAAGAGCACATGCCAAAATTAGCACACAATGGTACATACAAATAATTTTAAAGTATCGCTATGTCTTCTTAATGTTCTCAGATCTGGAGTAGAACTCTATATTTTGGTCATGCGAGATGTAACACAGGATCCAAAACAAATGTTTGGGTGTTAGGCGGGACACCATGTTTACAGTAATTAACTGAAGGACACATACCAAAAATAATATACAATGGCACATACAAAACAAATCTAAAGTATCACTATGCTTTGCTGGGGTTCTCAGGTCCGGAGTAGAACTCTGTCTCCATCAAGCGTTATTCCACAATGTGACGCCACCTTCCAGGAGTTCCTCAAATATATAATCCTTCAACCAGAAGGGGCAGATTCAATTGCCCTCACTGCATATTTTCTTTGTGCTGTGTAAACAGAGAGAGACAATACCAGTAGCAACAGTGCCTTCCTCTTGCCCCAGTATTGTATTGCTTACCAAGGATGAGCCAGGAAGGTGATCTTCAGACTAGCATGTATGACTATATACTGTATATGAGGCCTAGGAAAATTAATGCATTAATTTTTGCGATTAATGTGGCCTGTGACCCATTAAAAAATATTGTTTCATCTGCAACAAGGGAATCACTTCAGGCAGTGCTTTGGTCAGGGTGGCATTTTTATGTATATATATATATATATATATATATATTATTTTTTACTAAACAAATATACAATAAAGTTAAGTGTGAACCTAAAGAATTACATACAATCCAGTACACTATTTATATATGCTCTCTCTCTTTTTTTGTCATGTTTCTGTAAGAAGATCGTCTAATTCATCCACCAGTTATCCGGGATTTCCGGAGTTGTGTAATTGATCTTATTTTTTCCTCTTCGGTAGGAGGGAAACTGATGATGTATTCGCAAAGTGAGCTTGAAATGCTTTGTTCTTGGTCTCCAGGAAGGAGAGTATCTCATCTGTAGCGTTATCAAAATAGTATGAATTATTCTTGGAGAAATGAAGAGCTTATTTGGAGGAGGACTAGAGTGCTGTGAGCAGTGAGGTGCACAGTTCATCAACATCAGGATTGGTAGTTTTGATCTCACCACCTGTGGCTGGGATCAGAATGTGTTCAAGCCGAGTCTGAAGATGAATTAACATTGTGTCGCAAGGGATGCAGTATTGAGGCATGGCTTGGGGGCATATCTTCTATTAGGTGGTTTAAGTATAGTGTGGAGGATGAGCTGAACAAGTCTGTGGTTTGTGTGTCTAGGTTAACTTACAATTAGTCATTTTCTTCTTCTGTAGAATGCAGTGTGGGAGCATATGAGCTGATGATTGTGAGAGCCTTGCACCAACAAGGGAATCTGAAACTTTTGGTAGGAGCTCATTCTTGACAGCAAAGCCAATTTTGTGGATCTGAATCTCTTATTGTGGCTGGCATTTCTATAAGAATTTATACCCAGCTGTAGTTTCAGTGATGGATCCTTAATCAATGACACGTGTTGCTGCCGCCGCATATGTCCTCTCTGTAACGTTTGAGGTCTGAGTCTAAAACAGCTGTTCTCTGGGGTGGTTGGTCAATATTTTTTGAATTCCTAAGTGTGCAGACGTTCCAAGAAGCGAAGATGAGGGACTTCGCCTAGTCAAGTACAAATTGGGACAAATTTTGTTTAGGATGCCTTTTATTTTCCTCTCCCTGTCAGGTGTAGGTAGTGCTATCCTTGAAGAAGGCTGCTTAGTCATGCTGGTAGGAGAAGAACGAGGCACTTTTTCCGGGTGTATCTCTGAATGGCCATCACACCAGTGCCGCAATACATGTGGGTTCCATACTAAGAACATAACTGTACATAATTGTAGTTCTCTCTGTCTTTTGCCCATCGCCATAGGTCTTTGGTGCAGGAAATAGAATCAAGTAAATTGAGGGAATGAAGAGCTTGCACAAAGGACCAGTTGATATCAGTGGTAATGAGGGTACGCAATCCTCAGCCACACTAGTTCACTTCCTGTTAGGACTCCATGTGGCAGTTGCACCACTTTGGATGGACCCTTGAAAGGGGGATTTTTGAGCCAGTCTTTGTCAGGTCCACACCTCTGACCTTGACACCATGGGTGGCCCTACAAGGAGTACATGATTCCTGACAGCATTGCTCAGGGTGACATTGATTACACTAACCACTCTGCCATGTTAAGGCACTGACTCTGTGGAGGGACATATACAGTATATACTGTATAAATAACATTGTGTGTATAAAGCTCTGAACTGCCTGCAGACTTGGATCTAAATGTAGATTATTTTTTGCTTTATTTGAAGTTCAAAAGGATTTTAGAGAAAGGAGAAGAATTTTTCTTAAGTGACTTCCGTATTTGACTTGTCAAATATAGTGTGATGATAGAGTAAAAGTCAGAAAAGTCAGTTCATTCCCTGAGGTTAGGAAAACAGTCAGTAAAATTTAGTCTTGTCCATCTACTGATTCTCCACAGCTGTCCTAGGCTGTCTAATCAGATCCATGAAGTACTGTACTTCAGAGAAAGGTTCTTGATTTTGTACTTTGTGAAGAACCAACTTTAAAAGGAATGTAGTATCTTTTAAAGGTTTTATATCTCACGTTAAGTTGGAAAATTCAGTATTAGAATTTTTGCCTTTTCTTGTTTGTTGAGCAGAGCTGTCTTGCATGCGGGTCACAGCTGTGTTACCTGGAGTTGTACTAGTTGGGCTTCTCAGGTAGGCTGTGCAGGATATGCTTTATTGTTTTGTTACTCAAGGAAAAGGATGGAAAGGATACCCTCTTGGCATCTTTCCACATTTGAAGCAATGCCAAGGAGGCAAACATGTCAAAAATGTTGCATTTCTTAAACGTAAAGATAGCGTGATGAGATAAAAGCGAAGTTAATATACAATAAAGAAATACAAAAGTAAATTCTAAAACTAACCACATAAACTTGAACTTCTGTCTGACTGGTGGTTTCATTCACCCACATTTTTTACTTACTCAGTGTAATAAATCACCTTATTTCTCATGTCCTGTCTCGCACAAAGTAATGGACTACTGCAGCTTTGCACATTTACAGCAGATTCTTCCCACAGTCAGTCGTCCCTGGGGTGGTACCCAGCCGGGATGCACAAGAAGACCAGAGGAGGGCTTGTGCCTCCTCCAGACCTCGAGGGGGCGACCACCCTGGGGGCCGCGGGTAAAGAGCTGGGAAGCTCGACCCTGTAGGGGCTCGCGGTTACCACCAGGGGGACCCCAATACCTGGAGGACCCTAGAGCTCAGCACTTCCGCCACACCAGGAAGTGCTGGGGGTAAGAGGAACAGGGACACCTGGAGTGCTTCCTGGGAGACAGCCGGCATTTCTGCCACACTGGGGCGTGTCGGTGGGAGATTACCAGGAACACACCTGGAGCACATCCGGGTGCTTATTTAAAGGGGCTGCCTCCCTTCAGAGTTGGACAAGAGTCGGGTGGAAGTTGGATGACGTTGGGAGAAAGACAAGGAGGCGGCCTGAAGAGTGGAAAGGTGTTGTGTTGTGTGGCCAGGACTTTGGGGACAGTGGGGTTGTGAGCACTGAACTGTAAATAGTAATGAATAATAAATGTGTGTTGGGTGACACGAGCGTGTCTGCCTGTCTGTGTCCGGGTCAACGTTCACACTGTTTCCACGCACACTTCAAAATGTATGTTTCTGGTCGGTTTTGCAAACTGGCAGCACCCAGCGTCAGAGCAGTGCCACTGTTTCTGTATCATTACCCTTCTTTTTCATATTAATTGTATATCGTTAACAAATTTAATTCACTTGATTGTAATCATTATGTAACGATATAATGGTGCACAGAATGGGCAAACCATTCCAAATACCATAGCTGCTTTAGCATTGTAAGAAGAAATGGAAGAGTTAGAAGAGAGCACACATTTATAGATGATGATGACTGGCTTCTAAATCAATTTTGATTTCCAAAAACTGTCCTCTTAGAGCTGTGTGCTGAACTAGTACCGGCTTTACAAAGACATTGAGGAATTGTGCTCTACCTGCTCCTTTGGAAGTTATGTCTACTCTTTGGTTTTTAGCCACAGGAGCTTTTCAATGTGAACTTGCTGACAATCAGGTATTTTACAATCATCAGTGAGTCGTGCCATGCCAGCTGTATAGGATGGTATTATCCATTTGACATCCAGATATGTAAGATTTCCTTATACTCTGGTTGAGCTGGGAAACATCAAAGCAGAATTCGCAGCAATGTCTGGTTTTCTAAATGTAATCAGAGTGGTCAAATGCATGCACATTGCTATTGCAATGGAGCTGGACAAATTACATCAGCTAGGGATGAATCACCAAAAGAATTAGCTGGTACAGTATTATCTTGTCTATAGCAGGAGCTCCAATAAATACAGCAACTCTGCACATGCTTTTTTTTTCCTAATGTGGCAAAAGGCATGCAGTCCTTTTAAAGATAGCAAGCCACCTCAAAGATCTATGTAAAATGCTACACAATAAAGCACCTTCAGAGAATGAATTTTCTTATGTAAATAGAAAGCATTTCCACTCTATTAATGTGCTGCTCTATAGTCCACAAAAAGTGTGTCTCATTGTGCAAGCATGTAACGTACTGCATAATGTGGCACAAACTCGTGGCTTCCCCATACCTGAAGAGATGTGGTATGTTGAACCTGACCCTGACCCACCAAATGATCAGCCAAATCAGACAGCGTTACAACTTGAATGTACATTTGAATGTAATTAGCAGAATGTAGATACAGGTAATCAGATGCAGCATTTATTTTTTAACCAGTTCATTTAATTTGTGGTCAATGTCACGTAGTACAGCCCTTGTATTCCTTAGTTCATCTTACAACATCCACTTTTGCATTTTTCAACTCCAGAACAGAGTCTGTCAGCACACAGCCAGAGGGTCACCCAGTGGTTTCTGAGGCAGTGGTGTGTGTGCAGTCAGCACCATCACGACGAGGATTTTATCTTCGGTATTGGGGTCAGCGTTTGTAATATTGTCTAAAACAGAATAAACAGATGGTGGGCTGGAACTCACCTTTTTATGTCAGCTTTGATAGCTGACCACTTTTTTATTTTGTGCACTGTACGACTTTCTGAATTTGAACTTTCAAGTGTCTCCATCATTCTGTATCATTCAGTCAGTTTCCTTTTGTTGCTTATACCACTGCTTAAGCCAACAAATAGTACATTTTTCCTTGCCTTCATTTAGCATTCACTGAAATTCTTTTTTTTCCATGTGCTTTTGCTGTTGCCTTTTAACAAAGCACTGAATAAAAAGGGTCTATATATATTAATTTGCATGTTCAAATTTGCAAAATTTTGGGAGGAGTGGGGCTGTCGGTGTGTGCACATGTATTAAATTTGAAATTCATTGGGATTTATAAAAGGGAAGTGTGTGGAACTTGGCATTTGCACAGTTTTATGCATCTGGATTTTTTGTGCATACGCACATTTCCAGTTTTGTACATACGCCATGCTTTAGTGTGAATTCTACACACAGCATAATACATTAGGCCTCATGTAAGGAATCCCTCATGAATTCCCTACATACTCTCTCTACATCCCTCAGCATTATGTAACATTATGTAACATTAATAGGGTCAAGTCTCTCAGATAGCTTCTCAACTGTGTGTCTTAAATGGACAACATGGTCTCACTTCTTCCAGTCCAGTACCATGTGCAACATCTAAAGTATTAAACTCTTGGAAGCTGGAAACTTCAGATCTAAAGAGATAATATGGTTCACATTTCTCCCAACTTGCCACCATTTACTGCTTCCTGTCCACCAGGATGTTAACCGCCCACTTTCCACCCCCAGTGATCTCTCTACAGTATGTCACTCTAAGCAGATCATCAAATACCCTTGATTTCTGCTAGGTTGCCTGTCTTTTACAATCCTATAATGCATGTTTTCACCCAGCCCCCTACTGTCTCTCTTTTCTGTATTGTTGCTCCTGCCTGTCACTCTTCTAGAGCAGTGTTTCTCCAAGTATTTTGGACAGAGGATTATTTTGCCAGAGTCGAGGATATGGAGGACCACCTATGACCAACAGCCAAATATTCTCATAAATTCCAGGTTATAATTATCACATTCTTTTTTCTACTTGTATGTATGTGAAAAATACTTTAGCTATCCAAGGTGAAAAGAAGAAGAGTTGACATACAGACTCAAATAGTAAGTTAATAGGCCTAATCAGTGCTGTTCATTGGGGAGCACCTCCTCAAGTTCCTTTACTACTCCCACTGTTATGCCATTAGAAGATGCTCTAAGAAAGACTACAACAGAACCAACATTAACAGAATTAGGTTAAACTGCTCCTCCATTTCTTTCTGCAAGTTGATTCTCATGCTGTTGCTCTGTGAGATACCATGCTAGCTCCTTTTTGTTTTTTATCCACAGGTCCCCAACTCCCACCTGGGATCTTCCCTCAGGTTTATGTGGCATACACTGTCCCTATTTGAAAATCTTGCCTATCAGGTGCTCAGCAAGGGAAAGTCTCCATTAACATTTAAACCTTGCTGAGTTTACATTTCAAAATCCCGGATTTTAGTCAATAATCTCCTGTATTATTAAATCTTGAAAGTGGAATTAAGAGATTACTATTGGCAGGGGTTGACCCATGAGGTGGACGTTAAGGTGGATTTAAAACAAGATCCACCCCTTTGTGTATATACCACAGACTTTAAGGAGCAATTGGCCCTTGCTGTATGGACTGTGCACATTTCTACTTTCATAAATGGTGCCCAGCAGGTAACAATGCCAACTCAGTGTCAGCGGATTTTTGACATCACACTGTCCCCCTTAGTGTCGAGCACGTACCCCTTAACTTTCATAAATGATGCTGTTTTGATGATGGTGCCCTAGGCGGTCACTTGCGCCACTTAATGAATTGACTGATTCTACTCTGGGAACAAATAAAGTTGTATGTATCTATACAATAAAGTGTGCAGAAGGTAAGATGGATTCAATATCTTCTGAATCCTCTTTAAAATGTATTTCGTGAAGGTTCGTTCCTTGGCAATGTTGGTTGAAGTCCATTTGAAGCCCAAGGTGGAGTGGATGGACATTGTCCTTTGTTGTCTGCAATGGGTTAGACTTTGATGCAATGGGTTAGACTTTGAATACCTGTTGGTCCCTCTTGGTGTCCAGAGTAAGAGGCCCTTTGTGTATATGCTGCCAAGCTTAAGTATTGTGTGCCCCTTGATGTACAGAGTGTGTGCACTTTTATTTTCATAAACGGCGTCCAGCGGATAACAGTATTAGTATTAACTGAGTTTGACAGTCTCTTTGGTTCCCCTCAGTGTCTGGAGCACATGCTCTTTAACTTTCATAAATGGCATCCCTCAGATGATGGAGCATTAGGTGGCCGCCTGTGTTGCCTAATAGATTGACTGGCTCTGGCCACCATTGTTCCATGGACCATATTTTCATATTTTCAGAACCACTTTTCTAAAACATCCCTATTGGCCTTTTCCTTGTCACACTCACATTGTATTTTTCTCTCTCCACCTGTGTCTTTTATCTCTTTCGACATTTTGTGTTGAACTTTTATCATCAACTTAAAATATAAGATAAAGATGGAGTATTGTCAAACCTCCTACTATATAAATTTTAAGAATATGTAAATCCTTCCTTTGTATCATAAAGACATTTGGGCTTTGCTTATTTCAAATATTATGAAACAGCTGGTGGAAAGTAACAACTAAAGTTGTTGGCCATTAACCTTTTGTTCCAGAAGAGAAAATGAGCAAGCACTGTGACCTGTGATACCTCAGCTTCCCCGAGAGTCATTGCCAAGTGTTTGGCTTTATTTCAAAGAATTAGTGCTTTAAAAAATGATAGGATATTCAGATTAATATATTGTTTTAATAATCTTAATTTAAAGTAGCCTGTCCATATTCATTAAATACTTCAGCACAGACACTTTACTAACCCAATCACGTACAAATGCTCATTTATATATAATCCAGAGTCTTAACATAAAGCAAGCTGGAAAAATGAACTGATGCTATACAGTATTTTTAATCAAGACTGCAAGGAATATAATTACAGGGATTGCTTTTTTAATGACATTATCAGCCAGAATTTGTTATTTTTTAATATTCTGTACTTTATATGTAAATTAAAACCTAAACATATTTATTTTAAATGTAACTTGGAAACCTGAAATGGATCATTGACACTTGCATATTATACTTTCATTTTGAAGATGTTCCTAACATTAAAATGTTTCTAGACTGCTAAATATATTGGCTAAGATTATACTGTATAGTTAATGTTAGCAGATTGCAAAAGTGTTACGTTTTAATTGTATTTAACACAAAACAAATAGGTTATTGTGTTTAATTTCATATTACTTTTATGTTTTTTACATTAGAAAACAATATATTTTGGAAGTGGAGGATGCCTTATGATGGATGAATATGGTTGCAAAACTGGGAGCAGGCTTTGTTGAGCTGTAATCTATTAAGAGGTGTTTAAACAGGTCTTTTCGACAAAAAAAAATAAATAAATAAAATAGTGTCATGCACATTTAAGAAAATGATGTCTTGTTCAGATGCGAGTAAGTTGTGACTGGGGGTTTCCAGTGAGTTGTCCATTTTAAAACATAACATTCGTAATTTGATGGATGACAGGAGATCATTCAGTCCATTAGGCTTGTTTGCTTTGTCCCAGGGTCTCATGTACTTCTTAAAGGTTGTCAAGGCTTCTGCTTCAACTACATGACTCGGTGGTTTGTTCCAGAATTCCAGAACTCTTTGAATAAAGAAGCACTTTCTGTCTTTAGCATTAAATGCACTTCACCCTTAATGTACACTAGAGTCCTCAAGTACATGATTCACGATTTAGTTGAAAGAATTCTGCTGTATCTACTTTATCAATGTCTTTGCGAATTTTGAAGGCCTGGAGTAGGTCCCCACGCAGTCTCCTCTGTTCAAGATTAACAGATTTAATCCTCTGAGTCTGTCCAAATTAGACATGTCTTTAAGTCATGTGATGTATGTAATTGTTCTCCTCTGTCTAGCTTCAAGTGCTGCTATATCTTTCTTGTAGCATGGTGACCAGATCCTCACAATATTCCAAAGCTGGTCTCATTAGTGAGTTGTATTGTCTAAGCAAAATGTTTCTTGATTTATATTCAACAGCTTTTATGATATAACCTAACATTTTATTTGCCTTTTTAATTGCTTCGGCACATTGGTGTAGACTTAGATGATGAGAATGTTGTGTCAACGTAAACTCCTAAATCCTTTTCAGAGGTCGCTTCCTGTAAGGCAAAGTCTCACATCGTGTATTTTTTTCATTTTACATTGGTGTTCTCTTTTTCCACATGTAGCACTTTTCACTTTTCTGCATTAAACTGCATTTTCTATGTGTTTGTCAGTTATGAAGCTTATCAGGTTTTTTAAAGAAAAATTTTTTAAAGCACCTCAGTATTTGCTGTCACTTCAATTTTAGTATCATTTGCAATTTTCCTAAGTTTACTAACTACACCAGAACTTGTGCGATAACCATAAATTAAAAAAAAAAATAGTGGTCCAAGGACAAAGCCCTGAGGGGCTCCACTGATGACCTCACTCCATGTGGAGGATTCTTCTTCTTATCTGTATGCTTGTATCCACAGATATACTGTATGTCAGTGGTTTTGCACACATTTTTAACTGTGACTTTCTACCATTCTTCAAGTGAATCTCCAGTAATGAACTATGGCTTAGGTTAGTCAAAGCTGAAGGGTATTATTTGATTGTGAGTTATCCACCTAAAACTATGCTCACTGTTTACCGTGCTATTCATTTGTTTATTAATTTACCCATGCAATCATTTTCTAACTTATTTAATTAGTTAAGGTTTCTAGTAATTGGTGCCTATCCTGGCAGCTTTTGGGGTAAAGTGTGAATCAGTTTGGGATGTGGTGTCTGTCCATCCCTTGGGGGTCATATGCTACATGCAAGTTCTCACTCATATGACGCCAGTGTAGAATTACCACATAACCTTTATAATAAATAAATACAAAGAGAGATGTGAAAAAGGTTGGGGCACCAGAGGGTAAGTGAGGTAAGAAAAAAAAAATACTGACAGGCACGTTTAGGGAACTGATATCATGTTCAGCAGTGAGTCAATTGTGACAGCCATTTTCCAGTGTGTTTAAATATTCCCCAACGTGTAAGAGGCAAGACTTCCAAAGAATTGGTGAAAAAGAAATCAGTGGTCCTCTGGACTGCGATCAGTGGATCAGAGGACACAAGAGAGCGAGATATGAGTGATAGCGGCAACCTGTCGTTTGGGGTGGAATTACAGGTACCATCAAAGCCCTGCAGATGCACATGTGTGTGACACCTTATATTCACATCTTTGGGATGTGGCATGAAAACTGAAATTCGGTACAGAACTCTGTAGGCAAGAAAAGCTTTGGAAAGGCAGTGTGGTGTAGTTGTTAAGGCTTTGCACTTTGGGCTTTAAACTGTGAGGTTCTTAAGGTCAAATTCTGCAGGTAACAACGCTGTGTAACCATGAGTAAGTCACTTCATCTGCCTCTGCTCCAATTGGAAAAACAGAAGAAATGTAACTGATTGTCACCATGGGTAAAGGCGTCAAATAAATAAATAATAGTAATGAAGCAGGGAGTGCATACCACTGTGTCGCAGTGCCGCCCCTCCTCACATCGTATTTTTTAAGTAGATTAATCATACTTTTTTTTAATTTAAAAATTGTGTTTGGGGTGAGTGGCCAGACGGCTTATGCTTTATGAACATTCTTTTTATGCAAAGTATTTTAAACACAAGGGGAGATGATTTTTTTTTCCAGTACTTACACTACTTCACATTGAAGATTTGGTTCTTCTTTCATTTAGCATGTGCTCAATATTTGTTCTTTTTTGAATGTTTTGCTGATTTTTTTTTTTTTCATTTCTATATATGAAAGTAAGTTGTTTATTCATAAATATGTTTGTATTAAATAACTATTGCAGCAGCAGTTGACAGTTCAAAAATGTCTATTATGAATGAAATTCTAAGAAATATTTTTTGTAAAGATGTGCTAGTGTATATGGCACCATAAGCTAACTGCTAGAACGTGTGTACCATGCTTACAGCATTCTGGTATTATATTGATAAGCAGTCACTGCTCAATGCATAATATTGTGCCGTTATCTTAATGTGCAGAAACTGTTTGCTTAAATGCCACATTAGACCCTCCTTAGATCAAACTGTAAATCAGCATAGTTCTAGTTCTAAGTGATAAACTGATGTCAATGTTGTGCAAGTTGTAATGCCCCTGTATGTGATGTCAGTTAATCTATTTTATAAATAATGATAGTTTTTCTGTAATTATTGGTCAGTCTAGGGCATGCCCAAATAAAATCAGCGATCTCCAAAGTGAAAATGACCACACAATTTATTTTTTGTTTCTGCAGGACAAATGACATAGGATGAACACTGCTCATCTCTTCTTATTGTTGTTGCTGTCATCCCTACTTGCACTAGCTGCGAGCTTGGAGCTGCTGAGTCAGAACGTGTGTGCAGCGCTGGTCACAGGGGTACTCTACGGCTCCTTCTCACTCAAAGACATTTTTCCTAAGATTGCAGCTGGCTGTTCCTGGACTTTGGAGAATCCCGACCCCACCAAGTACTCCTTATATTTGAAATTTAACCGAGAAGAGAACATCTGCCTCCACTTCTCCCCTATGGTGTTGCCACTAGACCACTACCTCTCAAACCAGACCTGCACCCAGTTGGATTACATTGACTACGAAGGTGTGGAACTGTGTGATTCCAGAGGTCCTTACACTTTCCTGCAGTTTGATAAGAACTTTGTGCAGCTCTGCTTGACGACTGAACCTGAGCATTTGCAAAAGTTCAGTGATGAAATTTTGGATTTCCACTTGGTGGAGGTGCTGCTGATCAACAATGAGAACTCCAGCCACTTCACCTGTGGGGTCTTATGCCGATGGTTTGAGGAATGCCTAGGTGTTGACAGAAAGAGTGAACGCTGTGGTATTACTCAGACTGGTTGCATCTGTCCTGAAGCAGAGCCGCCTCCTGTTTCATTGCCCGCTGTGCACCAGAATGATTCAATTTCCAATGTGATCCTCTCCCCTCCCAGCAGTGATTGCTGTGTCACGGAATTGCATTCCAAGAATGCGAATGATATAAACCCTAGGGACATCAGCTATGGTAAGACTGACCTTTTTTAATTCACTGCAGAATTTCATAAAACTATAAAAACGAATCAAGGGTGCTCTTTAATGACAATGCCTAGGTGTCACCAAATGTTTGCCAGGCATGGTCCAGAATGCAATGTTTTGTCGAAACCAGTGTTGTTTTTCTTCTTCTGCTCCTTCTTCTTCTTCTGCTGCTTCTTTGGCTTCTACTGCTTTTTCTTCTACTGCCTCAATTAAACAATATTTTATTTACCGGTGTCTATATCTTTTTAGTAGATGTGGAGGTAAGCAGCATGGTATGCTTTGTTTCCAAAGGCATACGATATGGCTGGCAAAATCAATTGTCAGCCCACACCTTACCTGCTAACATCCAGCTCTATCAACAGTAACAAAATTAAAAATTTTATGTGAATGTTACTGCATTACTTTCAGCACAAAAAAAGAGGTAGACACTTGTCTCTAATTAGTGTTGCCTCTGCTGTTCATTAATTTTATTTTTTCAAAGAAATCAGCAAAGAAGGAAACATTTATTACAAAATTGAAGTGAAAAAAGATTACAAGGAACTTACAGACATTATTAAACCAAGTGAATTTGACAGAAACCCCAACCCTTCTAAATTTCATTCTCACATTTCTTAGCTCACCGAATAAGCACAGAACTAAATCACTTTATTCAAGAAAAAGTTCATTTATACAAATAAATTGTACTTTGATGAAGATATAATCAGCAACTTGAGGACCTGACTGCAGCTCTGCAGTAATATGGTCATTAGTGTTATCTGTTGCAAGAATTTCAGGATTAAGTAGGAGCCACATGAAAGAGAGTAATTGTGAATATGAATAACATAATATTCAGTAGATAACTGTTCAAACTAAAGAGCCTGAGTGGTAGCAATTAGACAGTTATTCTACTGAGGCAGTTAGTTAGAATAAATCTGACTTTCACTTTTAACTTTAACGATGTTAGTAGAAAATTTGTAATATTCTTTTGAAAACAATCTGAAGCAATTCTATGGTTATTTGGAAATTCTAAAATTTAATGCTTTATGGTGCTTCATAGTTCAGAGGTTATGCACAGTAAATATGTTTTGTGACCTGTTTTGAAGGTCAAATGGACACGTCTTTAAAATATGAATGTGACTGTACTATATGAACCTCTTTAGCCACTGTTCTACTGCGCATTTTCAGTTTTCTCTTAGGGCAAGGGATATTTTGATAGTTTCACATTAGTGGAAAAGAACAAGCAAATAAGTGAGCAATTAAGAAATTCCTAAAGGCATTTTCAGATATTAAGCAGGTTAATCTGCAAAAGTAGCATATTATAGTTTTAATAAAGGTACATTGTATATTTAACAACAGCTTGAACTCTCATACTATTATCCACTTGGATACCCTTGGGCATTTTGTAATATGCTTATGTTAATTACTAATGAATATCAATATAATTGTGTAAAGTAAATGGGAATTCACGTGGGCATTTTCTATACCCTTTTGAGCCATTCTGCAGAAGGAGATGTAAGTATGTATATTTAAAAAAGAACTGCAGTACAAGCAAAAATGTAAATAATAATAATTAAATGTAGCATGGTGGATAGTGCGGTACTACAGTTCTATATTATATTCTCAGGCCAGCTACTCTGTCTTCATGCAGATAACATATTATCAGTGTGTCTTCATAGATTTTCTCTTGTCACTTTGATTTCCTTCCATGCTCCATGGACTAATAACCTCTGCTACCAGGAAAGGCTTTCTTTGCTGGAATAAACCGCTTTGGCAAATGTATCGTTAAATGAATTTGGCATGGTGAAAAATAAATGGCTCACTATTGAGATGTTTTAATTTGAGATATGTATGAACATTTGATGATACTTGTCACCAAGTTTCAAAAGTAGACTAAAACAACCTCATTACGAAATGATATGTGTAGATTCTACTGTGTAAAGTTCTACATGTATTCAACAGAAAGGTTAACATTCAGCAAGGACATTATTGGTTTTGTAATCTCAATTAATAGGCTTGAAGATGTTATCCACCAATTAATTCTCTGAACCTGCTCTTCTCACAGCAAAAATATGAGGACACAGATCATATTCTGTAAAATCTGGATAAAATGCAGAAACCAGCCATGGATGGGACAGAAGTCCAGTATATTGCAAATTTACAATTCATTGTATGCATTCTGATTAAAATCGTGTAGGTGAAGTCAGATAAATCAAAATCTAAACAGGCTAAGGTTTATTAACAATCAAGTAACTGGCAACAAAACCTAAAAATTTAGTAACATTTGAAGATAAAAAACACTAAACAAAAGTAGAATTATCAGTGCTAACAAATAAATTTCCCTAACCAACAATAAAAGTGGAGCACCAAGGTTGTTTGACGTTTTTCAACAACTTCAACCTCTGAAGGTATGTAATTATCTCAAACAAATGAAGAATGATGGCATAACATGTTAGAATATTAGAACATTAGAAAAAAATTAGACGTGAACAGGCCATTTGGCGCAACAAGCTCACTATTCCTGTCTACCTAATTCCACCAAAATAACATCATATGTGGTTTTGAAGGTCTCTAAAGTCCTCCTGTCTGTTTTGGTAACTTATTTTACAGTATGTGTCTATGGTTCTCTGTTTTTAACTTTAAACAAGTTTCCAACTGTGTTCCTGTGTTTTTGGTTTTTAAAGTAACAGTCTCGATCCACTGTACTAATTCACTTCTTTATTTTAAACACTTCGGTCTTGCCTCTTCTTAATCTCCTTTTGCTTAAACTGAAAAGGCTCGGCTCTTTTAATCTTTCCTCATAACTCTTTTGCTGCAGTCATTGGAATTAGCCTAGTCGTTATTCTCTGGACCTCTTTTATGTCAGAGAACTAACTAGTCATGTGACTGGCACCTAGTCTTAACAACAGTAAACAGAATGGCAATGGCCATACCAAGAGTGACACACAATGGTAGCAGCTAGACCAAAGCCATGAACAAAATAGTATTACCAGAATAATAATAAAAAGAAATAAATAATTGGAAAAACTACTTATAAAAATATATTAAAATGATCAATAAAGGAAACATAGCATACATCATTATACACATACACCCGAACTCAATGCCAATTAACCAACAAAGGTTTGCAAGGGCCAAGTCACACTTAAATAATATAGACATTAGAACACTTGAACAAATGTGATGTCAACAGGCCATTCAGTCCAAAGGATCCCAATCCTATTCCCTTAAATTCTCCAAAATAATATCAGGTTGAGATTTGAAGTTCTACTATCTATCACAATACTTGGCAGTAGAGTGTTGTACCGTGTTAGCCATAGATTGATACAGGAGAAAGTAGGGTGAAATGACACCTTTTATTGGCTAACTAAATAGATTACAAATGCAAGCTTTTGAGGCAGCTAAGGCCCCTTCATGAGTTTTAGCACATCTATAAAATTATTTAGCACATCTATAAAATTATGAATGGGTGTATGTTTCTTTTTATCATTCTTTATTAGCATGAACTGCTAATCTGAGGTATGTCAGCTGCAACCAGCTCCTATAGAGGCCCTTACATGTACCCACACACACACACACACATTCACACACAATAAGTTCAGTTTTGCAAGAATCAGGCAATAGAGAGTTGAGCCGTAAGACATGGATAATGAGATCAAGTTCATTATTTCAAAAATATTCAATAATGAAAATAAACAATGGAACTGAAAATTTTCAAAATTAAATAAATATACCTGAGCCAAAAAATAATTTATTTTAGTTGTTAATTTTCCAGATTTGTGTTGCATCAGTACAGTTTCTGCATCTCTGTCACTAAACCAGCATATTGTAAATTAATGACAGCTAACAACTAAACATTTAAACAGACATAATATCTATGTATATAATTCACTAAGGGCACGCAAGACACAGAGCCCCGCCCACCAATTATAACAGAGCCCCGCCCGCCAACTCTAACAGAGCCCCGCCCGCCAACTGTAAGACCATGGGATACCATGGGATATGCACGACAGGGCCACACCCGCCAGCTCACAGAGCCCCGCCCACCAACTCTAAGACCATGGGATATGCTCGAAAGAGCCCCGCCCACCAACTCTAAGACCATGGGATACTCTCGACAGAGCCCCGCCCACCAACTCTGGCCCTCCACCTGCGTCATGGGATACGTATGACAGAGCCCTGCCCACCAACTGTAACCCTCCTCCTGCATCTACCATTGCTGTCAAGGCATGGGCACTGCCTGCTCATGTGCCCGCACGCAACAACTCACCAAACACAGCCTCAGTCGCTTTCGTCTGTGCTACAGTCCACATGAGAGAGACACACACACAGGCGCGCGAGCGAGAGAGAGAGAGAGAGAGAGAGACACACACACACACACACAGAGGCGCATGCGACGGAGAGACACACACACACAGGCGTGCGCGAGAGAGAGACACACACACAGGTGCGCACGAGAGAGAGAGACACACACACAGGCGTGCGCGAGAGAGAGAGAGACACACAACCAGGCACGCGTGCGAGAGAGAGAGAGACACACACACAGGCGCGCGCACACGAGAGAGAGAGACACACACACAGGTGTGCGTGAGAGAGAGAGAGACACAAACACAGGCACGCGCAAGAGAGAGAGAGAGAGAGAGAGACACACACACAGGCGCGCGAGAGAGACAAACAAACACACAGGCGTGCGCGTGCATTGTTACAATTTTACTTTTCTTGGTTGTTTATTATATTACACATTTTTCAAATGTTCATTTTTTTCCCTGTGCTTAAAACTCATTAAAAAAAAGTGTTTTTAGCGAGCGGTTCGTAGCGCTATAGCGCGAACTCTTGCAGTGTTAGTTTTCTCTGTTGTTCAAGGTTTTCTCAGTGTTATTCAATGTTTTTACATTTAGTTTACTATTACGCTGTGCATTCTATGGTATAGTTAACTATATTTGTGATTAAAAACTTAAAGAAATATATATTTGCATAGAGTTCATACGGTCTAGGACAGATTAATTGTATTTACATACAATCCTATGGGGGAAATTACTTCGATTCACGACCAAATCGGTTTACGATTAAGTTTTGGAATGCCTTATGGTCGTGAGCCAAGGTTCCAATGTATATATAATCAACCAAGTCACCCGACCATGGGGTACGCACGACAGAGCCCCGACCACCCACTCTAACCCTTCTGCCGTGTCATGGGGAACACACGACAGAGCCTCGCCTGCCAACTCTCACCCTCCTCCCACATCCACCCTCGTTCTTGAGGCATGCACACTACTTGCTCAAGTGCCCGCCCCCAACATGTCACCAAACACATCCTCACTCGCTTTGATCTGTGCTACAGTCCACATGCATCTGTGAGCCATGTTGACTGTTCACGTTGATAATGATGCGGTGTATGCTACGCCGCGGGTTGGCTAGTATTGATATATTTCAGTACAGACCAAATTACTCAAATTATCAAAGGTCACATTTGGCAAAATTTGATTAATATGTCAAAACAAAATACTAACCTGACTAAGTTTATTTAAATATGAGACCCATCTCCACTCTTTAACTTAGCTATTCTGAGTATGTGCGGTATAAGCATACTTTTTATGTTCCTGCTAATAACAGATAAGCATTAAACCCCAAATTAAAATCTGACTTAGCAATTTGAATACTATTTAGTTATTGTATTCATGTTAATAAGGAAATCCTTAGGAAATTATAAAAGAATAACTAAAGGGGTTTTTTGTGAGAACACTACTGAATTATTTACTTGGTCATAAAGAGCTCAGAGTGGAAATATTGACATTTTTCCTGGAAAGAGCATTGATTAGAATGTTTATGGTTTTCCATGTTCATAACATTATAAAATAATGATTATATTTGGTTGAGCTGGAGTCTATTCTACAAACACTTAGCACAACTCAGGATACTGAACATGAAGACAGCCCATCAGATGGCCCACTAAAAGACACACAGGAGCCAGTTTCAATTAACCTGATACACACATCTTTGGGTATTGGAGGAAAACCAGAGTATATTAAGAAAAACTCTTGCAGGCACTGGAAACACTCATACACACCCACATAGAATCAATTTGCACTTGCCAGTTAACCTAAATTAGCTGACATATTTCTTTTACACAACATACCACTGTCCCTAACAAAGAATGTGTCCTAATTTGACCTCAGCATAGGTAACAAAAGACATCTTGGAGAGTTCAAGTATTTAGGAGCAGTTGCCTCATTCAGACACGCTTGAATAATAGCAAACATCTTCACAGTAGCTTCTGAAAGATTTGCTTCTGTCTTTCTGACTTTGTATTCTGGTCTTAAACACAGTAGGTTTGTATAATACCTAGACCAGTCTGACTACAAATTGACAAAAACACGATAATGTGAGATTTGTTTGAAGAAATTGCCATTTTTCCAAGACCTGACAAGAATCTGTAGGATTCTGCTAAACAAAAAAGAACTGAGGCAATATGGAGCTGCTTCTGATTATTACCCCTTAAAACTGAAAGACAGGGAGAGTGAGCAAAAGTGATTTCAAGGGTGCACTTTCTTCAAGTGCTATGCTATACTAGCTGGAAGTTTTTAAGAGTCCCTTGACCCCGGAAATGATTTAAAGGCTGCTCCCTCCGGTAACCTCGCTGAATCTTGAAAATTGGTTTTTAAAAGATTCACTACCATAGAGGAAGAGGGCAAAAAAGGGACAGAGAAAGAGGGAGATAAGAGCATTTGTGTGATATTAGGAAATGGGAATGTGAAAAAGCCATCCCATCTTATGTTATGTATTCATGTGTGTTTATGTATTGTATTGATATTTTTGAGTTGTGAACATGTTCATATATTTTCTGTGGGTTATAGTAATGTGTGGTCTTTTTAAAAATGTCTTGTTCGTTGTGGGTGGAGTTTCAGGAGGCAGGGCCATCCTGATGTCACAGCTGCTGGGTCCTCCTCCTGGCTTTATCTTCATAGCCAGAGGCGAGCATGCTGTACTGTTGCAGTTTTAAGAATTTCTCTTTCAATGTCAGTTTTCTGTTTTTTTGATGTTTTTCTTTCAGGTAAGGGATTTTGATTCAGGACTGTTATGGGAACTTTGTTTGTTTTGGGGCAAATTGTTTTACCTATTGTTTTTTAGGTCATTTGGGCATTTTGCTGGTATTTTCCTATATTATGAATAAATTCTTGGTTTATAAAGATTCTTCATTGCCCTCTGTAAATCCCTTCTACTTGTGAGGCTTTTTGATATATTTTTGGGATTTTAAATTTCTTTTGAAGGTTTAAATACCTTTTGGGCCTGCAAATCCTGAGGAGTAGAGTCGGGGTAAGAATTTTTTCAGTTAGGGAAAGGAGGCCTAGCTTGGCCAGTGATGCCTTTTGGAGGCCTCACACCCATTATTTGCCATGTTTGTGTCTCCAGTTTACAACATCTAGCAGTTAGGTCAGAGATTCTGTTCTGCCAGGTTGAATGGAGCAGAACAGCATTAATTTGACATTCTGTTCATTTGGAACTTTAAATAATTTCCTTCTTCACTTCACTGTGTTTTGTCTGATAACTTTGTCAGAATATTTTTCTTCTTTGATGTATATTGATATTTGTAATTCATGGTCACCATTTGAGTCCATCCAGTCATCTGCACTTTGAAGTGGGCAGAGACTAGAACTGTGCATTTATTAGCTGTGTGTGTTTACTCTTTCATGTAAAGCTTGACATACAGTAAATCAATATGCATGTTTATTTGTAAAAGAAATGGGCTGATACACTACTTCTGATCAGGTATACAGTGCATTTACATGTGGTTAAATGAAAGCTGTTGACCGTAAAAAAAAAAAAAAAAAAAAAGAAAATTAAACTATTTGAAAGATAAACTTTGTAATTACGCACTGAGCTTGAACAGCATACGTTGAATAGAAATGGCCCTTGACTGGTACTGAGGCTTGTAACATATCAAGACATGATTCTGCAAAATTGTGTTTTATAAGCAATACTGTATTAAACAACACCATCAGTATGCCAGAGGGTCTTTTTAACATCAGTTGAAAATGTGTGGTATGTGTCTTTTATATAAATCCTCCTACCATCAATTGAGTTTGCAAAGAACTTGTAGAACAGAGCAGATATCTAACTGGAGAAATGTATGGAAGCACAATATCTTTAACAAGGAACTGTATGCATCTCCCTGACTGCCTGTGGCTCCACTAAGGGCTGTCTTTGAGTTCTAAATGTACCTTTTTGGTATTTAACTTTAGATCAAACCTTACAGGCCAGCTCTCAGATGTGCTGGCATGTTGCCAGTGTTGTCAATTAACTTTATCGCGGTTCCTGATGTCTGGGTTGTCACATAAATTCTGGCAGTCTTAGCTACCTTTTCAAGAAGACTGTGATGTGCACTTAAGCTTATAGTGATATATTGTAAGTGCTAGCTTTGTTCATTCTGTCACCTCCTAACCAAGCAAAAAACTGTAAAAGTATCCAGCTATCTATCAAGATATAATTCTGCTTCATAACACATGTAAAACTTGAATGAGCTCTGTCATCTTCTTTGTGTATACTGTATTTTAGTAATGTAGGAGCACTTGTTTAATCTATCTACCTCCCATTATGTACACAAATGTTTCAGCTTTAGGAAAAGGAAATCAGTTTACCCTCTGTTCTAGGCTTTGGATTAATTTTATGATTACCCATTGACCCATTTAAATAGACCTGGTTAATTTATGGACAACTGGGTTGGCTAATTACTTTAGCAGTGCACATGGTGTACCATAGGAGGTTGATGTTTATCAGTTATACTATCAAGGATACAAGAACAGCTTGGGACTGCACTGTATGTCATGTAGTTATTTTTATTTTGTGAAATCAGTTTTATGAAGTTTTTATAGCTATTATGTAGTACTAGGTTGTTGTACCGTGTTCGCCATTATGAATGTAGTGATTACATCTTGCCTGAAGAAGGGGCCTGAGTTGCCTCGAAAGCTTGCATATTGTAATCTTTTAGTTAGCCAATAAAAGATGTCATTTTGCTTGACTTTTCGCTAGCTATTATGTAGTTATTTTTAGCATTGGGCTGGTGATGCTGTTTGTTCCTAATAGGTCATTTGCTTGTGTGGACGAAGTCGAGACAAACAGCAGGCAGAAACCAATTCAAACAAACAGAATTCTTTTTATTCTTACACTTGATGAGTAGAGGGTCTTTGCCTTACAGAGACTAAGTGCAAAAAAGCCCCCTCATAGGGGGGGTGAGCTGCATTTTATAACAGAGAGCTTCAAAGAAAGCAGTTAAAAAAAATAAGCTCAGTTTCATCTAAAGGTCACAGAACATTCTTACACAATTTGTTGATTACAACGGAAAGCAGAAATTCTAGACTTTTCTTATATTTTTAATTAAGCTTATCAGAAAACTTGTCATACGTTTGGCATCTTAATTGGACGATAAAGTAGGCACTGCTAAGGCAAGCTGGGAAGAAGCCAAAAACTGCATTCCACACCGGCAGCCCTTACTCTATGTAAGCACGGTTATTTATCTGTTATAATAATACTTAGCCACACAGAGAACATGCAGAATTTCATACAGAAGCTAGCAATAGATTTTAACTTCCATTCCACACTTGTCATGTGATTGTCAGCATCATTATGCATTACATTACGATGCTGATGTTATCTAAGGTGCAGCTTTGGATTTATTACCAAAAAATTGATAGTTAAGGGCAATTAAACAAGTTAGTGTAAGGAGCTTTTTGTTTTTGTATTTTTTCAAATTTTGACTTCAGATTATTTCTGGCTTTGGCATTCATGTTCTTAATTATTTCTCAGTTTTCAAATCCCTTCATCTCTCTAGATTTTTGTCTATAGCTGTGACACTTTCATCTTCTGGTGTTTTTCTTATTCCTAAAATCTTGAAACTCCTTTCCTTGCTTAGATGTCCATAACACAGGAGTTCACAAAGTTAATACTTTCTGTTGTTTTAATTTTTTTTTACTTGACATTTTAATTATAGATACGTATGCTGCTAAGAAGTTGGCGATATTTCAGAGGGAATTAGTAAGTATTAAAGAAAAATATATCAAAGGCAGGCTCTGGATTTAAAGTGTTAATGGAAAAATTGCAAGCAGTGTGATGTTTATGCACTTTCTCTGGCCTTGTTTCCTGGTGAGACCTACAGTATATGCCTGTTAAAGGTGTTGGTATGTTATTACTCACTCCTGCGATTAAGTGGGGTCAAGCGTGTTCCCTTACATGTCTGACGCGGACCAAATAATTGGAAGAAGACAGATGGATAGCCTTCATTTTCTTTCTAGTCATGCTGTGAAAATTGGCCCATCAAAGGAGATCTGCACTTTAAATTTGGCATTTTGTAATCTGAAAGGGCCTTTTTGTTATGTGTCTGCTTGATGTAAGCAAAATCTTGCAGAAAATGAGAAAATTCTCATTGTTTAAGAAACACAGGGAATTTATTTCCCAGGTAATATTTTAAGAAAACTGAAAAAGGCCAGGTTTAGTAAAATATATATATTACTTTTATACATATTTATCTCATAAAGACATTTATTCTAAATATTGTGGAAAGATTACAGCATTTTAACTCATGAAGTATTTATAGTAATGTTACAAAATTGCTCATTGTTGTAGAGTTTAATTATTAATTTCTTCTGCTTAACTTTAAATGTTGTTTTCCATTGTTTGTCCATTTTGTACTTTATAATAACTATATTCTCTTATGGTTTAAATAAAGGTTTCTGCTAAATAAAGATTAAAGATTTACTTTGTACATTTTTAAAATAGTTTATAAGCTAGTGGTAAATCAGAGTAAAAAGAGAGGTCACACTCATTGAAGTGAATGAAAATTGAATCCATTACAGCATTTGAATTTCACATACAGTCTTGGTCAAGAATTATACTGCAACTCGGGCAACCTTGGAAACCTCAAGGTACTTTAGTTTTCCCTTTGGTATCTCCACAAACATGCAAGTTACATTTATTTGTGCCAACATTAGTGCCAAGTGAGTGTGAGTGTATGTCCAAGTGGGTTGGGTCCAAGGCTGTTTCCTGTCTTGTGCCCAGTGCTAACAGGATAGGCTCTGACCTCAGCAAATCTGAATTGGACTTGATAATGATACTTAATGATTAAGACTAATTGGTGTAGATGTGTCTAGAGTAAATGAATAGTGGCTGTAAATGTGCTCTTTAGTTGGAAATCAACGGCACATTTAGGAACATCAGCTTGCTATGGGCTAACCGCAATGAGACTGCTCTGCTAAACCTTAAACAGCAGCAAAGAAAATCTTCCCACAGTACTCATCTTGCTGAATTGGAAAGACTCACCTCTAGACAATAATGTGGTAGAGATACTGAAAATATAAAATACTGGAACATCCTTGTGGCTAGCATATCAGTATGTTAGCTATTTTCTTTTTAAGTGATGTTTGCATTATATAAATTTATAACTGTTATAATGATAATAAATGATACCATACTATAACATACAATTTTCTAAGCCTGCTTAAATCTCAGCAGGTTTGCTGGTGGTTGTAGGCTATCCCAGCAAGCACAGGGTGCAAGGCAGAAACCATCCTCTGTACATGGTGCCGGTTCATTGAAGGGGAGCAATAAATAATGCAAATATTTATCACTGATTTAACAAAGAAAAATATTTTTGAGAATACATTGTGTTCAATAATTTATAATTATCATAATTATTACTGATTTCCATTGCATTATGTATTCAATAGTTTCTTTCACCTTAACACAGCTTTGTCTTTATTATAAACTTTAGAGAGATGCGCATTTTACAAGTCTTTTAAATTCTGGCTCAGAAGGTATTCATTATAGTCTGTCTTACATGCCAGCTTGGTTACATTAAATGGAACTGGCTTCTGCAGGTGAAAATCAGAATTTAAGTCATCTCATGTAAAAGAGTTTTATTTTCTCAATAATCTTTGTAGGCTAGAGTTTTTTCTCTCTTCTGTTACTTCATCCATCTTTAGCTCAATGTATCATGCACTTATTACTACAATATCTATCTATCTATCTATCTATCTATCTATCTATCTATCTATCTATCTATCTATCTATCTATCTATCGCTTGATTCCCCTCTTGTGGCTTCTCAGTACATTCTGTCTAAACCTCAAAGGGGCCAATCTGTAAATGTGGTGTCAAATATTCTGCTCCCATTCTTTGTTTACTGTGTCTTGTGTGTGTTTTCTTGATGCCTTTCCTACTCTGCTGTTCTTTGGAATTTTGCTTCTGGGATACCCGTGACACCAATATAATCTGCTGCTTCCTTATTACCCTTTAATTTCATTATGGTTAAGAGGGTTTCTGAGAGTGGCATTTTTTTGCAATATGTTATCATTTGATTATGTACAATAACTGCTTAATGAAAAATGTACATGTAGATAGAGTAAGTGCCAGGGAGGAAGAACAGTCATCCTGGCTGATATAAAGTAAGGATTCATACCCATAATTGATGGACTGGGTGAACAGGCTTACTGAGAGAAGTTCATTCCCTCACACAATATGTGACAGTGTTCCTCAAGGCTGGACCACATTAAAACACTCGCAGGATGGGACAGGAGTTGGAGTCCAAGCAACACAGTCCTGTTGCGGTATTTTGATACTCCCAGAGGGCACTGCTGCCCTGGCGTCCAAATGCTCCAAATGTCCTGGGCATGAGACCAGAAACAGTTCTGTGGTCAAATTTAAATGAGTCAGAGTCAGGAGGCAGCAGGCCACACTCTTGTAGGTGAAAGGAGAGAATTGTGAATTAGAGCATTTGGATAGTGTTATTGTGAATAAGGTGTTTGTGATGAATAACATCCTTTATTTGAACTAGAATTGCGTTTGAGCATTCTTATCTTTGAGGTTTTAAGGCTCAGTTGTGCCCCCTTGTGTTTAAAATAGATAGGTAGGTGTTAAACTGTAAATATTCATCCTAGAGCAGGGGTGAGTGAGCAAAGCCAGTCCTGGAGGGCCACAGTGGCTGCAGGTTTTTGTTCTAACCCAGTTGATTAATTAGAAAGCAATCCTTGCCAATAATTTAATTTCATGACTTGTTAGTGCTTGCTTTAACTCTGCCATGTAGGTTCATTCTCATATCCTACATTTTTTTTTTTTTTCCTTTCTAAGGAATTCATCGAAATGATTTGAAGTCTAAATCGGATGAGTAATTCTCATTCCTTCACTTTTTTCTCTTCACTTTCCTTCCGAGTATTTAATTAAACCAAATAGTGCACGATAAATACACACAGGTGTAAATAGAAAAATGCTGGTTTCTTTTGTCATTTACATTATTGTTAATAAGGAGCCATTAAAAACTGAGAATACAGCTGTTTGAAACTCAAATAAGCAGTAAGTGTTCAAAATCTTAACAAGTGAGACAACTAAAGTGAAGCAGAAGTGTTACTTGAGCAATAAGGGCTTCTTATTAAGCAATTGGGTTGAAACAAAAACCTACAGCCACTGCGGCCCTCCAGAAACAACTTTGCCCACCCCTGTCCTAGAGCAATTTATAAAAAATAATTTATATTTTAACTGTGAAGATGTTTATCCTTTTTGAGAAGATTCTATAATATTCAGTAAACTGCTATTTATTGAATTTGTATAATATAAACTAATTAAAAATAGACATATTTTAGGAAATTTCACGCTTTCAAGGCAGCTAAGGCCCCGTCATCAGGCAATAAAAGGTGTCATTTCACCCTGCTTTCTCATGTATCAATCTATGGCTAACACAGTAAAACACTCTACTGCTAGGAAATTTCAAGTATTTTTCAAGTAGCTTTTCCTGATAACTTACATCTTTATCTAATTTGTGTAATTGTGGTTCCAAGTGTTATCTTTTGATGTACAGATTCATGACAGTATAAACTGGTACTGGGACTGTTCACTTTCTGACATTTCTTTGTTATTCTCAGAATCTGAAACACAATCCAGACAGGGTCAGTGCTTTGGAGCCAGGTGAAAAGTTCCATGTTCACACAGTTAACTTAATGTGATTTGCATATCATTGGCTTAGTTTTGTCTCGGAATTCAGTATATGATATAACTGCTCATATTTTAGATAGTGCCTAACACATTATTAAATCGTTCTTTAAACCATAAAGATTCTTTGCACTATCAGTTCTGTCACATTTTTGCAAAATGTGTCTTATCCTGGAGGAAATTATTTGCAGCATACATATCCTTGAAGGAGGTTTATTTAGACAGTTATTAGTATAGCTGCTTTCCATGGCATAATTGGGAGTGCTGACATCTTCATTAGTCAGGCCTGTTTGCTGCTCAGAGCTACTTTTGAGATTTTGTTTATTCAGTGAAAACACTGCTCTTTTTAAAAAGGCGACACAGATCTATCTTTAAGTCATTGAACTATTGACCCCCTAGTCACGTGTCCTTCCCATCTAATTTATATTTTAGCATTGGTTGTATTTTTCAATGTATTCAAAAGATGTATCTGTGAAGCCATCGGTATATATATATTATACTTGGTTCCAATAATAAGAATACATTAAACCATATGTATTATGTTTTTATTTTATTGATCTTTTTTTAGTCAACTGCCAAAAAAGCCATTAGTGTTTTAAAAAGTTCCTTCGAGTTTTTTTTGGAATGAGCAGACGGAGCTGATCATATGTTCCTAAAGATGAGTATAATTCTCGTAAATTGTTTTCTATCTATCTATCTATCTATCTATCTATCTATCTATCTATCTATCTATCTATCTATCTATCGAGTAATTTTTCAAAAAAAATATCACAATTGGTGACCTTTGAATGCTTTTGCTGTATAAGACTATAGCCTGTCAAGTAGTTTTATGATTAGATGAGATAAACTTCATTAATCCCAAAGGGAAAATCAGATACATATAGCAACACACATATGAAAAACAAGGATACAGACTCACAGGACATATAATACAGCCAATTAATCAACCATTCAATCAACAAATGTATATTGTATATACATAAGTGCAAAATCAGTCTCTTGTGAATTTTCAAAAAATATAAGATAACAAAAGATATACAGAAATTCCTGTTGAAATCAAACAATGAAAATTGTTGCTCTCTGAGTTTCAAGAATTATAATATCTTACTTTAGTGTTTACATGATTTGTGATGCACATGGTCTGCTATAGATCAGTGGTTAACCAGAAATACTTAGTTCAACTACAACTTCAGTTAAAATATATATTTAAAAGAAGACTACTGGACTTCCCTGGTATTTCTTTCACCCTAAAAGTTGAACTTTTGTAGCTGTCCCTGCTATGTCATGGAAATCTGGCCTTGTCCCAGTGCAAGTTACCACTAAAACATGTTTCATTCTCTACAACAGTCCTCTTGTCCCTTCTAGTTCTCTGATGCAGATTAATTAAATCCATCTCGACAACTTGTCCATACCTAATGCCATTCCTCTTAAATACTGAGTTTTCAAGGCAGCTTATTCTTCTCTTGTGTTCTACTTACTCCACTTCTTTATGATGGAGTCTAGTAGACCTTTGGATGATTTTCTTTTCAGACATGGGAACATTTTCTTAGCACTGTTTGGTGTTCATTAAAATAATTATACTTTTCTGTTGTTCCAGTGTGTCAGGGATGTCGTTTTTTTCTGTGGGACTTTCAAGCGACAAGTGTTTTTAATCTGAACTAGTTTCCACAATTGGACTTTTAAAAAATATTAGTTCAATCACAAGGTATCATAAATCACAGTATTATAATTCTATGTACCTGAAATCAATACACTATCAATACAGAGATGCCTTTGTAGCAGCAATATATTTATTGACAAAGTATAAAATTTAAAGCACAGTGATGCTATCTGAAGACCCATATCATTCCTGCAGTTGCTGCATTTTCATTACTCTTTGTCAGCAGAATCTCCCCGTGTTGAGTTTGTCTTTACTTGCACTTTATTTTTAGTTTTTTAATAATTTACAAAATGCAAGCAGTGTGTTATTTAATAAGGCTGGGGTACACTGGAGGGAAATACTTTTTGAAGCCTTAAGGCAGCCTCTGGTACTGTTTATTCAAATATGCACTTGTTACCACAGTATGTACTGTACTGCGATGAAGCAAAAGTCTTCAAGTGCTACTTTCTTTGGCTTTAGCATTTCCAGATATAAATTAACTTTATCTTTGGTTTTATTGGAATAACTAGAATAACTTTCAATGCTTTAGGTGTGGGACTGAATACCCAAAAATAGTAAATAAAATATTAAACATATTATTATTTTCAGACAGTGTTGAGTTAAAATATTACCTTCAAAGCATATCATTCTTTTTAATGTTTTTGACTAATTCCCAAGTCAGTCATATCCATCTTTAATTTTATAGGCAAGCACAGTTCCATTGGTAAATTTTGATTTGACATTAGAACATTTTTTACCATTCAGTCCAGCAAAGCTCATTAATCCTATATGACTAATTTCTTCAATATTATGTTGGCAGTGTGGTGTATTGGTTAGGACTTTGGACCTCAGGCCCTGAGGTTGTGGGTTAAGATCCTGCTACTGACACTGTGTGACTCTGAGCAAGATGCTTGACATGCCTATTCTTCAATTGGAAAGCCAAAAGAAATGTAACCAATTGTATCATAAATGTAAGTTCCCTTGGATAAAGGTATCAGCCAAACAAGTAAATATAACATTGAGCAAGATGTTGAAGTTCTTGATGATTGCTAAATTACTTCAGTCTATGATCCTACTTATTCCATCTATAGCTAATTTTCTGTTTGAAAATCAACCATTCTAATGTTTGTGTGAAGTTTACTAGCCCTAAATTTTATTCTGTGTCTGCATTTACTTAAATTAACAGAGTGGATCCACTGTCACAATTCCTTTTTTAATTTTGAACTCTTCATCATGTAACCTCCTAATCTCCATTTTCATTTCCTCTCCTTCGCTCTGTCCTCATACCTTGCATTCCCTTATGTATACTAGCCATCCCGCATTGCTTCGCCTGCGTATTAGTGAAACAGGAAAGTAAGGAGGGCCCCGCCCAGCTTTCTACTCCTAATGTCACTCTTCCCCGTCCCCTTGGCTCGCAGCCTCTGTCTCGGATTAGCGCAAATATATCGCTCCTGCAAGCGAACTATGATTTTAGCACAATGAAAGAAGTTGTAAAATCAACCGGAATGTTCAAGCAAATTATGGAAAAAAAAAAGATCTAAATCCATTAATTAGTTCTCTTGTTCGCTAACTAAAAAGAGGTAAGGTTACGCCCCGCAGCCCAATGAGTCTCTCTTGGATTCACGCTAATAAATCGGTACCACAAGCGAACTATGATACTTAACGCAATGAGAAAGTCGCAAAATCAACGGAATGTTCAAGCAAATTGTAAATCCATTAAGTAGTTTTCGCATGAAAAGCGGACAGAGATACAAACGGGTCTAAAAAAACTATAAGAAATTTTTAAAACTGTTTCTTAGCTAGCACCAAGGGTAACCTACATGCCAAATTTCAAGTCCCAAGTCCTCATGGTTTGGGAGATTTCGTGATGAATGAGTCCGTGGTATTTGGCTTTTATATACATAGATGACTGCTATGTAATAAATTTTGGCTGAGCTCCATTTATGTTTTCATCCTCCAAAAGGTGTCTATTGTAATCAAAATCATGATCATTTATAGGCTTAGAGTAACTTCCCAATATCCATTCTACCACCTAATCTTCTAATCACTAAAGACACAGATAACTTATCTGTAAGTCATCATGCTAAAAAAACAAACATTTTATAGCCAAGTGAGCTTCAGTCATTATCATCTTTTGGTAAGTGCCTTCACTGAACCATAGCAAGTTTGCACATAAAACATTTACAAATATAAAGATGCTTTCACTCCAATTATAATCTCAATTGAAGATCTACAAATTATTGTTTTATCATAAAGTTTACTCATTTTGAACTAACTCATTTAATTAAATAATGTCAGAGCTGCACAAAGCTAGTTATATCACATTTAAGCAGGCTTTCATGTTTAAGTTTCATGTATTTCACCTTTCAAAAGTAAGGTATAAGCAATAATTTAAATATAAGTTTCATAAGTAATATCTTCGCAGTTCAAGTCTGGCATATCTGAAAGCTACCGCATTTGTCACTGAAAAGAGCTACAGTGCAAGGAGCTTTAAGAATTATTGAAGAAAATAAGTCAAAAATAAAATGTTTAAAATGCACACATTACTCTTGGCAGTAAAGTTTTCAGCAGTAAACTTCAGTCCAGATCTTAAAAAATAAATTCACAATTTCTCACTCTGAGGAAGGTGAACTATAAGATTGCTATGTATCTTGCCAATTACTGATGGCAATAAATCATCTCAGCAGTGCTCATTTTTTTTTCTGTTTTCATTTTACCAGTACCCAGAAATTACTGAGTTACAATGTTCATTTTGGCAGGGACTGACAGATATCTCGCTGTAGCTGCTGTAATTATGTCTCTAATAAGAAACTTAAACAAAATACTGTTTTAGTCAAAATTCTTGTTGGTTCTCGATTGCTGAATGCTTCCTAAACAATCTTTTACAGGTGTAGTCAACCATTGCTTCTGGCTGTTGGATGAATTTCTTATAGCTGCATAAGATCCCCTAAATGTCCAAAGGGTTTTGAGTACTTTATAGACTTCATGCAGACTGTACCTTTTTGTATATCCCCAAAGAAAATCAAAACTGAATGTTGTTCTCCCGTTTTTGCTCTGCTTAATTGTTAGCTATGAACAGATTCCGTTCCGTTCAGATATTGTTGTATCTAACCAATTTATGTAGTACTTTTACCAGTAAGCACCATCTAACCTTTTTTATATAGTGCCTGCATGATAAAGACAGCTAAATCAGTTTAAAGAAATATAGTTTCAAGTATAAACTGATTTAAAAAATCGGAGTAAGGTTTATGGTATGATGTGAATGTTATGGTAGGCAGGCCTATGGAGGCATTAGGAACAAAACCTGTTCAGTGGAAATTTTGTAGAAAGAGTGATCTCAAAGCATTTGCATCTGAGTGGTTATGGTGGTTCAGTGAAAAAGGGATAGTACATGAGTTACCAATGGTAGGTATTTCATCTAAAGGATGACAGTGTGGGTTCCATAAGCATCATGTTATTCTATGAACTGAACTGTTACTGTTGTAAATGTGTGATGAAGACAGGTATTAACAAGGGGCATGTTTGGAAGCAAAGAAGGGAGCAAAACAGAGTGAGATGCCAGTCCATTACAAAACATATGCCCCAAATCAAGTCAATCAAGAATGAACCATTTAGTAGCGAAAATGTCTGTGACATGACAGAGGAAACCAGAGTACCTAAAGAAAACTTAAACTTCAGACTCATTGCATACACTTGGCAGGGAATGAAAGCATATCTGCCTTTAATTAATATGTTAATACAGATGGAAATAATCTTTCTTTCTTTCTTTCTACAAATGGAAGATAAAACTTACACTTGAACTTTACACACCTACAGAGACCCCTCTCATCTTTTTCCACCAGTTGCTCTAATGAATGGTGTGATAATGCTTGGCTTTACGATTTGAAAACATAAATGTGCATCTCTTCTTTACAAGTCCTACTTTAGGAGAGCATCAGCAGACATATACCCTGCGGCCAAGTAAGTACATTATGTTACAGCCTTGAGGGAAGCTAACACCGCAGGTAATGACTGACTGCCGTAATGGCTGCTGCTTGTTATAGCATAATTAACATTTTACCTTCTGGGTATCCACTCTCTGTTAAAATGTGTCCCAGAAATCACTTGGCTTAGATGCAGACGATTTTCAGCTTACACTTTGGCTATTCCTATCAAAGAGTCCAGAAGCAGCTTTTACCTGGAAAATGATAACAGCTTTATATGTCACTTCTAGAGAGCTGGCAAGTTTACCTTGGACTTTCATCCAACATCTCACCCTGCCAGTGCTTCCATGAGTTTCCAATGCTGATGGTATTTAGTGGATGGCAAGGATATTTCTAGTCACTGGGGTTTATTAGATTTCTAAAAAAGAGGGCACCTCATAAAATACACCTTCCAAGGCCAGGTGAAATAATATGGCTTTGTGTGCCAAACAAGGAAGCAAGAGTGTGTGCTTGTCTGGTGGATCAGGCTACAGCTCCAATTATCCTAATATGGAATCCTGGTTATTTATGAAACAAACTTTGAATCTGCTGGTTGGTGGTAATAATACTAGTAGAGAGATGTTTAAAAAGGTGTTGTGGGAGTGTTAGATGTGGCCTACAGATCTTGGAGCCTGTCTTATGCAGTTTTGTGTAGATAAATTCTCGGATAATAATCTAAGCTAATACATACATATACCTAAATAATATAACAGTCTCAAGCCCTCTTAATCTATTTTTTTGTTGAGGGCACAGACACCTATTCAGGTAGGACTGGTTCAAGGCATTAACTAACCCTGGGTGGGGCACAGGTCCACAGAGGAGCCACTTAAGTGTAACAGATGATCCCGATTTAGAATTTCCGATGAATGTAACATGCGTGTCTTGTGTGTTGTTGGATGAAAACTGGAGTACCTAGAGAAAAACCCACAGAGAAACTTAAGAGAGCATGGAGACTCCTGAAAGACAATGATTAGGTGTTAGATTCAAAATAATTATGGCTTCATGAGGCAGTAGTGCTTTGCTTGGTTATGCCGATTTTAAAGTTGCAGTAACTTTCCAATATCAAATATTTTTTGTAAGTTTTTACATTAATCTTTAAGATTAAGTGTAGCAGTAATTTCAACAAGAGAACTAAACAAGGCAAGTTTCATAATATTTAATGTATTTCTGAATGTGTTAGAGACAAAAACTTTTGAAAAGGTTTTTTATGTCCACACTTGTGTATACTAATATGACCATTAGCTGTAAATCATTTAGTATTTTCTGCTTATTGATACTTGTCAACATTTCTACTGAAAGGGATGTCAATTTATTTACACTATTGACCATATATGTCAGTAAAACTTCTAGCAGTAAAGTAATGTAGCCCGGCTATAGTCAGATATTTTTCTCAGCCCTGCCCTGGCCCCTTCTTTTAGCATTTTGGTTACTTTTGACCCCTCCATCTTTTTATATTCCTTGCAAGGAGGAAATGAGCTTCACATTCTGTTTAGTCAGAAAGCATTTTATTGATACACATAGTCATGTAGTAGTCAGAGGAACAAGTATCAAGAACTATGTGGAGACAACCTCAATATACCTTTATTCCATCAGAACAATCAGAATGCACTTTTGGAAATCTCAGACTATTCACAGATAAATGTATTTGGGATTCCACAATGGTAATCTCCATTTAATTGATGGTTGTAGGTTGTGGCCTACTGGCACTGTCAATATATAGACAAGAAGTCAATCAAGTGTTAATCCACTTAAGGTCTGGAGTTGGACTCTGAGACCTCGAGGTTCATTTTTAAAAGGTAGATGATGTGGTAGGAGTGGAGTAGAGGGCAGAAATGACCAGGAGTCTAAGATCTTCTTCTGGGTCAATGGCTTCAGAACAAGGAAACAACCAGATACAGTAGTCTCCTTGCTTAAGTACGCAACTTGAACCTGCAAAGTTTGTACGTACTTAGCCTGTAGGTGCGTACTTTAGGTTGGCCCTCCCAAACGCAACTTGAACCTGCGAAGTTTGCGTGTACTTAGCCGCCACTCCCAAATAGCTTGCATTTCGCTACGATGTCAAACCAAATGGCAAGCGTCTCAATGAGTCTCAACGCTGCAAAATCATCTTGAAGCTAAGCAAAACGTCTGCTTCCAGTAAGAAGGCCATAGCACAGAAGTACAAGGTTAGTGAAGGCGCTATCCGAAAGATTTGAGAGAATCGTGAAGAGATCCAAGAACGATCTGCCCTGTTAACTAAAGAGGCTAAGGAGAAGACTTTTTGAGTTTCAGTTGGACGATTTACGGAGCTTGAAGACATGCTTTATGTCTGGATTGACAGCATGCATCGTGCCAGCCTTCATGTATTGCCATCCCTCACCATTGCCAAAGCGAAAAGCATTGCTTCCAGCCTGTCACTTCCGGAATCAGATTTTAAGGCATCTTGGCAATGGGTATGTTGATTCAGAGTTCGGCGTGGATTGCAGAAGATGCTCCTTAACGGAGAAGGAGCAGAAGTCAACAAGAACGATCCAGAATTGCTAGCTGTTTTAGAAAACCTTTACGAGATTATCGTGCAATATGACCCTGAAAATGTCTACAACATGGACGAGACCGGCTTGTTTTTTTGATTGCTTCCGAGGTACAGTCTTTTTATGCCAGACGAACATATCTCAGCCACCAGAGGCAAAAAGAAAGCGAAAGATCGAGTTTCTCTGATCGTTTGCGCCAACGCAACCGGAACTCACAAAATTCCTTGCGCTTTTATCAGAAAACCCAAAGAACCAGCTTGTATTAAGGACCGACATTGGCCAGTTACTTATTTCAATCAAGCGAAAGCTTGGATGGATGTAGAAACCTGTTGGAAGTGGTTCAATGAGGTGTTTTTTCCAGAAATGAAAAAGCGAAAAGGACGTCGCGTTCTATTGCTGATGGACAACGCTCCAGGACATTTTGAAGCCTTAAAACACGACAATACAGTATTCAGATAGTTTTCTTTCCCCCGAATTGTACAAGCTGGAAACAGCCTTGTGTCATGGGAAAAATCGCAGTTCTGAAAAAGCGATACAAATATTTGTATCTCAAGGATGTTCTTGACTTTTGTGAACTTGATGAGGAGGCGAAAAGTCGAAAGAAAGATCAGGGGCGAAGATTGCAACGAAGTGCTGCAGGGGTCTTTTTAGGGAACCCAGCGCACCTGCTCGATGCTGCAAGTTATGTGGAAGAAGCCTGGGATTCTGTTTTGCCAAGCTAGATCAAAAATGCTTTTGTCAAGGCTGAACTAATGACTTTAGAACCAGAATTGGAGGCTGATAGCAATGTTGAAGATGTGGGCACCGAAGTTGGAAACATTGAATTTATCTATCATTCCATCAGAACTGGAGGACTTCGTTCATGTTGATGACGAGAACAACGAAGAATATGCTGCTGCGGTACTAGAAGATGTTGAAGAGCTTTTGGAATCAATGAAAATTGTTGAAACGTTGATGGATGATGATGATGACGACGTTGATCCTCAAGACCTGAATGCTGGTTTAGAAAGTGGAGTTGTATTTCAGGGGTTCGAATCCCTTTACAAGCAGGTTCTCGACATCTAGGATCAGCTGCTCTGCTCTGAAGTTCAAATTGAAGCTGATGATACATTCGATGATCTTAAGAAATCGTTTGAATCATGTCAGAGCAAGATCCAGGCTGTCTCCTTTAAAGCCAAACGCAAGAAGCTTCAAAACCTTCGCCAAATGACAATTCATGACATGTTTAACTAATAAATCTTGAACCCAGAATTTTAGGGAAAAATATGTGTACTTAACCGGGATGCATACTTAAACGGGTGCGTACTTAAGCGGGAGGCTACTGTACTGTATGTGAGCTCCTGGTCTCTTTTACAGTCCCCTCCCATGACCTCCTTTGCTTAGTTCAAGTGGGCTCACACCGCACTGACACATGATAAACACAACTGACAGTTATTGCTTATTAGAGTAACTTGTATTTTAAATGTCCTTTGATTCAGAGAATAAAATCATGTAAACATTGTATATTATCTATATGCAAAATCTTATTCTTTACATGTACAATACTTGGCATAATGCCTAAAAACTTTGTAAAAGTTTAGTTTTGTAAAATATCTTCCACCACTAATAGTAACAGTCAAATCTCCTCTTTTTTGGATTTGTGCTATCAATTATTGTTGGTACAACAATGAATGTATTTCAATGTACTTGCAAACTTGGCAGTGTCTTTTAGGCAGCTGTCATGTGGTGGGAGAGGTGCAGAAATAAAACAAAAGCACATATCTAAATGAGATCTTATGTTTTGAGCTACAGTGCCTAGAAAAAATATTCACCTCTTGGAAGATATTTCATTTTTTTTAATACAACACTGTATCACAGAGGATTTTATTTGGCTTTTTAACACAGAAAAAGATGCTTTAATATGAAAATGGAAACAGATCTCTTCAAAGTGGTCTAAATTAATTATCACTATAAAACAATAATTGATCCCATAAGTTCTTGCCCCTTCAAGTCAGGATTTAGTAGCTGTAGCTTTCGTACCCATGTACTGCCTTGAGTCTGTATGCACAGGTCTCTCTTTTCGGCTTTGCATATCTGGCCACTGCAATGTTTCTCCTTTCTTCTTTGCAAAACTGCTCAAGCTTTCTCAGGTTGCATGGAGATCATGATTGAACAGCCTTTTTCAAGTACTGCCACAAATTCTGAGTTTGATCAAGGTCTGGATTCTGTCATCACCACTCTAGGTCATTAACAATCTTGTTTTCAAGCCATTCCTTTGGCTTTATGCTTGGGGATGTTGTCTTGATGGAAAACAAATCTTTTCCTAAGGTGCAAGTTTTTTGCCTACTTCATCAGGTTTTCCTCCATGATTTCCTCATATTTTGTTGCATTCATTTTATCCTATATCCTTGCAAGCCTTCTAGGGCTTGCTGCAGAGAAACCTCTCCACAGCATTATGCCACCACCATAGTGCTTCACAAAGAGGATGGTGTATATTTGATAATGTGTATTGTTTGTTGTCACACCAATAGTGCATTGTGTGTGTTGGTCAGATAGCACAGTTTTGGTCTCATCACACCATACACCCTTTTTGCAGCAGTGTAAAATGTGCCTTCTGGCATAATCTCTGGTCATTTTTAAATAGCAGCTTTCTTTTTGCTATTTTCTGTAAAGCTGTGACTGATAAAGCACCCAAGTAACAGTTCTTATCAGCAGAGTCTCTTCAGTCTTTGTTATTGTAGCTTGTAACTCTTTCAGATTTATCATATTCGTTATCTTGCACGATTATTCATTTTTTTGTGGACAGCTTACTCTTGCAGATTTACAGATGTGCCATAATCATTTCTTTTCTTAATGATTGATTTAACTGGACTCCAAAGAATGTTTACTGATTTAGATATTTTCTTGTCTCCAGTGACTTGTGTTTTTCAATCACCTTTTCACAGATTTCTTTTATGTACTCTTTTGTCTTTATTGTGTAGTATAAATGCCCCTGTATCAGGAAGGTCCGATTTGTGGTGAGTCAGAATTGTGGCCTAGTGCTGCGTTTATGTGCTCTTGGAAAGATGGTAAATCCGAGTCATAAATACCATGGGAATGCTCAAAGAACTTGAAATTACAATTAGACTATAATAATAATAATAATAATAATAATAATAATAATAATAATAATAATAATAATAATAATAATA
>JANRMT010062848.1:2073150-2143657 GCA_026402145.1 Polypterus bichir lapradei
TAATAATAATAATAATAATAATAATAATAATAATAATAATAATAATATTTATTATTTATTATTATTATTATTATTAGACAATTCATACAAAACACTGCTACCTGAATCATATGAGTTGTGATGCAATGTTGACCTTTCGTACCTTTCCATTATTTTAAACAGCTTTCAGTTAATCCAAAATGCTGCTGCAAAAATTATTACAAGAACAAGAAAATATGAACACATAACTCCAGTTCTTAAATCCTTACACTGACTCCCTGTTAAGTTTAGGGAAGATTTAAAAATCCTCCTTTTAACATATAAAGCATTAAATGGCCAAGGTCCTGCTTATTTGTCTGAACTTATCACAACTTACAAACCAGAATGCACATTACGATCTCAAGATGCCGGTCTGCTTATGATTCCAAGGATTAATAAAATAACAGTGGGAGGTCGAACTTTTACTTACAGGGACACTTAACTGTGGAATGGTCTGCCTGCTTCTATAAAAGATGCCCCTTCGGCCTCAGCTTTCAAATCCTGGCTGAAGACTCACTATTTCAGTTTAGCATATCCTGATTAACTGTACAGACTGCATCTCTGTTGTTGGTCATTAGCACTAAAACATAAGTAACATGATAGCTATAATTTGTTACTAACCCTCACCTATTCTGTTTCTCTTCTGGGTGCTCAAACGTGGCACTTGGTGCCACTGCCCACCTGCCAAGTTGTTTTGCCTGTCAAAGATAAAGTCATCTCTGATGGAGGATCACAGGCATCATTGGGTAGAGAGTTCCTTTCATCGGATTGGCTGGCCCAGCTCTGTTTCAGCTGTGGAATGGCCGAATGGGGGAGACAGCTTGATGGCTGAGGTCTCCAGGAATCTAAACAAATCCAAATCCTATTATGTGATATCATCTACTGTTAAATTCTGCTCCATACTTGTAATATTTTTATTTTACTATTATATTGTATTGAGGATTACTTGTGTCCTCTTCTGTGTTTTCTGTTCTATAGACCCCCTTTTTGACACCCACTGCACACCCAACCTACCTGAAAAGGGGTCTCTCCTTGAACTGCCTTTCCCAAGGTTCCTTTCATTTTTTTTTCTCTCCTAGTTTTTTTTTTTTTTGGGGGAAATTTTCCTTGACTTCTTAGAGAGTCAAAGCTGGGGGGTTGTCAAGAGACAGGGCCTGTTAAAGCCCATTGCGGCACTTCTTGTGTGATTACGAGCTACACAAAAATGTATTGTATTGTATTTAAAATAAAACATATAAACTGATCAGCCAGATATGTCATTTTTTGGTTGAAATATTTGGAGCTAAGTGGTACATATTTAACATGTTTATTATGCTTTTTATTTACACAAAAAATGCTTTTTTTTGAAGACCATATAACAAATGAACAGCAATCTCTCATTTTTCCTGAATAGTTTGACTGGAAACCCACGAGAATGCACTGAGATGGGAGGGTGAAATATTACAATCCTGAGCTCCCTATAGTCTGAGATTGTGTGAAGCATTAAGTCACAGGGACATTTATACTACAGTCACTTGAAACCCCTTCATTACACACAGACAATTGCCATTTAACTATTTAGGGACTTGTAAAACCAACTGGCTGCACCAGTAATGATTTAGACGTGTCCTATTAAAGGTGGTGAATACTTAAATGTGAGCAATTATTTTGTGTTTTATATTTATGTACGGTAAATAATTTAGATCACTATGCAGAGATCTGTTTTTACTTTCACATTAAGTGGTATGCTTCTGTTACCAATGTCAAAGCCAAATTAAATCCACTGAGATTCAATGTTGCATAAAAATAAAATGTGAAAACTTCCAAGGTGGGTAAATGTTTTTTATTGGCACTGTATTTACCTCTGCAAGAGCTGTTCAAATTTGGCTTAGTGATTAGAATTTTTTTGGTCTATTTTGTGATTTTTGCTTAGCATTTTATTATTATTATTTTTTTTACAGACAGATATTGCTGCTTGTTCCTGACTTTGCTTTTGCCTTGTGGACAGTGAAGTGTCATACTTAATTTTTATCTTTATTCTGATTTACAACTTCTGCTTTGTTTATGGTTCTTTCTTGCCTGTTGCCTATTTGAGTGTGATAGACCCATCCGTAACTTTAAATCCCACACACCCAGCACTGCCTGTATGTTGTATTTGCCCTTTGACCACAGTGCTGCCCTTTGCTGCTGTGAAAAATTGTAGTAAGCACACTACAGTAATTTTACTGTGTCTGACTGGCATTGGAACCCATATAACATCAATAGATGGTCCTGCAACATCACTTTTGTTAAAGTCGTAGACACACAATTGCTTGTACACTTCCTGTCTAAACAACGAGGAAACATCTGCTTGATCTTTAAACTCTGAGTGTGGCAGAAAGTGTTTTCTACTAACAGAATTTTATTATTTACTTTCAGATGCACCCCTTCTGACTCTTAGATATGCTGATGTTCAGATAATCTTGGCTAACTTCTCAGAATGATCTACCGTGAATTTAACTTTACAGTGGCTAAATGCCCCCCATTAAAGAAGATTGGCCATAAAAAACTGAAGACATATTATCATTGCTGGTTGTACACTTCCAGTATAAAATGCTCTATTATGTTTAAAGAAAAAAAAATCTCACTGAACCCAGGATGTCAGCTGAGGTCTTTCTTTGTTAAAGGATACACTGTAATGTAACACCATCCAGGACCACCGTATGTCTGAGCCACCTTCTCCTCACTCAATGAAATCTGTTGCCAAGCGACAACTTTCCTGCTACTTATTATCATGGTGCTTGGAGTTTTACAATAAAGTCTTCTCTCTGTATATCAATAGTGTAGCTGTCAGTTTCTGTATTTGAACAAATCACTCTTTTTCTTTTTTTCCAGCTTCTGCTTTGTTTTAGTTTATTTATAATACATTATGAGAGGCTTTAGAAGTATAGTGTCATCAAATAGTGTGTGCTTGCTAACTTCAGGTCTTATATAAACCTGGAATCTACTGTTTTAACAGTTCTTTCTTTAAAGTGCCGGTGTGCAGGTCGTTGATAAATGAGACTTTGTTTTTGAGTAAGCACATTCTAAATAATGCTCATGCACACTAATTTTGTTGCATTTGTCTACACGTTGATAAATGAGTGCCTGGAATGAAATCATTTTCCATAATTTAAAATTCATCACACTTTGTTCTATTGCTCTTAAATAAACAGTTTTTCTTTTACTTAAATGTGGTATTATTGTGGGTATTAATTTACCAAAGCCCGTTCTTGTGTATGAGTATATTGCATGTTTTAAATTGGAAAATGTAATCTGATATGATTAAAGTATGTCCATTTTCAGAATGATCTCTACTTATAACTAATACATTAAAAACTAGATTTAATTCCGTCACAACTATTGAATTTTTACAGACTGCAAGGTGGTGCGAGGCTGGAGTATCTTTGTATAATAAAAAGACTGATGAAAGCCAGCAGATCCAGTTATTTAGTCCTTAACAGAGATGCAGCATCATTTACAGTCTCCTTAGCTTTGCCTCAGAATGACTAATGGCATTTACACAAGGTGGGCAAAGGTGGTCAAAACCCCTCAGTAGAGACTGATTCTCCAGGTGGGAGCTTGCAAGGTTAGAAGCGAAGTACAAACATTGCGATGTTTCATTGGGTTGAAACACAAAGAATGTATTAACAGAAAAGCTTGTGTTTTGTGTAGGATTATAATAAGGGTGGTAAAGCTTAATGAGGTCAGTCTGAGAAAGGAATAAATCAGCACTGCAGTTCTGAGCAATAAATTACAAGGGTTAAGAGAAAAAAAATCAATAATCTAATGGCTTGACTCTTGAGAAACAGTCTCCGGCAAAACAGACCTTTTGTCAACATCTCTGAACTTCAGATAATAAAAAGTGCAAAAACCACCAGCTGTAACATACTATACATTAGTATTTTTTATTTTAACTTCACTGTGTCTTTTAGTGAACTTGAGCAAGACAAGAATTTCTAACATGGAAGCACATCACATGGAAATAAAAAGAGGAATTTGTGGAAGAATTGTCACTGTGAACACTGAAATTAAGGTGCAGCACATTCATGCTTTTGTCTTGGTGCCTTACTTGACTGGGGGAAAGCATGTAATTAAGAACAGCAGGATGCAGGCAGAGCAAGGGTATCAAGCGGAGAATCCAATATTATTGTTGCAGGTAGTATTTGACACAAAAATTACTATACACTTGTTAAGGATGGAACTGTTTATGTTTATATGCATGGATTGCATATTTTTATCCATTAGCAATATGGAGACAAACCCAGAAAGCATCTCATTGTAAATTTAATATGGGTCTTATTATGCAAAAGGAGGATTTCTGGGATAATTAAGTTACTTTTACTCTGCTGACCCATGCCTTTTGTGTTCTGTTTTGCAGAGGCACAGAACAAGTCAGAATTGGGGTGCCTATACAGTCTTTTTCAATTGGAGGGTCATTCTTTCCTCAAATTCAAATCCAAACAGTTTTTTTTTAATGCACAGAGAGTTTTTATGTAATTAATTTTAAATCAAAAAGTCAATAATATACAGACACTATAATTTAGACAATTATAAAAAGCACTTTATTTGGCATGCATATTTAAAACCTACATCTCACTGAACAACAGACAGCAAACACGGGAGAAAGGGTAAGCTAAACTGGAATACTGGTGGAAAACAGGTTGTTATCTTCTTACATAATACCCTACTGTGGCTGTTCGTTTGTCTGTCCAGGATTTTAACTCACCTGTAGCTTGCAAACCGTTTGACCTATTGACCTGAAATTTGGTACACATAATACGTGACGTCTGCTATCCTCTTTCAGGGTGATGATTGACCTCCAAGGTCCTCTTTTTATTTTTATTTTTTTTTATTGTAGAATCAATTCTCAGCAGGGCAGCCATGTGGCGCTTGTGTACGGGTGCCGTTCTCATCGCTACCACCTTTGCCATCACTTCCCCTACCTCTTTATGTCTTAAATCATTCCTGAGGCAGATTGAAGACTTAAGCAAAAAATTTAAGAAAATGTACAAAGTAATTGCAACACAAACACTGACTTAATCAGTTTTAACGCAAAAAGATGCCAACAAAAGAAGAGAAGAAGTGGGCCACTAGGGTGGAGAAAAGAAGAGCTGCTCAGGAAGCAGCAAGTGCATCAACCTCTGAACAAACGAATGCTAGACACACAGAGAGAGTCTGAAAACTATGAATGCTCTAGTCAAGTGTATTCACTGCACGTTATCACGCAGTGCGCCGTTACTGGTATTATAATAAGTCAATATTTTTCACTTTGAGAAAAAATCCCAAAATCTGTGGGAATTTTTTTAAATGGTATATTTTTTGGTGCAACAAGGTTTCATAAACAACTCGTTTGGAACCCTGCGGCAGGTCAAGACCCAAACATAATAACTTTTATATTGAAAATCTTTCCAGTGTCTTGTTGGGCACTAGTAGTGGGCAGCATCACGTCAGAGCAACAGGTGGAAGGGGACTTTTATTGTATTTATTTCCTTTTACTGATTTATTGAGTTTTATCTTTATCTATATATAAAGCACAGTCTCTGTATGTTTGCTGTTTATGCAAAGCTTTATTTGCCATCCGAAAGACTTGAAATTTGGCACAGAGGAACATTTCAATATATCTCAGGTGTGGCCACCAGGGAGTGCACTAGCTACCCTAACACCCAACACAACAGATTCAAGGCACAAGTCCAGCTCAGCACACATTTATTCTGGATGTGGGAAAAGTTTCCCAAGTCTCCCATCTGGATAGCACAGTGTAAAACACAAGCACAGTCAATAAAACAGATCTTTGTCTTCTCTCTCTTTCTCCTTCCACTTCCATCCCTCCTCCAGCAAGCTTCATGCTCTTCCTCCCAACCCTGGCTCCCAGAGTGAAGTGAGGAGTTCCCTTTTATGCTGCACCTGGGTGCACTTCAGGTGGCCCATCAGCATTATCTGAAAGTACTCCCAGGTGTGGTGGAAACATAAAGTAGGGCTCTGCAGTTCCCCCTGGCGGACACCACAGAACCCAATAGTACTGTGCCAAACTCCAACTCCAATAGGGCCCTATGGGAATCCGAGGTGCCACTGCAGTCCATGGGGGCTGCCATCTAGCGCTTCTGCAGTGTCCTGTGTACATCTGCTCCCTGGGGGCTTCCAGTATTTCAGCCTCTAAGCCAATAGTACTAGGGTGTTGTACCGTGTTAGCTGTGGCTGTCCGTCACACAGGTGTCTGATATGCAGCTTTTGCCCCTTTCACCCTTGTGGGCGGCAGGGACAGTTTGATGTTGGAGTGAGTAGTCATAATCCCACAAAATCTCAAATCCCATAACTGATTGGGATCATCAACTGTATTTACTCTAGTCACAATACAATACAGAAAGGAAATTGTCTTTTTGCATGACTTTTGGAGGTCAGAATGCAAACTCAGACATTGTACAGAGCCCCTGGAGCAATTTTCAGGTTAGGAGCCTAGCTCAAGGGCCCAAGTAGAAAGATCCCTTCTGGCAATAATAGGATTTCAACCGTCAAGTTTCCAGACACCAACACATACCCTTAAACACAGAGCCACCACTTATTTACAAGCAAAGCATCAGAACTTGATTTTTGCACATTACAGCAAAGAGGTCTATATTGTTTTTTTTTTTGTATCAGAAGGCAAAAACAAGACTATCATACACAAAGAAGCTTTCTAATGCTAATTATGCACTAAATGTAAAAGTTTAAGGATAACAAACTTTGGTAACATATTGTGATGTTTCTAAACTCTTTTGGGACTCCCCCCAATGGGGTGACATGCCAAAGAGTGTCCCAAAGTGCGATCACCACGTCTGTGGAAGACTGTTTATCTGTTGCCAGGGCAACCGCAGGCTCACAGTGCTGCAGTGGCTCACCGCTAAAGCAAATCCGAGCCAACCGTGGTCGAGCTATAAGCGTCTGTTGTCGATGGGTGATGCAAGGAACAATATAAATGCATTGAACAGGATTACTTGGCCACGACCCTGCCTGTTTGCTGTATCTGCGTATAGAAGAGTGGTAGATCCCGATATAATAAATAACCATGCTGTTCTGTTTCACACTGAAAAAAGCTGGTTTTGCTAAAGTACTGATGTTCATGTTTTGTTTTAAAGTACTAAAGTTCATGTTTTGGGGTGCAAGACAGAGACTTACACGTCACAATATGTTAAGAACTGAAAAACACATTTTGTCCCTTTGGGATAATATGTTTTGGGATATTCATGACTACTGTATATTAAGGTATGTGAAGAGTCTTCAAGAGTCAAAAGTACACTTGGTCTTCCAACTGGTTTATTGCAGCCACTTCGCAATCTGCAAGACTATGTGAATTATTATACATTTTCAATTCACTGTCTGTTCTTCAGTCAATGATCATTTTTCAAAGAGCACTCATTTTATACATTTCAAGAAGCTTCCTTTAGCTAAAGAACTTTCTGATATATTCTTGATTAAAATCTTAAGAATACTTGCTTTACCCTCCTCAGCCATTGTAAGAAGAGAGCTCAAGTTTATATCTAATTTTTTGGTGACAGTTGAGCTATCTGTTGAATCTTACTTTTGGAAATCATCCTCAGTCACATATCCAGATTAGAAGAGTTAATTGCAGTTGAGAAAAGCTAATTAGGTGCACATCAGATTATTTTCTTGATAACTGGAATGAAATCTTGCCATTTGCTAAGTTCACCAGGAATGTTCTGTATTATGTTGAGATGTAGCTATGTGGCTATTGTAAAAGAATGTATGGTTTCAAACTCAATCTGTTGAGTCTAAATTCTGTTACTTACACTGTTGCTGGCCTCACAGAATGTCTCATTCAACAGTGAAGCAGATATCATAGTCACTCGATTCACAAATGAAGAAAGGTTACTAAGTTGTATGTGTGTGTCAGAGTTTGGGTTTTCACTACTGGCATTGGCCTCAATGATCTTTCCCACACATTTGCATCAAAATTTATTGGACCCTAAATTTCATGTTTCTTGATTGAAGGCAGCATGCACTAGACTGAATTCTCAGACAGACTTGCCCTCTGCTTGATGCAAATGGACAAGGGAAGTCAAATTTGAGGTGCAATGTATTTTAGGCTCTTGCAGAAGACATTCCTTGGTGGAGCATCTTGTTCATTGGCGGGGCTGTGGCATTGAAGAAGATTGCTGAGTACTTTTCAAGTATCCTTATGCCTCTTGCTAGCTGTGATCATTTAATACCTGGTTCCTTTATAAGCCCAATGGACACATCTAGAGGTCAAATGTTGGAAGAAGGGCTACATTAGTAAACTGATTTTCACCCATTACATTTTTTCAGTTCAGATTGTAATTTTTTGAATGCCAGATTTTCAAACTTAAATTTTATGTGTATGCTTTAATTTCATTTCCTTGTCGAGAAAAGAGTTACACTTTTTTTTTTTTTAATGTAGTTTTTAAGTGTCTTGCACTGCCATTTTAGAATCTCTGTGGGTGGAGAATGGGTTGCTAAGATACCATGCCTGGTTGCTAAGTACCATCTCCCAAGAGTCCCATGATTCATATCATAACAACTCCCTTATAAATTGTAGCACAGCCCCAGTAGCCCTTTGTCCAAGATTATAGCTTAGAGTTATGAACAAGTGCTGTTTAGAGATTTTGGTTCTGGCATTCTGATTTCTAGCTTTCACGTCTAGACAATTCTATGTTTTAGCATTTTGGCTGTGGTTGAAAAATAGTACTGTAGTTAACAATTCCTTGTGATAACGGTTTAGCTCTCTGGTTTTCAAAGCAAATTACCGTCTCTTAAGAAACCTGTTTTATTCTCAGTTTCTTTGTCAAGCATTTCCTGGTCTGTTGCTAATTCTAGTTTAGCAGTTGCTGCCTTTCTCTTTATGTCAGCAGGCTAGTCAAAGGGGCTGTAGATAGAAATGCAGGCAGTTAGCATCTGAGCTGTATCTGGTTTTCACAACTGTGATTAAAATATATAATTTGTAATTCTGGTGTTTTTCAACTTTCAGCTTTCTCACCTGGACAACAGCAGGTAACTCAGCTAGTTTGATTAAAAAATACAAACACAACATTAACTACACTCAATTTGTTTTTGTTTTTCAGTAGTAAGCTGCAGAATGTTTGGTTTCATGTTAGGGAAAAAAATACATAAAGGAAAATGTTTGGCACTCAGAACTGCACAAACAATATAGATGACTAAAGATTGCATTAAAATTAATATTTCTGAAAGCCGCCAAGTATGTGATAGAACCTGCAAAGAAGCAGGTTCACACGTTCTACATGGAGACAACAGACTTCAGGGACTGCAACAAATGTCATGCGAATAGTATTAAGGGCAGCTTTAACCTTCAATCTTAACGGTTCACACAGTACACTATAGCATTCTATGTAATTCTTGACATTATTTCTATTTAACATTTTGTCAAAAGAACCTGTCAAAATTCCCTAACCTTTCATTAATATGCACACCTGACTATATCTTAGCTAGTAATGAGGAGAATATGGTAGTATTTCTAGACTTTATTTATTTATTTATTTATTTCATGTTACACACATCTAGACAGTCTTAGGCAACAACTTTTCCTCAAATTGTGCAAAGAATCACATAAGGCACCTTAAAATGTTGCATACACATCATTCCAGATTAAAATTTGTCAGAATGTATCAGAACTGCATTTTGCCATTAAACACAAGTTTTGCTAGGTCACCTGTTTTAGTATTATTGTCAATTAAGAGTATTTCAGGGGAAAATGTTTGCCTATTTGTCAGATATTATCTGGTTTACGATAATTCCTAATCCTTTAACATCATTGTTTTGGATTCATTCTGGATGGAACAAAATGGTGCAATGATAAGTTCTCTGCAAATCACCAAGCAGTTTTTCATATACCAGAAAACAAACTCACCCTTCATACGAATGTAGTAAAGTCTTAATTTTGCCTAAAACCAGATGAAAAAATAATGTAAGGAATGGATAGAAAACAGTTTAAATGACAAATGAAATTGACTCACAGAAACCTATTCAATATTCCATTTTAAGTGAATGTAAAGTATTTTGTACTGTAGATTACACTCATACCAGTGCTCATTAAGATTTTCTGCCCCTAACTTCCCTGCTACAGATTACCAGCTCAAGCCTTAGAAACACCATCAAAATATTAATATTTATCATATTCCACATATATTTATTGAGGCATTCTACAATTACTACACAGGTACATTTTGGATGGCCGTGTTCCTATATTATGGAGCATCTAAAGGTTTACCTCAGTGACAATGCAAATGTAAACAGCATAAAGCAGTAAAAGCTACCCAGCACAAAATGAAGCTTGCCAACACAAAAGATATTCACAGTGTAATGTTCCTGTAAGCATACTTCTCTTCAGTGGCTGCCTATGGAGATGGTACATGCTTTATTTTGGGTGAAACCTAGGGTGCTTTTAACCCTTCAACTTCAGTGGCATTCAGAAGCGAGAGAGAAGCTCCCACCAGTGAGCTCTAATTATACGGTCTCCTTCCCTCCATAGCATGAAACTGACAGTTGTGTGATTGGTACTAAAAAAACCAAAACAGAAAAATCATTCTCTCGTTACAGCTGCACTCTGGTGCCAGCTTCTGCATTCTAATGACATGTTGTTTGATTTTACTCACTTTGGTTTTGAAAAGCATGCCACGTTTGGAGAGAATGTTGTCTTTTATTCAGGAATTGAACCGCAAAAGATTCCAAAATTACTGTGTGGAAGAATCTCTGTTATGCGGGTGCCTGTCAGCAGAGACTAGGGTAATGGTTATGAATTGAACATTTGTGATTACATTTTTTTATATGTGTTCTGCATCGAAAGCTGATCATAGCAAGGGTTACTGGGGCAATAGAGCCAGCAGGAGACTGCTTCTAAGCTTCAAAGGGATGCATTGAGGTTTTTCTAAAGCTGCCAACACTGATGAAGAGAGGCTGACTGGGAATGGGCTGGGCTAACCATAGGGGTGCAAGGCAGGGGCTGACCATCCAAGCAGTTACTTGAGGAATCCATGACAACAGCAAAACAAAATATTATGTTTTATTCTACTGTCATTTGTCTGCAATGCTGCTGCTGCATCCTTAACATTATAACAAGTTTCCTGAGTAGGGAATTTTTTTAAAGTTGAATGCTTTTCCTGGTGGAATTGCCTGGTACAGAGTGCCTTTGCATTGTGTGAGGAAGAGAAAAATTCAGTAATGCTCAGTACTAAAAAATATCAGTGGTCAAGTTACACCCTTTCCCACAACACATTATGTGCAAAAAAAGACACATGAATAGTGTCCTGGACGTAATTACCCATGAACACTGAAAGATGGAAGGGGTAATAAGAAATTAAAGTTTACATTTTTCCCTGAACCAGTAGGTGGCAGCAAGGAGTTCTTGCCTGAAACATTTGGAAACCCTGCGGCACATTATCAAAAAATCAAGAGGCCTACCAAGGATTCCTAAAATGAAAAATAGAAAATGGGACTCAGGAGTCCAAAGTTCTCAGGAGCCAATAGGCGGAGACCTGACGGGCTAGTCCCAAAACTTAAAAAGAGCTTTTCTGACACTGAAAATACATTAAGGCTATGATTGTCCCTGAGACAACCTCTAGCTGAGATTTAAAAGAAGTGACGCATTGGGTTTAGGTTTGAGAAATGGGAAAGGACTTAATATGTCAAGGAAGAATTGTGGTGATAGTAAGAGAGTGAATGTGTGAGTATGGAGTGTGCCAGGAAGTACAATTAGGTCCATAAATATTTGGACAGAGACAACTTTTTTCTAATTTTGGTTCTGTACATTACCATAATGAATTGTAAATGAAACAGCTCAGATGCAGTTGAAGTGCAGGCTTTCAGCTTTAATTCAGTGGGTTGAACAAAAAGATCGCATAAAAATGTGAGGGAACTAAAGTATTTTTTAACACAATCCCTTTATTTCAGGGGCTCAAAAGTAATTGGACAAATTAAATAACTGGAAATAAAATATTTATTTCTAATGCTTGGTTGAAAACCCTTTGCTGGCAATGGCAGCCTGAAGTCTTGAACTCATGGACATCACCAGATGCTGGGTTTCCTCCTTTTTAATGCTCTGCCAGGCCTTTACTGCAGCAGCTTTCAGTTGCTGTTTGTTTGTGGGCCTTTCTGTCCAAAGTTTAGTCTTCAACAAGTGAAATGCGTGCTCAATCAGGTTAAGATCAGGTGACTAGCTTGGCCATTCAAGAATTTTCCACTTCTTTGCTTTAATAAACTCCTGGGTGGCTTTGGCTGTATGTTTTGGGTCATTGTCCATCTGTATCATGAAACACCGGCCAATCAATTTGACTGCATTTAGCTGGATTTGAGCAGACAGTATGTCTCTGAACACCTCAGAATTCATTCGGCTGCAGGCTTCATTCTGTCCTGTGTCACATCATCAATAAACACTACTGTCCCAGTGCCACTGGCAGCCATGCACGCCCAAGCCATCACACTGCCTCCACCGTGTTTTACAGATGATGTGGTATGCTTTGGATAATGAGCTGTTCAATGCCTTCTCCATACTTTTTTCTTGCCATCATTCTGGTAAAGGTTGATCTTGGTTTCATCCGTCCAAAGAATGTTTTTCCAGAACTGTGCTGGCTTTTTTAGATGTTCTTTAGCAAAGTCCAATCTAGCCTTTCTATTCTTGAGGCTTATGAGTGGCTTGCACCTTGCAGTGCATCCTCTGTATTTACTTTCATGCATTCTTCTCTATAGACTTGGATATCAATACGCCTACCCCCTAGAGAGTGTTGTTCACTTGATTGGCTGTTGTGAAGGGGTTTCTTTTCACCATGGAAATAATTCTGCGATCATCCACTACTGTTGTCTTCCATGGACGTCCACGTCTTTTTGCATTGCTGAGTTCACCAGTGCTTGCTTTCTTTCTCAGGATGTACCAAACTGTAGATTTTGCCACTCGTAATATTGTAGCAATTTCTCGGATGGGTTTTTTCTGTTTTCGCAGCTTAAGAGGATGGCTTCTTTCACCTGCATGGAGAGCTCCTTTGACCGCATGTTGTCTGTTCACAGCAAAATCTTCCACATGCAAGCACCACACCTCAAATCAACTCCAGGCCTTTTATCTGCTTAACTGATAATGACATAACGACGGACTTGCCCACACCTGCCCATGAAATAGCCTTTGAGTCAATTGTCCAATTATTTTTGAGCCCCTGAAATAAAGGGATTGTGTTAAAAAAATGCTTTAGTTCCCTCACATTTTTATGCAATCGTTTTGTTCACCCCACTGAACTAAAGCCGAAAGTCTGCACTTCAACTGCATCTGAGTTGTTTCATTTAAAATTCATTGTGGTAATGTACAGAACCAAAATTAGAAAAAAGTTGTCTCTGTCCAAATATTTATGGACCTAACTGCATTTGATGCTACAGAAGTAGTGTTTGTTGTGGGTAAGTAGGTTAGTCATCCTCATTGGATCAATAAGGACCAGGAATCTATAACAGCCAGAGCCCTTTGGTGAAGCTTTGTCTTTGTGTTCATCCTTGTGCGGCCTTCCCTTTTGAGTTTTTTGAAGATTCTATTCTTTACAATACACATTTTTGACTTTAGCAATAATTTTATTTTGGTTTTAAGTTGGCATTCAAATGTGCCTCTCATCACTGTATAGTTAAAGCTTGCGTAAGTTTGTTAGAGGCAGAGTTTGCAAAGTTACAGGTAAAGTTATGGGTACATGCATGTGGGGAAAGCAGGACCCACAATGGTAAGTGAACAGCTTATCTGCATGCTGTACTTAGACAGGAATAGCTAGGGAAAACCTGATTAAAAGAACTTTCAAAGGCAGTAAAGAAGTTTGAATTTTTTCGCCTATTCTTTAGATGGCCCCACAGGTAACATATATGGTTTAGATAAGAAACAAGTTAGAAAAAGTATGCGTGGAGTAAGACTCAGGTGAGTTTGAGGACTTTGTAGCACTTGTAGCCCTCAATGCACTGAGTTCAGTAGGTAGGTTCTAGAATCTTCTCAGTCCTTTTCAGGGTTGTAAAGGTCAAAGGATAAAGAATAAAAAACAAGCCTGGACAGGACTCTAGTCCATCACAGGGACCAGTATCACTCACAAACACACACACCTTCCATATTCACACCCAGTGACATTTTGCATTTGCCAAATAACATAACCTTATTTAAAAAAATGTAATTAATTCCTATTTTGCTTGGGTATGTCTTGCCATTGCAATTTTCTTGAAGTGGGACTTGCAAAGCTATTCAGTTTTGTCAAATGTTAGGCAATAACAGAAGTGAAAAGCAAACTTTACTACAGCAACTGACCATTATGGATATCAGGTGAATGTGGCCTCTGAAAATCTCATCATCCTCTGATTTATCATCAGAGTGCCAAACCATGCATAATGCCGATCCTCATTTGTTTAATTCTTGTTTTTATGTACTCTGTTTTTTGGTTGTCCTCACAATGCTTTCAGATTGAACACAAGTTCTTAATCAAGCTTTTCCTGTTAGAGTTTTACTGCGCTATTATACGTATATTATATTGAGGAAGAGGAGGAGAGTGTGGTAAGGGAGAATGGCCTTGGAGTTTTGTATGCACAGTTCTAAATATATTGTGAGGATGTTTGTTTCAGATGAGCAATTTTTTTATTAGATGAGCAGCCATTTTGATATCCTTCAGTATTTTATTAGGACACATATGACATCTTGACTCTCCCTGCAATTGGCATATCTGGTCTCCCTAGTATATTATACTAACAGTGAAATACTATATCAGTATAATCTGCTGATAATGGAGCTTTGAGGTAGATTTTCTGTAAGGAAAATGCTGAGTAAATGTTTATTTTCTCCGCACAGAACCGCTTACACACAACAAAGTAAGTCAGTAATATCTAGATAAACCTTTGTTTTTCTTGCTTGCATTTTACACTTTCACAGTTAGGAAGATCATTTGATTTGTTATGACATAAAGCATCAGTAGGTGTAAAATTCTCTTCTGCTTGTAATCAAGTCATTGTGAAGGCTTCATAAAGCACATTCAACTTGGTGATGCAGGGCTTTTTGCATGTGCCATGCACCTTCTCATTTTTTTTTTTTTTTACTCTAATTGGCTTTTGCACTAATGACTATTGCACATTGTACACAGGTTCTACTTTACAAGTTCTAATGTTATTTATCTTATATGTTATACTTTATACTTTTTATATTTCACTAGCCAACCCGTGGCGTAGCATACGCTGCATATAATTATTTATTGATGAGTGAACACTTCCTGAAAGACAGAGTTGTCCAAATGGGGAGGGTTTGAGGATACAACTGTCAGTGAATGAAAAGATGGAAATCTGGAGAGAGCAACATACGATTGTCTGTGAGTGAAAACAGGTTTTGGCAGATACAGACATATTTTTTTGAAAGTTTGTCCTTGTGCCTTATTAATAGTCATTGCAAATGCCAATCTAACAGGAAATTGTCTGCGTGTAAAAGTAAAAGGCAAATTAGAATCTGATGGGGTCAGGGAAATCCGGGGAATAAGGACAGTTTGTGAGGTAGCAGATCTGATAGTCTTACACTCCAGTACATGGCGGTGAATGCTGGTAACAGTCAAGCTGTTCACATCAACCTCAGCTGTCCACAGCAATTCTCAAACCACACCCCACATGCATAATAAAATCAAACTCTTTTTTTACTTCAAAGATCTTGATCACCTGGGGTGTACCTAAAAAAAGCTTACATAGCACTCACCATGAGCTTTAATTTTACGAAAGCTTCTATGCCTTTATTATATATAGAACAGACTTACTGTAAGCAAACGTGGGCTGGAATGATGTGAGAATTGTTGTGTAGTCGGTTTTGTTAGGCAAAATAGGAAATCCTAACTTTGGTTTCTAGAAGGCTACATTTGCTGAAAGGTACATCTAGCGGCACGCTTGCATAATGTGCCGCATTATGTGATGAGTGGACAACAGACCACTCTGAAAGTTCACACATGCGTTATTCTCGCCACGCACACACACAGCTGTAAAAAGGCACTGTTTGCTCATGTGCCTGCCCCCAAAATGTCAACAAATGTGTCCTCACTCACTTTGGTCTGTGCTACAGTCCACATACAGCTGTGAGCCATGTTGACTTTTCATTTACCTACCATGGCCAACGCCTCAAATGTATTTCATGAAAACAACACTTCTTTCAATGTTATACACATTCCTGCTTCCGGTAACTGTTTGTTTCTGGCAGTCGGATATTTCTGGAAAAATGTCATCGATGAAAGTGTTGCTCTCGAACTTTGCAAAATGGCTGTAACCTTTGTTTGCCAACATTGGGATAACTTCACGTGCGTGCTGTCCGTTGTTCTTAGTCACGGAAGCATAGTCATATAGTCTGCTCAACAATACGCTGAGTACATGAATACGTCCGGAGTTTATTCACTTCTGGGAACTTCGTAATGCCTCTCAATTCAGGTCAGTTTACAGTCCAGGCCAACGTCTCTCCATATCCCTGCTCTTTAGCAGTCCTTTGGATCATAGGTATTACGAAGTTCTGGGCTCTGTAAGTTGGCGGTCGTGGCTATCTGTCTTGCGTGTGGTGAAAAGTCCACGTGGCTCAGAGGTGCATGTGGACTTTTGCACAGACGAAAGCGACTGAGGCTGTGTTTGGTGAGTTGTTGCGTGCGGGCACATGAGCAGGCAGTGCACATGCCTCGAGAGCGACGCTGGACACGGGAGAACGGTTACAGTTGGTGTGCGTGGCTCTTTCATGCATATCTCATGACGCGGTAGGAGGGTTAGAGTTGGCGGGTGGGGCTCTGTCGAGCATATCCTATGGTCTTAGAGTTGGCGGGCGGGGCTCTGTGAGTTGGCGGACGTGGCTCTCTGTCTTGCTTGCGCTCACTGTCTTCCGTGCCCTTAGTGAATTATGTATATAGATTGTACTACGAAGTTGAGAGAGAAACAGTATTTCAATTCTCCTGTATGTTCTGCACATATAGTGTATTGACAATTAAAGGCTATTTGATTTGATTTGATTTGATTGATTTTAAAGAGGAAAATATACAACACATACAAGCTGGTGCAACCTCTGGCAAGGTAAAATTGAAACAGTAAACTAATTCTTAGTTACAGTCGCATAGAATGTTTCTTTGTTTTTAAAATAGTTTTCAATTTCACCAGTGCTTTTCAATGGGAGATTTTGAAATTTTAAAACTCTGTACTGCACAGTATTGAACTATCACAACAAATTTCTTTGAAGAGTAAGCATGCCACATTACAACAAAATTCCTTTACGGGGAGCAAAGTTGTTTCATGTGGGCAGACAGTCATGGCTATTGCAATAGGTTCTTTGTGCATTATAGGTGAATGCACCTTAAAAAGTATGTTTGTTTCAAGAAAAAAAAAAGTAATGTTGAAAGTGTGATGATTGTAGTGACTGTCACTAGCAGTATTTGGATTTTTTGGAAGACTCCCTATTCCAAGAAATGATTCTGTCAGTGGCATGTGAAGTAACCCAAAGAAGTCATTAAACTTAAGCTCTTTGGAAGAGGGAACTAAATTCTTAGAATTTAACTTTTAGCAAACACCTCAAATAGACAGAAGAAAGGTCCAGAAATGTGAGATTTCATGACTGAACCTAGTAGGAGATTGAAAAGGCTATTTTTCCATTGTCAAGTGATTGATCCAGCCCAGTAATAGTAGTAGTATTGTCACATATACCAATTTCAGTATAATAGACAAGCAGGAATGGGATCCTGCATGTAGTCCTAACCAGTGGGAAAAAAAAATTTGTTTAATTCTTGTATTTAATTTGAGGCTTTTTTGTTTAGTTCAATTTATGCTATACGTTTATCCTTCTTGTAGGCTGACTTGCCATTGCCAGTGTTCAAGCCAGTTACTGTGGTGTCATCATCAAACATGACAAAGGAATTTGTATAGTACTTGACAGCTCAGTAGTAGGTGAATAAGGAATACAGAATTGAACCAAAGACAAAACTTTAGATATCTCCTGAGTTCGGCATGACAGCATTGCGGGGTGCTGCCTGACCTCTTCAGATTTATCGGATTAAAGTCACTCTCTGAGTGGAGCTTGTACATTCTCTGTGTTTCTCTAAGTGTTTCCTGTATGTATATGGAGTTCCTTACAGAACAATTCTATGATGTGCTGGTCTGGTTGATTTTCAACTCCTATTTGACTGTCTATGAGTGTGATATAGAGAGTATAAATTCAGCATTTTGGGACTGCAGCTAATATATTTAAAAGCAAGCTGCAAGTGACCTCTCCTACAAGATGTTAGTGTGTCGCGATTAAATGAGCTTGAACTGTGTACCTTGTCTGCGATGATGAACCTTTACTCACAGTTTTATACATAGAGAAATGGCTGCAGGACTCTGCTTTATATTTTGGTTTATAATTCTAAGTTTATTGATATTTTCTTTTTGTCGCAGTGTAGAACACATTCCAATCTTAGGTTAAATGACCAGTTAACTTGTAAATCAGAGGCCTGGTGGGGTGTATCTATCTGTACAGTATTCCCTAATAAACTAGATAGAGTACAGACAAACAAACCAGACAAAATAAAGTATTAACTGATTATCAGTGAGTAACATCATGGGATCAAAAATCCCGTTTGGAGATACTGGCATAACTCATAGACACCAGATGGTGAAAGAGAGATACTCCATTGTGTCATAGAGACTGCATCCAAGTGGACCCTGAGACACTTTCCACACATCAGCTTGACTTCTGAATTTCAAGAAAGTGCCTTCAAGGACATTTCACCACATAGGAGATATTTCTGACACCGATAATTTTTATGAAAGTATCATCCTTTTTACTTGCCTGGTGTGAAGACTGTCAAAAGCTAAGTTAGCTTCATGACAGTTCACTTTAATGCATTCACTACTCACTATTATAGGCTAATCTGGGCATGTGATTTGTTTTATTTTTTAAGGGCCCTGCACTATGTGACTATGTAATCAATTGCTTTAGCCTTAAGCCAGTAATTAAGTGTAAATCATGCGTGAAGCATATTTTCTTCTGTTCTGAACTATGGTGTATCATTCTAGGTAAAGGGAATTTTTGTTTAATCTCCTAATTATTTTACACAGAAAAAGTAATTTAATGTTCTATTAGCAGCTTTTCAATACATAAGTTGGCTCAGCATTTAAATGCCAATATCTATATCAGTCTTTAAAAGAGCAACTCTGCCAAGAATTCAGCAGCCAAAGAGTCCAGAATCTAGCTGCAGCTCATCTGCAATACATGTCTGAAATGAAAATGCACAGGGTAGCCAGGGGTCTGCAAAAAGGTTTAGAGTCCTTCATTTCCAATTATGATCCTACATTCCTGATCTTCAGAGCTGTGATAGGGAATTTGCTCACCCTGCAGGGACCTGCAGTAACTGTTTCTCAGGCTATTGTGCTGCTATTGCATAGTACAAAACAATCAATAGAGTTCTGAAGCATGACAGAAAATAGAGAGCTCATGTTCTAAGTAAAGTCACAGCATGCTGTTTGGGTAATGTGCAAAATGGGAGCACTGAAATGCTGTATGTTCACAATATTATGTCCAAAAAGACAGGAAGGTGTGAGGTTTAAGGACATCCATGGCTTTTTGGATCATATCATTAGCAAGAGTGTAGTATTTCTGGAGGGATTTGACCTTAGCTTTGTGGACAAATGTGTCAAATGACGCTTGATGCATCATGTTTACTTTCTCACTGGCTCCCTGTTTTCTTTTGTTTAACTTGACCATTATGATTATGTTAGTCTCTCCTTTTTTAAAATTTAGCTTTCAAATAGCCTATCATACATACTGGACATTGTCCCTCCTCTTTTGGACTCAGTTGGTCCCTAACAATCAAATGAAATGTTATGGCCTCTGAATTCTCACTTTTAATGGCTATCAGTTCATTGCTTTCACCTTGTTACCTGTGGGCGTGTGCTTGAACTGTTCCCAAACAAATAAAAGCTTAAAGAAAGAGAAAAGATACAAATAATTGTGTTTTATTATACAGTAAAACACACATTGAAGTGTTAAAATGAAAAGTAAAGGGTGAAAACAAATAACCTATTCTGAAGTGTGACTTCTACTGCCTTAATGAACTTAACTAACCAATGGGGTACCTATTGGACTTACTGTAACTGTAATGTGCTCCAAATGGAACACTCTTTCCTTTTTACCCAATTCTTTCACCACCTCTGCTCTTTCAGGTAAGCTCTTACCTATTCTCACCCAGCCAACCCAGAGCCCTTTGGCTTAATGGCTAGAAAGGACTTTTAAGATTCCAGTTTAATACTCCTTTCCAAGTCTCCCTTCCAAGGCTAATCACTCCCAAGACCACCTGTTCATTACAATTTACGACAGGAAACGCCATATTACCAAACACGCCTCTCTCCTGCCACCTAAAAACTGCTCTTATGTTGTGTTCATCCATCCCCTACTGTTCATCATCCATAGATAAGCTCCAGGAGTGAATGTCTCTGAGGATCATTTTGTTATGTTTGTGTGTAACTTCCTTCCTTGGTAGTGGAGTACCATCATTACCAGTGCACTACCCACTCGGGAATGATGTGCCTTAGCTGATGTTCTGCACAAAGTTAAATTGCCTGCATTTGTGAATTCTACAGAGACCTCCGTCACATGCAACAAAATCTTTTGTAGCCTTTTTTTGCACATTGCACAGTCAATGTTTTCAGTGTATAGAAAGAAGAACCCCCATTCCAATTTTATTCAGGGAAAACTTAATGCTTCTACAGGTCCTGCTTGGATATGCAAAAAAAGTGCTTTGTCCTTGAGCAAGCGGTTCATATAAAGCTGTAGTAGTGATGTGAAACTACGCAGCAAACAATTTCAGTCAAAAACCGGAATTACAGTGGTGTGTGGATTGTGTAGCTAACTTGATCTATGGGGATTTATGTGGACAAACATGTTGGTAAATAGAAAATAACTGGAATAAATCAAAAAAGCCTATCACATAACTTTTCATTAAAGACATTCAGTGGTAAATTTTCATTTTTAATCTTCTGAGTCAGTCCTGTAAATTTTTATTTTGGGGACTACAAAGGAAAGCAAATAATCTGGCAGGAACATGGTAAAATACACTATGTGAGAAGGATAAAATTAGCTTTAAAGTGGGAACGAAAGTTCAGAGCAAATTACAGAATATAGATTATAACAAAGAAAGTGGGAGTAAATGCAGCTGCCCTGGATTTCTCTTGGCAACTAGCATTAGTATTCAGTTTACATCTGTCTCCTCTGCTGCCCCCTTCTTACCCTACTAAGCAGAGAGAGGTTTTATGCTCGGCTTTCATTTTTACAAGGTCTAATTTTCAATGTGTTCCAGTTCAGTGTTATCAAGCATTCATAGTTGACTGGGCTCAAATGGGGTTCACAGTGCATATTTGGCAACCATCCCTGACCGTTTCAGAATTTTCATATGCTGCTTTTCATAGAGGCAGCCTCTTTTGCTGTAGTATATAGTGTTAACACAAGCACATGTCCCTTTTTTATTTTCATATGGCTTTTCTTTGCACTAACAGGTTATAAGCAGATGTAAAACTATTTAAAAAAAAAATCTGAAAAATGTTTCTTTTTAGAAAAGATAACTTTTGTGTTTAAGCTGTGCCTGTTAGCCATTGAGCCTTTTAAATCTGTTGTATTTCTGTCAGATTCTTGGACACCGTCATTTTAATAAATGAATCCCAAAATTTTCTGTGGGTTTCTTCCCTCATAGTAATGCATTTTATTAGGGGAAACAATCCTATGCTCTTATTTAGTCGACTTTCCACTGAAAGCAAAGGGGTCATGATTTCTATTCATCAAAATTTTTGCAGTGAGAAAAGACAAAGCAAAAAGAGTTTGAACAAAGCCAACACTGGCTGTGTGTCACACATACTAAGGATGGGTTTGAAGATACTGTATGAGTTTTGGAAGTGTGTTGTCATGGGAAGGCTTTTGGGGACACTTTTTCTGAAACCATTAAACCCCATTTTGTCAAATGCATGGATTCATTTTCTGTAGACTACAGTTACAGTATGTTACACCTCTGTCACTAATGCCATTTCCCTATTCATCCATTATACCAACCTTTAGGGATATACAGTTCACAGTTCCAAAACAGCTCCACACAAGACCATAGTTTTCATCCTTAATACTTTATTTAGATATGACTTTTATGGTTGTCGCTTATTTCTTACACCCTTAATTGACCTAACTGAGAAAATAACAAATTTTCCTGGCTGTCAGTAACACAAATACAAAAAAAAAACACAAGCAGGAAAGCAGGCTTAATATGTTTTAATCTTTAAATATTATGTTTAGTGCCATAAAAGAAAAAAAAATGCAGAATATGGCTTTTAATACCATACAACCTAGATCAGTGGTCTCAAACTCCGGTCCTGGAGGGCTGCAGTGGCTACAGGTTTTCATTCTCACCCTTTTCTTAATTAGTGACCTGTTTTTGCTGCTAATTAACTTCTTTTGAATTAATTTTAATTGAGTTGTTCTTAAAGTCTCAGACCCCTCAATTGTTTCTTTTTCTTTAATTAGCAGCCAAACAATAATGAGATATAAAATGAGCCAAAACATGACCAGTAAAGTGTGTCTATCACACAATATCTGAAAATAAAGAAAGATGAACGTCGCAGGAATGCTGATCTGCTCAGGTCCACAAAACATAGAAAAGAGAAAATCAATGACTTCGGAAGTGTCTGCCACTGTACAATGAGAGCAGCAACAAGCCATGGGATTTAATTAACGACAAGAATTGGCACCTAATGAAGCAACTTGCTGGAGTGAAATTGGTTGGAGTTTGAGGTCCCGACTTAGTTGGTCTTCTGTGGCTCACTCACTTCACATTTCATTTCTGTTTGGGTGCCACTTTAAGGAAAGAAATGAAGCAATTCAGAGCAAAAATGAAGAAAATCAAGGGAGGAAATCTTAAAAAAGCAAGTCAATTAAAAATGAAAAGAAATTAATTAGCAGCAAAAAATGGTCACCAATTAAGAAAGGAGTTAGAATAAAAACCTGCAGCCACTGTGGCCTTCCAGGACCGGAGTTTGAGACCACTGACCTAGATCTTGTGTAACTTTGGCAAACAATGAAGATCAGCAGCACATTCAATATGTGCACGTCGAATCCAATGGCCCAAAATCTTAGTAGTTACATATAGTCTGTGGGTAGGTCATCATTTCTGTTCAGCTCTTTCTGGTTACTTCTCTTTGTAGCCAGATCATCATTTCATCAGCTTCTCTGTGACTATTTCCAGCTCCCTCTCATGTCTCATTTTGTCTGTCTGTAGTCAGCTTATTGTCTGACGTTTTATGATCCTCTTATCACTTATGAAAATGCCTAACCCTTACCCTAGTCTTTCTTCTTGGTGAGAAGTGCTTATGTTTCTAAAGTCTCTGGAATTCTTCTTGGAGCTAATAAATCCCTGTCTCCATAAAAGGAGCCCATATAGCTGAATCCACACTTTTAATGTCACTGATACAATACCGAAGCGCACTTCATTTTCCAGCATGGTGCTTCAAACTTATGTCAAGGGGGGCAGTGTGCATTCAGGGCTGTCACTTTAAAATTAAGTCAGAAGCAGCAGTTTAATTTTTCCCTCACTCTAACCACAAATTTCATAATCTAAAAAAGCTATTAACAGAATCCTAAAAGACGCTGGACAGATGTTAAACATCAAAACACAGCTGTTTTTATCAGAAAAAGTAAAACATACATCCTGCTGCAATGCTTTTTACACCACAGAATATATGCTTGCTTATCACACAACTGTTTCTTTCTTTTAAAGACATAATACATACAGTTATAACAATGCTAGGTTAGAAATATGGGTGGTATTTTCTGCAAAAAAGGAAATGAAAATTCAGATTATAGAATGAAACTGTAATCGCTCGTTTGCATATTCATTTTCAAAGTTTGCACGCAAAAATGCTGCAAAAATAAAAATAAAAATTAAATACCCCTGTTTGCAATTTCATTTTCAAAGTCTGCATGCAAGAATGTTGCAAAAATTAAAATAAAATAACCCCATTTGCAATTTCATTTTCAGCCTGAACCACAATGAAGCTGCAAAAATGAAAAGTAAAACACATTTCCACTTTGCATTTTCATTTTCAAGTTCTCAACATGCAAATAGCTCTGGTCAATGGGCAGAGCTTTGTACCTCAATTTCCCACAATTCTTTGTCCTTCGTAGCTGTAGAGCCATTTCGAGCGATATAATACTTCTCACTTTAATTGTGTTTAATTCATGTGAATTTGATCTTTTCACCCCGATACTGTAAGCTTCACAGCAAAACTGTCTTACAAAATTGGAAGAGTATGCATGATTGTAGTTCTGAAGTAATTAATATGCAATTTAATTACAATATTTAAGATAACAGAAATTAACCTTTATTTTGTTATAATCTACATGTATTTACACTGGAGGAGAAGCAGGACGCTTTGTATTTTTGTAGTATTGTAGTGTAGCGTCAGCACAGAGTACTGCAATAGCTGGATTTCCTGCTCTTTACATGGTTGTTTGAGGTGGCTTGCTATCCTTAAAAGGACTACTTGCCTTTTGCTACACTAGTTTGAAAATCCCGTGTGACTGTGAAGAGTTGCATTTTTATTGGTGCTTTTGCTATTGATGACACAGTGCCAGCTCAGTCTTTTGGTGACTCATCCCTAGTTGATGTAACTCCTCATGTACCATTGCATAGCCCTCGCTTCAAAGTCTCTATCCCCAGCAGCTACTTTAACTCCTTGCAACAGTGCACAAACTTGTTGAAGCGGCTGGGAGGTCTTCCCTCCCGCCTTGGTCATTCAGCTCTCGAGGGCACATCAACAAAATTTGGGAAGTGCTGTGCTGTCAGATGGCACAATAGGAATGTTGTTTGTTGCACTAGCAGGTGATACAACTGGGACATTAAGTGCTGTACAGTTCTTCCATGCAGCAGGTTTGTTCAACGCTGGTCAGGTGTAGGCAAGCACACAAACCTCCTGGCATGGAGATGCAGATGTACCAGTTTCTTGCTGTTTTTGTTTACTGAACTGGTGCTGAAAACCGTGTTCCAGGTCTGGCTCTTAGCTTTGAGACTCTTCCTTCACTTCACAACGTGTCTATGATCTACGTTGCCCTTTGCTTGCACATTTTTACCACCAACCCTGCTTCTCATGGCTCACTTGGGGTTGATGGCATCTCGATCTGCCACACTTTTCTCCAGCTTCATGAGCCTGAAGCTTTGCCAGTGTCTGCGTACGTTGAAAAATGGACCTTAGCAGATGGAGAAGCAGTGGTGGAGCTGCCCAGGTGTCAGTCACTCAGGTGTGTCCATCCCTATACTACTGCTGCAAACGGTGATCCAGGTTACAGATCTGAGCCTCAAGGCTCTCCACACCTCCGCCAAAGAGCCATTACGGTGTTTGGCACCAATGGTACAATATAATACTACAAGAATACAACAGTGTAAATAAATGTAAACTATGATGTAATAAAGGCTAATTTCTGTCACGTTAAATATTGTGATAAAATTAGCCATTCATTTTTTCAGAACTGCAATTATGTGTGGTCTTTGGATTTTGTGAGACAGATTTGTTATGAGGCTTGCAGTATGGGGGTGTAAAGATCAAAATCACGTGAATTAAACACAGTCAAATTGAGAAGTATTCTATCGATCGAAATGGCTCTACAGCTATGAATTGTGCAAAATCACCAAGCCCCAACCCTCATTGCGGTTCAGGCTAAAAATGAAATTGCAAACGGGTTTTCTTTCATTTTAATTTTTGCAGAATTCTTGCGCACAGACTTTGAAAATAAAATTGCAAAAGAGTGTGATGATGCGGGTTCTCGCTCCATGCTCCCATCTTCCTTTTGAGAGCTCTTGAACCTGACACCATCGGTAATGTAACCTGATGAGCTGGACAGTAAGGACACAACGAAGCAAGGGGAAAGGTACAAAGTGCAGACAGTGCTTTTATTAAAAACAACAAACCCACAAACAGTGTTCAAAATAAATAGTGCAGTGCTTCACAATGTTAAATAAATAACCCATTAAAACAATGAAACAAAGTGGAGGTTAAAGTAATCCATTAAATCTATTAAAACGAGGTTAAAATACTGGCTGGAAGCAGTCCTTTCTTTGAAAATGAACACAATGCTTTCTTCAACTGGCAGCTCCATTGCTTCTCCCATCCGGGCTCTTCACCAGCAGCTGACCTTCTCCTGTTGCTTAGCTGGAAGCCTTTCGGTCCCTGGCACTGCCGGGCTCCTCTAGACTGGGACTTGGGTTCCACAGCGACCAGGGCACTCATGCTGGGACGTCCTCCTCCCAAGCCTCCTGATTCCTGCTGCCTTCTGTGGCCATAAGTGGCGAGCCAACCTCCTTTCCGGTCACACCTGCTCCTCACTACTGCTCAGCAGGAGCGACCACTACCGGCTGCCCCCGGGTGCCGGCCTAACACCCCGCTAGGGCTCACTTCCCAGCTGTCTCTCCTTCTAACAGTGAGCCTTTCTTGCTCACTCACTCACTCACTCACTCCAGCTCCTTCTCTTCCTGCTGCCTTCTTCCTCCCCTAACCTCCATTCTTTTCTCAATTTTTTCCCTCTCTTCCACACTTGCATTCCTGCTATTTATTATGGGCACTTGGCTCAGGTGTGATGATTAGCAGTTCCCGGTTTCAATTATGGATAAGGACGATTCCTCACCTGTGCACTTAAGTGTGGAAGTGTCTGCATCAGGCAACGTCCGAGAACCACTCCAGCCACACTACCACGCCCCCTCTATAAGCCACGAGTGCAGCAATTATCTATTTAAAAACTGGCCTTTTCATTGTATTTTTCAATGTATTTTCATTTTATAATTTTAATTTTAATTTCCTTTTTTACAGAAAATACCTCCCATAACAAATGCGCAACAGAAAAAGTAACATTAACAAGTAACATTTCAAAAAACAAGTACTTCTTGCAGTTCTTAACTCCTGCTCAGTTCTCCATTACATATTTTAATTGCTCAATGTTTTTTTAATCCTAGGCAGCTATGAGAAGCATGTAGAGATTGAAAAACAAGTTACCAGTAAACATGTTTTATACTATAAAGGTGCAGTCAGATTTTTTCTGGTGGTCTGGTCCATAGTCAGGTGAATAAAAATGGAAAAAAGAATCAAAAGCAAGGGCAAAATCCAAAACATCTACATACACCTTTATAGAGTTAATACTACATAGGAAAAGAGAAAAAATACTAACTCCTGGCATCCAGGTCACCATTCTTGTATTCTGTCTATGTAAAGTTATCATTTTCTCCCTTTGCCCACATTATTTCTTCTTTATGTATTATGGCTTTTCAAACACATATTGCACCAAATACATGTGTGTTAGGCTATTAGCATTCTTAATTTGCCCCCATGCATGAGTTCTGTAGCCTGCTGTTGACTAAAGCCCCCACTCCAAGAAATGATTTCTGATTTGTGTCCAGTTCTACTGGGAAAGCCGCTATCACCCTGTGAGCCTGATTAGAAAATTGTTATGTTACTATTTAAGCACCTCCTTGTTTAGGTTATTAACAGAGAATTTATGTGCATAGGCTACAGCGATTCATAAATATTTAAATAATGACCTAAAAAGTGTATATAATCATTGAAAGATGCAAGAATTTGAATAAAAATATGGCTCAAGATGGCTAAGAATGTAGAATTGCATATATTCTTGGTTTGGTTTTAATGAATAATATTCAGACTTCAGAAAATGTATCTTCTTTATGTTTTGGAGATTTTTCAAATTAATTCTTAAAAATCAGTCAATGCCCAGTTTCACAGGCTGCACTGCATCATTTAGAATGGGATGTAAAAGGATCAGGCAAAGTCTTGAATAAAGTCGTTATCTCTAATCCAGGTAACAGCGAGAAAACCAATAGTGTATTTGACTTTGCGTTTAAAATAATGCCATTGATCAGAGCTGCTTTATTTCCTGGAAAACAAGTATTTGCAAGAGAACATTCAATGGTTTAATTGAAATGCATTATCTTTGTTACAGTATCATTTTGTATCAGATTTGTTTCACCACTGCTGTAAGCTCTAATTTTAATCAGAGATTTTTATACAATATATTGTGTGAGGAAGGTGTGTTAGGCTTTGAAGAGGTTATCAAGGGCAGGCACATCACTACGGTGGCGCAGGACAATTACAAGTCTAAAGGTTACCTCTAAATGAAATATTAGAGTGAGGAGTAGGGCATGGAAGGTGAGAAATGCAATCCTTTTGTTTACTTTTAAGGTAAGAAACAGGTAGATGAGGGATGCATGACCCATGTCGCCATCAGGAGTTTACTTCCCATATTGATCACTGGAGACTGATTATGTTTTTTATAAAAGGGCCTTTTTATTTTCTTTTGGACATTTTGGTACCTGAGTGGCATTTTACTTTCAAATTTCCATTTTCATAGCCAAAAATAAAATATGTTAAGCTATAGTATGGAATTACCAATAACGACTTCTTTTTCTGCATTAGCACACGATGAGGAGTGAAGTCTGAAATGGTGATCTGTATGTGTGGCATTTAACTTTTGATGGTTTAGACCCCCAGTCTATTCCCAAAAGGAAGGATACTTTGAATATGACACATCTACTGAACAGGCATTTGGCAGAAATATTTGGAATATTTTAGGTTCATCCAATGAACTGGAATTCTGAATGTGATTGCTTCCTGCATAGTGCACAATGCTGCTAGCAAAGGCTCCTATCCCTCAAACCCTAAAAACAGCATCCACTTGGTTTATTAGAGATATTAATATTTTATTGAATACTCTTTCTAGTACATTTTGAACATAGTTGGTAAATGACTCTTTAAATTCTACATTCTACTTGGGCAGCTCAAAAATTAATTGATTATTTCTACAAAATGCATAATCAACAGCATGTCCACATACTCATTTCTTGCACATGTTAATAATGATATATTTGTTAAGTGCAGGGGCACATATTGAATCTTTTGTTTAAATGCACATAAATCAAATAGATTAGCATTTACAGTTACAGGGCTGACAGTAAAATGATCACACAGATTGAAAGATTAGGCATTAATGAAGTCATCATCATCACTGGTGTTTCACCAAAGGATGGCTCCAAGGCATCCACTTACTTGATTTCTCTCTGTCCATGGCTCTTTGCTTAGTGTGATCATCTGAATTCCTTGGTAATATATACATTTAACTACATTGTAGTTGCTTGCTTTTTTCTGCTTTTATTTATGTAGTTATTTATTTTTATTTTTTCTGGGTGTAAACTATATTAATAAAAGTATGTGAAACCCCTCCAAATTATTGTGTTCAGGTGTTTTAGCTGCACCAATTCTTGTGTAAAATCAAGCACCTACCATGCAGTCTCTATTGAATGGGTCAAACTGAAGAGCTTAGTGACTTTAAATGTGTCACTCTCATAGGATGCCACCTTTGCCACATGAAATTTCTGCTCTGCTATGGTAAACTGTAAGTGCTATTATTATGAAGTGGACGTCTAGGAGCAACAACAGCTCAACCATGAAGTGGTGGACCATGTAAACTCACACAGCAGTGCCACCGAGTGCTGAAGCACATAACAAGTAAAAAGTCCAAACTGACTCTGAAGCAGAAAAACTGCTTACTGAGAGCCTCATGAAATGGGTTTATGTGGCCTAGCAGCTACATACAAGCGTACGTGCAATGCCAAGTGCCAGCTGGAGTTGTGTAAAGCATGCTGTCATTGGACTCTGGAGCAGTGGAAACGTTCTCTGGAGTGATGAATCATGCTTTGCTATCTGGCAGTCTGATGGTTGAATATGTGTTTAGATGCCAAGAAAACGCTGCATTCCAGACTGCATAGTGCCTGCTGTAAAAATTGGTGGATGGAGGAATAATGGTCTGGGGCTGTTTTTTAGGGTATGGGCTTGGCTCCTTGGTTCCTGTGAAGGGTACTGACATTTTACACAATTATGCACTTCCAATTTTGAGTCAACAGTTGGGGGAAAGCCTTTATCTGTTCTAGCATGACTGTGTCCCTGTGCACAAAACCATGTCCATAAACACAAAGTTTGAGTTTTATGTGGAGGAAGTTCAATGGCCTGCACAGATCCCTGAACTCAAACTTAGTAAATACTGTTGGAATGAATTGGAATGCCAATTGTGAGCCAGGTCTTCTAGTCCAACATCTATACCTGACTTCCCAATGGCTCTTTTGACTGAATGTGTACACATTTCCACAGACATACTTTAAAATCTTGTGGGAGGCCTTCCCAGAGAAGTGTTGGCTGTTATAACCACAAAGAGGGGACCACCTACATATTAATGCCCATGGTTTTGGAATGGGATGTCCAATAATCTTGTAGAAATGTGATGTTCAGGTGTACACAAACTTTTAACCAAATGCACATGGTATTTTTTCTAATTATTTTTATTTTTGATTTATTTTTTTGGTGCACTTGATTAATCCCTGCAGGTCATAGCGCAGGGTCAGCCATTGTACAGTGCCCCGTAGCAATTTTAAGTTTAAGGGCCTTGCTCAATGTGTGTGTGATTTTGTGTGTGTTGTACTTCATTTGCAGCTCTGAATGTATCTTAAGTCATTATTTCAAGTCTGTAAGCCTTAGTCACATACCTTCATCGAATCCTTTGCCTATACTTTTAGTTAAGATCTTATTCCTTTTGATATATTAGTTTTATACATCTGGCTGTCAGATTGAACTGCACAAATTTAACTTTTATAATAGCTTATCTCCTACTTTAAACTCTTTCATTTTGGATCCCTCAATTGAAAGAACAACAATAGAAACAGATGAAGAACTGTACAATTGCACAAATGAATCCTGTATATAGTGCATCCGGAAAGTATTCACAGCGCATCATTTTTTTCACATTTTGTTATGTTACAGCCTTATTCCAAAATGGATTAAATTAATTTTTTTCCTCAGAATTCTACACACAACACCCCATAATGACAATGTGAAAAAAGTTTACTTGAGATTTTTGCAAATTTATTAAAAATAAAAAAAATTGAGAAAGCACATGTACATAAGTATTCACAACCTTTGCCATGAAGCTCAAAACTGAGCTCTGGTGTATCCTGTTTCCCCTGATCATCCTTGAGATGTTTCTGCAGCTTAATTGGAGTCCACCTGTGGTACATTCAGTTGATTGGACATGATTTGGAAAGGCACACACCTGTCTATATAAGGTTCCACAGTTGACAGTTCATGTCAGAACACAAACCAAGCATGAAGTCAAAGGAATTGTCTGTAGACCTCCGAGACAGGATTGTTTTGAGGCACAAATCTGGGGAAGGTTACAGAAAAATTTCTGCTGCTTTGAAGGTCACAATGAGCACAGTGGCCTCCATCATCCATAAGTGGAAGAAGTTCAAAACCACCAGGACTCTTCCTAGAGCTGGCCGGCCATCTAATCTGAGCGATCGGGGGAGAAGGGCCTTAGTCAAGGAGGTGACTAAGAACCTGATGGTCACTCTGTCAGAGCCCCAGAGGTCCTCTGTGGAGAGAGGAGAACCTTCCAGAAGGACAACCATCTCTGCAGCAATCCACCAATCAGGCCTGTATGGTAGAGTGGCCAGACGGAAGCCACTCCTTAGTAAAAGGCACATGGCAGCCCGCCTGGAGTTTGCCAAAAGGCACCTGAAGGTTTCTCAGACCATGAGAAACAAAATTCTCTGGTCTGATGAGACAAAGATTGAACTCTTTGGTGTGAATGCCAGGCGTCACGTTTTGAGGAAACCAGGCACCGCTAATCACCAGGCCAATACCATCCCTACAGTGAAGCATGGTGGTGGCAGCATCATGCTATGGGGATGTTTTTCAGCTGCAGGAACCGGGAAACTAGTCAGGATATGCAAACAGGAATGGGCGAAACTGGCCAAGAATAGGTGTGCCAAGCTTGTGGCATCATATTCAAAAAGACTTGAGGCTGTAATTGCTTCCAAAGGTCCATCGACAAAGTATTGAGCAAAGGCTGTGAATACTTATGTACATGTGATTTCTCAGTTTTTTTTATTTTTAATAAATTTGCAAAAACCTCAAGTAAACTTTTTTCACATTGCCATTATGAGGTGTTGTGTGTAGAATTCTGAGGAAAAAAATGAATTTAATCCATTTTGGAATAAGGCTGTAACATAACAAAATGTGGAAAAAGTGATGCGCTGTGAATACTTTCTGGATGCACTGTAATTAGCAGATCAAAAAAAACTATTAAAAATAACAAAAAATGTCTTTTCAGACACGAGTCTCCATTCTACTGGCTCCAAGATGGTGGTGGAACAGGTTTTCTCTCTGGAGAACAGGTGTTCGGGAACCAGAAACAACATCATTGGCAATGCGATTGTCAATCACTGCTTGTGCAGAGGGATGAAGTGAACAGGCATTAGGCAACACTCCTGGATCGGAGTGTAATTACATTTATATGACCCTAGAACTTTTCTCCCTAGTGCATTTGTGTGACACGGCCCCCCAATCAGCCCAGACCCATCAGGTCGGGCGGCACAAACCGTGAGGTAACGTTTCAGAGAAAGTGCATCTGAATTGGCATGAAGTGAGCAACAGTGATGTCTTCTTCTTCTTCTTTCAGCTGCTCCCATTAGGGGTTGCCACAGCAGATCATCTTTTTCCTGTACTCTTCATCTTGCTCTGTCACACCCATCACCTACTGATACAAAAAAAAAAAAAAAATTAAATTTAAATAGTAATAAAAATGCATGTAAAAGCAGACAATAACTTTGAGTAATGTTAGCATTTACTCCCCCGGGTGGAATTGAAGAGTCACATAGTGTGAGGGAGGAACGATCTGCTCAGTCTGTCAGTGGAGCAAGACAGTGACAAAAGTCTGTCACTGAAGCTAATCCTCTGCCTGGAGATGACACTGTTCAGTGGATACAGTGGATTCTTCATGATTGACAGGAGTTTACTTAATGCCTGTCGCTCTGCCACAGATGTTAAACTGTCCAACTTTACTCCTACAATAGAGCCTGCCTTCTTAACAAGTTTGTCCAGGCGTGAGGCGTCTTTCTTCTTTATGCTGCATCCCCAGCACACCACCGCGTAAAAGAGGGCACTCGCCACAACCAATATACCCAGCATCTCTCTTCTGCACATGACCAAACCAACACAATCTCACCTCTCTGACTTTGTCTCCCAACCGTCCAACCTGAGCTGACCCTCTAATGTCCTCATTTCTAATCCTGTCCATTCTCGTCACACCCAATGCAAATCTTAGCATCTTTAACTCTGCCACCTCCAGCTCTGTCTCCTGCTTACTGGTCAGTGATACTGTCTCCAACCCAAATAACATTGCTTGTCTCACTACTGTCTTGCAGACCTTCCCTTTCTCTCTTGCTGGTACCCGTCTGTCACAAATCACTCCTGATACTCTTCTCCACCCACTCCACCCTGCATGCACTCTCTTATTCACCACTCTTCCACAATGCCCATTGCTCTTTACTGTTGATCCCTGGTATATAAACTCATCCGCCTTTACCAACTCTACTCCCTGCAGCCTCACCATTCCTCTGATTCACACACATTTATGTTGTCTTGTTCCTACTGTCCTTTATTCCTCTCCTCTCTGATGCATATCTCCACCTCTCCAGGGTCTCCTTATCCTGCTCCACACTCTCACTACAGATCACAATGTCATGCTGAAACATCATAGTCCATGGGGAATCCTGTCCAATCTCATCTGTCAACCTGTCCATCACCATTACAAATAAGAAAGGGCTAAGGGCTGATCCCTGATGTAATCCCACCTCTACCTTACATGCATCCATCACTCCTACTACAGACTTCTTAATTGTCACACTTCCCTCGTACATATTCTGCACAACTCATACTGTACATACTTCTCTGCCACTCCAGACTTCCTCATATGATATCACAACTCCTCTTGAGGCACCCTATCATATGCTTTCTCCAGGTCCACAAAGACATAATGCAACTCCGAAGTGGTCTTCCAAGTGGACATGTGTGACACTATCTATCTATCCATTATATCCCAAATAAGCTAATTTTTATAGTTATAATGGAAGTTTGAGACACTACATGAGAACAAACATGGATGAGGTGCCATCCCACCACACAGTACATTCAACACTTTCACTTAACAATGAACTAGATTTCTGTGATTGACTATTCTTACATGTATAACTTTGGGATGTTGGCGAAATAGAAATCCCTCATAGACACTGGTTGGACAGAACTGTGAACTAAGAACTTCTGTAACTGTGAGGCAGAACCCCTCTGCATCCTCCACTGACTTAACATTCTTATGTATTAGTAGACTAAGAACAGTAATATTGAAAGCAATTAGTGCCTATCATCAGTATGTTTTCCACCATATATGATATATTCCATATATAACTTAGTAAAGTGTGTTCTGTCTTCACAACTATTTGTTTTACAACATTTGAGCTTATTTACATTTATCTATCAGCAAGATTCACATAAATAACACACGTGTAAGATAGTATATAATAAATTCTAGTCTTTCCTTACACAAACTGTTGCTTGCACTTATTAATTTTATTGTTCAACAATATTTCTAATTATTCCAGTGAAGTAATTTATACTGTTTCTTAATGATCTGAACATAAATGTATACATTAGTATTGATGCTTTCTGTTGCATTTACTTCTTTTGCTTTGTTTCCCTACTCTACGTTTTTAAATATTCTCTGCATAGTCCAAATAACCTTTCAGCCATTCATTTCAGGCATCTATGTAAAGACCACCAATGGCAAAATCTGTTCCTTTCCACCGTGTCAATCATTAATTCTTTCATTGCTTTTAATGTCTCTCCTATCTAACTTGCGTATTATCTTTTTTATTTTTTCTAGCAATTTTTATAATTTCATTTAATTTCCTTTTTGTGATTGCAGGCTATATCTATTATGCTTACCTTGTGACTCCCATTTTTCATCCAAATAAAGCATTTATCTTGCATACTTCTCAACTGTTTGATCAGTAAATATGTCTTTCTCTCATGTTGATTGCTTTCTTTCTCCATCTTACCTGCCATCTATCTTTTTTCTTTGTTAATCCTAGAAATAATGTTGGAATTAAGTGTTGTATTTTTCTTAGCTCCTTTTACATTCAGCTTGCTTTCCCTCCATACTATGAGTACCTTCATAATCTTTTCTAAAAGTTTATAATTATTGCATGTTTTTAAAATATTCTGTTGTTGACTACTAATTTACATAATCTGTTTAGTAAAGTATTGCTTTACTATTACATTCCTTCTGCACCATCATCCTTACAGCACTGTTAAATATTAAAATGAGAGAAAAATCACTTCACTAAAACTAACACAGTTTTTTGAAACTGTTTCATTATTGCTAAAAATTTAATTTCCATTTTAGAGATTGGGTTTCAAATTATTGTACCATTAAGAAAATAAAGGAATTATGAAAATGTTCTCAATAGTAATAGAAATCAGTCTATGGCTGATCATTTTGCTTGAAAGAAAAAATGTAAGATAAACATTTATTTATTTAGGTAAAAAGTCCAGAATTCTTCCAGAGTCACGTGAGACAATATAAATTAACAGGTCCTGTGAACTCTGAAACAGTGTCTGCAGCAGCAGCTCTCTGAGTCACATTCTAATAAAATGATTGGTTATTCATTACTTGACTTATGTCTTGAGACTCGGGTTAATACAGTAAATATTTTTCCAGGTTTGTCTGTGCATGTACATGCCATAAGCATATTACATTTTATTTAGCAGACAGCTGTGTATGTGCTGAATATAGTAATTAAATATGTATATGTGTGCTGTTGAAGGTAAATTTAATCCAAGAAACACATTCTAATTTGCTTGTTAAAGGTAAAAAATATGTATCGAAAGAACTCAGACAAAAATATTTGTAAATACATTGTTTCATGAGAAGTAACATATACCAAGACATTAATTTCTATAAACCAGAAACTTGCAGAATAATGTACTGTACTTAAAGTCTGCATTGTTTAGAACTAGTTTGGTACATATATTTAAGAAAGGTTTGTTTGTTGAGCTGATGCCTTGCTTAATTAAAAATTAACATTATATTTGAAAATAACGTTGTGTCTCTGAGCTTCAATAATATGTGAAGCCCAGAGTTCTAAATATGAATTTTCCAAATAAATACATTTGTTAAACAGTTGGTCAATTTGTAGGGCACTGCAGTAGAAGGACAGTTCACAAACACATAAGTGTTTAAGTGAATTCATTTAAACAAGTGTGGTCGCGTCCAGAAGTTTGCCCTAAAATGAACTGCTCTCCTATCCAAATCGATTCCAGCCTTGAGAGCAATACTGCCTTGTTAAGGCCTTCTAAAAGATACTGCAGTTAACAAAATGGATCAATTAATTAATTTATTGGTTGATTAATTAGCTAATTAAAAACTGATTAATCACCAGCACTGATTCACATTTTAATTTCTGCAATTTCGCTTAAATCCCCCAAAGTATTCTCTGCTAATGAAAATATTTATGATCCTGTATGAATTTGTAACCATTTTCATATTTCATTAAAATGGTACATTAATTCTTGTTTATCCACAGTTATTCATTCTGAAAATATCCCTAAAGATGATGCATTCTACAATACAATAAACCTTTTATGGAAACTTTTTCCTCTTTACTTGAATTACAGATTGGCTAAATTAATTATTTTAGGTCATCTAATGAGGCAAGGGTACATTATAAGCTATGACTTAATGATTTCAAGTGCAAGGTCAACATATTGCATGTAATAAAATATATGATTTATGGTATAAGTTTTATAGGTTTTCTTATGTGTATTCAAGTCTATACATCTTGATAATTGGGTATTTATAAAATTGAACACATTTTGGGATATATATGTCATTGGTTGCTACACAATCATAAAAAATAGAAAACAGAATTGACAGACCTTATTATAGAGAAAGCAACAGAATGACTAAGAAACTTACCACAGAATTAGGAAGCCTTGTAACAGTAGTTTTATTAATTATAAAGCGGTTAGATATGGCGGGCATGAGGGTAATAATACCCAATTAGAGGAATTAAATATACTCTCACCACTGCAAGACGAAAGAGAGAAACGGAGACAAGGCAGCCTAATGATGAAAAGAGAGGCTAACACTCGTGCTCAGTCCTAGCCCTAGAGCAGGTGCCAGGGAATCTCCAGATGCAGGAGTGGCTTAGAATTGTAACTGGAGGGTGCTCAGACATAGTCTCCCTGATAAGGGATCCTGCTGTGCCAATGACTCTCTAGGACTAAGGATAGGAAATTAGTTTTCATTTTTGAATATGTCACTTCATTTATCGGCTGAAAATTAAATCTCTTGGGTCGTATTGAAATCAAACTTTTTTTTCTTTGTACACTAGAACATGCATTTTTGTATTAGACTCAGCAAAAAAGGAAATAAAATGTGAAGATGATAGGTAATATCAAACTTTTACTGTGGAGAAGGCCTTTTGTAACAGCAGTACCCCTCCGCTACATGTTTATGGATGTGAGATGTGCTGTAGTTGCACAACCTAATGTTTTATAAGGAAACATCAAAGCAGTGACAGTATCCTTATCATCTGCAGCCAGGGGTGACTATAATAAACCATTTTATCAGTCAATTATTGGCAGCCTGTCTGGCTGCAGCTTCATTTCTATATCATGTTTATAGCCTTTGAAATGCTCAGAAGTAAGTCGTAGTGGGTTGGTTTACAGAGAATTGGATGTTCTTGATTTCTTTGCCCTAACAGGCAGCTCATGACTTCAGGGCAGTGAATAAATTCCAGTAGTTAATGGCATCTGAATCCTTTTTTTCAGCTTGATACAGTTCATTTTGCAGTACAGTATCGTAATGTTGGAAATTACTTTGTGATATGATAAAATACACTATAAGAAGTGGCAAACACAATTTAAATGGAGTAGTTAAAGTTTACAATGCAGATGTGAGTTCTGCCTTTGCAGTAGTGGTGTTTTGTGCAGCTGTCTACCTTTGTCTTCAGTATTCAGAATCCTGCCCTCTCTTGGTTCCATACATAAGGGTGCAGTAATTGGAAAGTGAATGATGAAAGGAAATGCTTCTGGGACAACACTGAATTAAAATTAGGGAAAAGGAAAACACTGTTCTGGAGCTATACTACTCATTTTATGCTTGTAAAGCACTAATGTTGCTTTGTGTTAATCTGACAACTTGTTTGGGCTCCCTATTTAACCACCTTTAAAGTTCACTAATCGGTAACACTTTAGTTTAGGTACTGCAAAAATGCATCTATCAGTCATTTACTCTTATGCAACAAGATCTTGAGTAAGGCTTCTTTTGGTCTTCATAACACATAATACTTATATAAGTAGATAGGTTATTCATCTCTGTGCTGTGTAGCATATTGACATGATGGTAACATTACTCATTAATATAAATATGTAATATCAAGGGAAATGTGCCTCAGCTAAGCCATCGCATACCACTTCTTTTGTTAGTAGGTCACATTGCAGAGATGAAGAAACACTTTACTAAGGATGTGTGTTATAAAGACCCAAAGAAGTATTAGCTAATGTCTTGTTACATAAGAGTAAACAAGTAAAAGATGCATTTTTGCAGTACCTAAACTAAAGTGCTATCACTAATTCCACTATTTTTTTAGTAGCTTGAACTGAACAGCAAAAAGTCTGAGCGTAAGCCATAGTAATTCTAGGTGTTCACTAGAAATGTAATGATTTAGTTCAGGAGGTAGAAGTACATAATAAACAAAAACAGTTGCATCACATATTTGAAATATTAAAATGTGTGCCTTAATTTAAATGTTTCAAGTCTAAATATTCTCGGTTGTAACAGAAATCTGCCATTTTTTACCTTTTGATAGAGGTCCATAGAGGGCTAGATTACCAGTAAACGATTAAAAACCAAAAATAACATCATATTCATAATCACTGTCCTTGAAATGATACCCCACATGTTTATATTTGAAATGTTAAACCTTCAGAGAGCAGTTCTTAGAGGACTAGGACCACCAGTAAAGAATCATATGTCAAAAATATTACTATATCCATGATCAGCAATCTCAGTTGATGTGGTAAGCATAACTTCAAAACCTTCTGATCATTTTTGCTTAAGTGACCCAATTGGTATACTTTTTATCACAAATGTGTAATTGTCTGCACAAAATATGGTCCCAAAATGGGTTACATTTTTTGGGGTCTAGTGGGCCCTAAAAACATCTTGCAGAACTAGGCATCAAAAAGAGTCGAGTGGCATATCATATGTGAGGTTTCCTTGTATCAGTGAGTCAGAAGGCACTAGAAAAAAAACATTGGGATTTCAAAACATTCATACTGTAAGTAATTCTTATGAATACAGAATGTCTTTTGCTCTTTGCTCTCTTGTAAATTGTGTGGAAATGTAAGACACTGATTGATTGGTTGATTGCTCAGTCCTGGTGAGGGGATTGTTGCCTTGCTGTTTGACCTGTTTACCTGCTATCTAAAATGGAAGGACAGAATGGCTAAATACAGAATCAACATGTTTTAATCACAGACTGTTCCACTGTTGGACATTGTGAATTAGTAAGAATTTAACTGTGATTTAATAGTTTCTTATGTTAAACTCTAGCTACAGTACATATTGGTATTTGTGTTGCTTTTGGATCCTCACTGCTCCTAATTTGTCTGTGCTCACAGTTGGCAGACAGCACAGTAGCTTAGTTGATACTAACACTGTATGCATAGATCGAGATTTTATATATTTATTTATCTGCCATAATATGTAAGAGTGTTCATTAAATCAGAGTCTGAATGCGTGTATAGCATTAGTGAAAAACCTTTAAGTTTAGAAATCTGAGCATAGTTTTGCACAGTCTGATTTGCTCGTTTGGCCTACTTGGCATGCCTGGCCAGCCAGACTGCAACAACAAGCAAGACAGCAATGACAAATTGCAATGTGTGGTAGGTCTTTGAGATCAGCAGCTTAAAGAATGAAAGAAGAGTCCTGACTGGGAAGACGGATCAGCAAAGATGCTGAAAGGAGCCACTGTCACAGTGTGTGTTTGTGTGTGAGTGTCTGGGGGATGGGAGTTGCTTGTGTGGGTGTGCGCATGTGTGGTTATATACTGGAAGTCACTATTTTTTAGAGTTTAAAAGGAAAAACTGGTTGATCGTATGCAGCTGCCTAGGAAACGAGATTATTCAAGACAAAGCTGAGCTTGTTGGTCCTAAAATAAAAAGTCAAAATAGTGAGAATCACAGAAAGAGGTATAGGATGAAATGTTATTTGTTTCCTCAAAATTTCAACCACACTGAACAAATGTGATGTCTTGTCAGTGTGTTTAGCCCTCCTCTTTTTTAATGTGGCTTTTAAATCAATAATTAATAATTGTTTGCATCGTACAGGTCAGTGTTAACAAACAGAAAGGAAAAGAAGCAATGATACAAAAAAAAAATCTAAGTGATGTTAGTTTTATAACATTTCATTTTTTTTTTTTTTTTTTATTAATTTTATTACAATCCATACAAAGCAATCAAGTTTTTACAAAGAGAAAAATTAAGAACAGATCGATCCCCACCCCTGAGAGAGAGAGCAAGCCAGACGGCGTTAAATTTAAGGCTTGGAGACATACCTAAGTTAATAAATTCTCTGTGCCTTTTGAACTTATTTTAAAATATTACTGATTAGATCCTGCCATGTTTTGAAAAAAGTCTGTACGGATCCTCTGACTGAGTATTTGATTTTTTCCAACTTCAAATAATATAACACATCGGTTTCCCACTGACTTAAAAGAGGAGAGTTTGGGTTCTTCCAGTTTATGAGAATAAGTCTACGTGCTAAAAGTGTAGTGAATGCAATCACAATTTGTTTGTCTTCCTCCGCTTTAAACCCATCTGGAAGAACACCAAACACAGCTGTTAATGGGTTTGGAGGGATTGTAAGTCCAAGGCTATCTGAAAGGTAATTAAAAATGTTTGTCCAGAATAATGTTAATTTGGTGCAGGACCAGAACATGTGACCTAGTGAGGCTGGGACTTGGTTACAACGTTCGCAGGTTGGATCATGCCCTGGGAACATTTTGGAGAGTTTTAGTCGAGACAGATGTGCTCGATATATAATTTTGAGTTGTATAATTGTATGCTTTGCGCATATGGAGCTCGAGTGAATTCTCTGCATTGCTACTTTCCACTCCTTTTCTGATATATTAATTGAAAGATCTTTTTCCCAGTGTCCTCTTGGATCTTTAAAAGGGAGGGATTGTAAAATGATTTTATATATTGTAGAGATGGAGTCTAAGTCCTTGAGTTTCATAACATTTCAACAGCCATTTTGAAACATGCTGCTGTTTAACCCAAATTAGGCAGAAAATCTGCCCATTCATGACTTACATAGTGCTGAATGTTTAAACTGGAATACAGTATTGCAATATTGCAATTTATACAATAGGGATCATGGTTTGCAAATGTAAATTTTTAAATTTGACATCTGATATGCAGGCATCAATCAATTTAAGCTGGATTGATTCTGTAAGTTCTATTGCGAGGGATGTCCAAAAACTTTCTGCACTTTTATATTTTTGTTGGAAACGGTGAAGGCAGGAGGGGAAGTAATTGGGCATAAAAAAGTTGGTACGACACTGGGAAAACTGCATCGCAAACAAAGGTAACTATGTAGAAAATTGATGTAATTTAATTTTGAAATTCTTAATAAATAGAGTTAAAAAAAAGTGAGGAAAACTTTTTGAACATCCCTCATATCTCTTATGGAATCGAAAGCCTCCTAGAAAGTAACTCCACTCTGTTGATAATTCTTTAGAGCAAGTATATTTCACGAATATTTATTTATTTATTTATTTTTAATTTTATTGATTTTATTGAAATCACACAACATTCCATACAAATAGATCAATTTTACAAGAATAGGATTGAAAACAAATCAACCCCCACCCCTGAGAAAGAGAGCATGGGCAGCAGAATAAAACTTAAACCTAGTAAAAATTAATTAATAAGGGAATATAGATAAATGGAGAAGAAAAAACAGAAAATGGGGAGAGAATCTGCTTCCTCCATGCTTTAAAAGTTATTCTAAAATGTTGTTGATTAGATCCTGCCAGGTTTTGAAAAATTTCTGCACAGATCCTCTAAGTGAGAATTTTATTTTTTCCAATTTCAAATAATATATAACATCAATTGCCCACTGACTTAAAAGGGGAGAGTCACGAGTATTTAGAGCATCGTACTAAGCACTGATGTCATGGAGTTACCTTTCATTTTTACCTTTAATTTTGTTTAGTGCAAATAACAATTAGCATCTTATAAGCAACTTTGTCTGGAAGCTGTACAAATAATGCATAGTTAATGAATAAGTATATATAATTAAGATGTATTTCAATATAATTATTCACTTGATTGTTAAAACTTTAGCATCTTTGTATATATAAAGGAAATGACTATCACAAAAGCCACAAGTATTGAATACATCTTGTAATCATGCATACAAAATCTGAATTGTTAACATATCCAAATTTAACAAACAAAACAGGTGACTGTTACATAATCTGTAGCCACATGACCCTTTTTCTCTTTCATTCCTCATCACCTTTTTCACTGTAAAAGGTTTAAAATATACCATTTGCTGCATTTTACAAGGAGTAAAGGTACCAATTCAAGTACTGACTGATTGCTATCAAGAATTATGTCCATCCTTATCCCTTGAGCTCACTTATTCGAGTAAAGGATTGAAGAGAACTTCACTTTATCGTTTAAAATATAAGGGGGGTCTAACGTTCCCCCCAGAAGGAACATTTGAGAAAGTTTAGTGAATTGATATTTTCATTCAAATTTTTATTATTTAATTTTATTGTTTATGAATTAAAATTAATCTGGTACATATTTGTTAAAGATTTAAGATGTATCAACTTAAAAATCAATCTTGGTCAATTGGTTTTGGTCAATAGAAAAGACACAAAATCACTGGTGACATTCATTATAATCTTTGCTTATTTTAAGCAATGATGCTTTCATTAAGAAAATACATACATATGCTTTAGTCCCTGCTTTGCTAATTTTGCTTTTACAAAAAGTATTGTTATGGTGAAACCATGAAATACTGCCAGCACAAGCTCTCCAAAAAGTAATTTAGGAGGTACTGACCTCCATACTGGGTCTGTCATCTGACCATGTTACTTCCGTAGGAACAGGCTGATGCTACTTTGTGCTCAGTCTGCACTCAACTATTGGGCATATACGAGGGACCAGAATTTGGAAAAGATTAGAAGGTATGTAACAGCAACAACCGCATCAGCATCATTTATTTCTATAGCACATTTTTATACACAGGATGTAGCTCAAAATGTTTACAAGATGGCAAAGAAATACAGTAGTTGAAATAAAAGAAAAACAAATTAAAAGTAGGTAGTAGGTACAAATAATAATGAGTAAGTAACAAAAATAAATCGATACGGACTTACCTAAAATTGATATATAATTAGTAGAAACGTAGAGTAGTCCTTATACTGTAAAGTTTTAAGTTTCTAAACAGGAGTGATGATAAGGTAAGATGGCTACAGAGGATAGATAGATAGATAGATAGATAGCACCAAAGAAGTTGGAGGAACAAACAAACAATATCTGCAGGGGTTTGAAGGCCAAAAGACCACCCAGTCGTAAATCATTCCTTATCGCTTTTTAAACTTTTCTATGAGAAGGGTCACTTAAAAAGTATATTCATGCAGAAGTCTATAACCATTCACAGCAAATGTTGAAGAAAAGTAAAAAGAATGTATAAGACCCTCACAATATATCACATTGCATGGCACCTGAGATCACAAGGACAAAGAGTTTTTCACAGTAAATAAACTAGAAATTAACACTAATTTACCTGAAGAAATTATGGCTTTTTTTAGATCTGCCTTTCACCTTGATATCCTAACTTATTTATATATTTAATGATTCATGCATGTGATCTGACCCACATCTCATCCTCAGAATGATCTAGGGTATGCCTAAGAAAACATCTGGCAGAAACCAACTCTGTTACCTATTCTCTGAGACTCTTATGATCCTGTGCATATTCAGCAACAACTAGAAATCTCAGACTTATTGTAGCTGGGATGGGTTTCTCCTTGAATACCCAATGTGCCTCCCTCTACCGTAACAGCTATGCCACAGAGTACTAACACATCCAAACCTATCTAACCAGTTAAACAAGACCGCTGAGGCTGTGTGTTCTTTCAGTAGGCATACAGACTCCCGGGCTGAATTTGTAATAGTAACTCTGCTTCTTAAACAATTATAATCAACTTTGGATTGCACCTATGTGTTCTCTGTGTCAACACTGGACAGGATACAAAAGCTCCGTGTGAAGTTTTTTTTTCCCCCTACTCTTTGTGCAATGCCTAAATTTGATGTTATCTGTGAGTAAGGTGCTATTGTCTCATGGTGGCAGGCAGGTGTACTATCTCACATTTGTGCAATTGTAACTTAAAGGACTCACACCTCAACCATTGTACACTGTCCAACTCTGGATTAAATTAAAACTTGTTCTTTAAAATTAAAAATTCTTCAAAATTGTCCTCTGAAGATATGTACAGTATTTAGCCTCTAAAAATGTTTGGTGTCTAATTTACATTAATTTAATTTACAATTAAATCTAGCCACTTTATTGGCACAGTGTAAAATGTGTATATTTAAATGTACTGATAGAATAAATAAGTAAAAATAATAAAAACTTGCCTGCATAATATTGTGATATCAGAATAAGTACTATTTTATTTGCTGCATCTACTGTATGAAAATAGTACACAAACTAACCAAAGTAGAAAACGCATCAAAAATGGGTTTATGGAAACAACTAACAAGAAAACACGCTGAGATTTTTATTCACTACCATTACTGTAATTTTAGACAGGAAGGGAAATAAAAGAGAAAAGTGCCAAAAGTAGTATGCTTTAAGGAGATTAATGATAGCACTGATTAACTGGTGAATTTGAAAGTGGTAATTTTAAGAGCTTTAAAGACTACAGGGAAAAAATAAAGAAAACTAGAGGACCAAAGGTTTGCCTGAACTTTGAAAGGTAATTAATAAGAAATTAAATATTCTTAGCAATAAAACCAAAAAAAAACATTTGTATTATTTTCAAACAAAGAAACTTGAGAAAAACCAATAGCTGTACAATACATATGTTAAAAGACATATCATAAATGTACATACATGGTGTAATTTAAACATAAAGTAGAAACTGCATATATTTAAACCAATTATTAAAGTTCACTTATATTCAGGACATTGTCCTTTTCCTGTTAACCCAGTAATCCGTGGTGATATATCGCCAATTAAAAGAGGAACAGCTGGTAAAGTGCAGTACTGTACGTAGATGGAGAGCGCATCCCATATACATTAGCCATACAGTCAGACAGATTAGATTATTAATTTAAACAATGACAATGACATCCACCGTTATCAAATTTAAAGAAAAGGCATAGGCAAAAAGTAGAAACAATAAAAAATAAGTTGAAAAGGCGATCACCAAACTAAACAGCATACACATTTGATTAAGAAATTTAATAAATGATAAGGTAAAAAGATCTACATCATTATCATTATTACTAAGTAACAGGAAAGTAACAAAATTAGTATTCAGTGGCATTGGAAATTTGTAAGATAGCCACTCAAAATATTTAACTTGCTTGTGTCCAAACACATGCTAAATTTGAAATTCTCTTAAAGGCAAAACAGAAGCTAATTTTCATTAATAAAAACGAAATAATGTCCAGAAAGTGAAAAACAGATACTCTCCATTTTTCAGAAACATCATTTATATAGCACACTCAAAAATAGTTGGCAGTAGAACACATTAAAGAAGCAGTGCTCTGTGTGGCATAAATTGGCAAGCTGCTAATGGAAGCTGCTTCCATTGTAAAGTCCACTGTACTGTATATGGATGAAAACAGCAATTACCAAAAACACTGTAATGGTGTATTTATTAAGTCCACAATAAAATATATAAAGTCTAATTGATATTAAAATTATCAATGAACAACTGAGTATGCTCTAACTGCAGAAACTTGTAAAATATTAGTGTAAAGTGACTTAAAACTTACAAATTCCTAATACATCAACAAAAATGTGTACACATTTAACAAAAATGTGTTCCAATATCATAATTGTTAAAGTTTATACATGAAAGCATTACAGACTTTAACATAATCCTCAAATAGCTTAACAGTTTATACAACAGTTTTCAGTTTTTATTCATAGGTCACCTAAGGTTAGAAATGAAGTCACGTTGTGGAGTTACATTCTCTTTTGCCCTTGACCAATTCCTCCTGATAGCTCTTCTTTGGGGAGTTTGCTTATTCTGCCCATATATTTATGGATTTCCTGCAGAGACTCCAGTTTGCTTAGCCTGAAATGATGGTGCTATGATGATTCACCACACAAAACCAGCCCAGAAACTACAACTGTAAGTATAGTGAACGATGGACTGACGGGACATCCAGGGTGAGCTCCTGGCATTATGTGAACTTCTCATAACCCTGACCTGGAGAAAGTCAATAAAGCAAACTGATAAAAAGTACCTTTGATAATGAGTACCATCAAGAACTGAAATTCAGAATAATTTAACACAATAACATAAATCTAATAAAACGTCAAAAAAAAAAAAATAATAATAATAGTAATAATAAAGAACAGTGATATGTTGCCCAGTAGTTAGTAATACTATCTCACAGCTCTTTGATCCAGAGTTCCACTTTTAGCCAGACATTGTAGTTGGATAAAAAGCTAGTAATAAGATTTGTAAGGTCTGAGAAATAAAGAACCTTTAGGGGTTATTTTAAAGTGGCATTGATAGACAGAGCAGGGCTCAAATCCAAGATTCCTAACCTAATACGGAGAACCAAAATTCATCAGTCAAGGAAATGTCTGCCAAAAGATCCTGTCCAAAACTACAATGCCTTGAGTTCCTTAGTTCAATCTTGTACACAGATCCTTTGTTGTTTTTATTATTTATTTTCATTCAGAGGTTTGTGTGCTGTCATCTTAAAAGCCATATATAGTGGGACGTAGTTGACGTCAAGCCACATTCATGTCACATGGTACTCCCTTTTCACTGGCAATGGGTGCCATTACCATAAACTAATATCTCAAAAGGATGCCCATTAAAAAGACAAACACAACATGGCTTTACTAAAATAACAGGATAACATAATAAATAATACAAAGTAAATCAGCACAGCTTCAAAGTATTATCACATGAGGTGATAGTATGATTGCAGTGTAAATATGTTCATGAGACTAAGGTTTCCTCCTTCATCCCAAAGGTATACATGTTAGGTTAGCTGAATAATTGTGGCTCACAATGGCCATGTGTCCTTCTAGGTGGAGGCTACTGTTTTCTTCAACTCTACAATGATACATGCAGATTCTGAAAATAGATAGATAGATGGGTAAATTGCATATTGAACTACTGCAAATCAGAAGTGGCAGAGACAGATTTAAAAAAAGACAATGCATATAAGACAGAGACTTGCTGTATACATCATACAGTACACTGGAAAACAGGAAAAAAATATCCTGTTAAATTATTCAAATAAAAACCTTGCTTACCAAATTAGTCTGTTGAACTACAAATAGACAATATTCCGTTTTTTTAAGGTTACTGTTACATTTAGAATGGAAGATAAAATTGTAAAATACAGAGAAAAGGCATAAATTTACTTTCACAATTCATTGGAAAAAATAAGCTTTATTTTAAATTCTAAAAGCCCAGAGTCACACATCAAGGGGAAGTTATAGGAAATGATCAACTGTCAGACTGAATGAATGATTGTCAAGAGTAATACAGTAAAGCCCAAGCACAGTGGGAAATCTTTAAAGCATTTGAAGTTTAGCTTACTGTAACATGGGAGATAGTAGATATTCGACAGCTTTTGATATCATAGTTTTGAAGGTAGTATCTCTTGCTTGTTGATTAAATGGACATCATTTTAGTTTATGTAAAATGATCATGGCATCTAGACTCAAATTACCTAAATTTCTTTAGTTCTTTAGTGATAAATAAATCAATTGAAATAAGAATAAGAATGGCAACAATCAAATTTTCTGTGTATCTTTGGATGACAGAGATTCCTAGTCTGTTGAGACGTGGAACTTGGCACAGTGTGGGCTAATCTCCTTCTACTTTCATTGCCATAGTAGTGAAACAGGACAAACTTTGAAAATCAATAAACAAACAGGTATCGATAGCTAAGTGGAGGCAAGATCCACTCCAATACGTGGCCAGAGGTAGACTGACTTGAACGGTGGGGATGCACGAGTGAGGAGGACCCTGCCCGACTCCCCACTGTTGACGTCATGCTTCCCTCTACCCTCGGCCTGCAGCCTCTGTCTCAGATTAGCGCGAATAAATCACTCCTGCAAGCAAACTTTGATACTTAGCACGATGAGAGAAGTCGCATAATCAACAGGAATGTTCAAGCAAATTATAGAAAAAAACCTGCTCTAAATCCATTAAATAGTTTTTATATGAAAAGCAGACAGACAGACAGACAGACGTTGGATTTTATATATATACAGAGATGATATTTGGGTTCTTTGAACTCGGATTAGTTGGGAATAAAGTATAGTGCTTTTCTTAGCAGGCACTAATTGCCCATTCAGATGCCATGAATCAGAGTACAGCAGAGCTATTTCAGCAAAATCATAACTTTAAAAGTGTTTCATTTTACATTGGTGGTTACACTTGAATATCTCATGTGGAATAAAAAGAGTTTTAGAAAGTAGATGGATGTGATGGTTGCCTAGTGGCTGACCAACATTTTTAAGATATTTTGCAATGTTAACATACAATCAGCCCAGATTTCCGCAGCCTAACAGTTGAATTAATTAGGACATTGGAATTGGCACTGTGATCTTTCTAGTTGGCTGATACAACCTTCAGAGTTTTGCAAAGGATTTTTACAGGAAAACAGTTGACAACCAAGGTCTTGCTACCATACAAAAAATACACAGCTTAACAGACCATTGGCTTGGGTTATTTAATGAGATCGTGTTACTCAAACACCCAACTGTTTCGTTTATTGACAGAAATTATGACATGGCTATATGGCTGTCAGTTTCCTCCTCAGTGTTTGTCCTTTAGGACAGTCAACTGCCGTGGAATAGAATGTGCTAAATTACTCCAGAATTTCTCCACGGATAATGATTGTCCTAGCTCATTTACCGGGCTAGGATCATCTTTATAGAGGAGCTCTACTCTCTTATGTTAAGAGGCTGTCTCAGGCACTTTTCTGGCATAGTTGATGTCATAATGAAGGTCAGCGTTTATTATCTTAGTCCCTTTTGTCTTAGCCTAAAGGTGGCGTAAGTTGAAGAACTTTCCATGAATCTGTTATTTAATCTTGATCAGACAGAGAGACTGGTTGAACATAAAAAGGAGAAAAAGGTGGGCATACATGGTGAAAAGAACCAGTGCAATCACACAAGTATATATGATCCCTGTTAGAACGGTGAAGGTATCTGTTTCCTTTGTGCTGCAGTGATTTGATCACACAGCACCCTCAGGATAGCGGCAAATGTAAAATTAACCATTAAGTAGATAAAAAAATAATGCAGCAGCATGGCATAATATATTTCCAGTAAAATGACACCTCAAAATGATACAAAATGACCTCTCTTTACTGACATACATGATTTTAACAACTCTAAACTGCGCCTGTTAGTGCATTTTCCATGTCTTATAAAATTCTTGAATATCTCATGTGGAATAAAAAGAGTTTTAGAAAGTAGATGGATGTAATGTGATGATTGCCTAGTGGCTGACCAACGTTTTTAAGGTATTTTGCAATGTTAACATACAGTCCTCCCAGATTTCAGCAGCCTAACAGTTTAATTAATTAGAAAAAACTTAATTTCTGTAGATGGAGATACATTTTAAGGATGGCATACAAAAAAAAAAAAAAATAAATAAAATAAAATAAATGTGAGATGAAAAAATAGAGATTATTTTATTTCATGTTTCCCTAATACTATTGCACTGTTTCATACAGAAATAATATATAGTCAGTGGTATATTACACTTTCTAGTGTGTGTTGTTCATTGTAAATTTGTTAGCGTACATCAAAGTTCCTGAATATGAAAACTACTGTTTGTGCACAGTGGACATTGCAGCCTTTTGACATTATACCACTGCCATGTATTTAAATTGCTCCATCCTGGGAATGCCATTAATCTGCATCCAGCCCTGCATATAGGCCCTCCAACCTTCAGGGAAAAACCTGGGGGTTGGTGGCAGAATTGGCACTTCAGCTACAACAAAAAACCTCATACTGTTGCATTCCACCTGAACTAGTGTGGGGCTGAGGTGTCACCTATTGCATGGCTCCATTCGGGTCGTAATCTGGGATCCTGAGTTGGTTTGTCATGTGGTGGGTGCAGCAATGCGCTGTATCAGCTCGCACTCCTAACCTCCTCCTCCTCCTCCTTCATGTGTTTAAAGTGATGTAGAAAGAGAACAGAGGAATACATTGTAGGGCTGTCACAATACCAAAATTTCAAACATGGACGCAATATTAAAGTATTGAAATTCAATGCCATTTTTGATACCCAATACTGCTGGTATGTCAAACTCCAGGCCTGGAGGGCTGTAGTGGCTGCAGGTTTTTATTCTAACCCATTTCCTATTAGTGACGAGGTTGCAATGCTAATTAACTTCTTTTCCCTTCATTTTAAGGATCCAGTCCTCTGAATTTATTTTTTTTCTAAATTAAATGAAAGCCAAAAAGAAATGAGACGTGAAACAAGCTGACAGATGACCTGCTAAACTGAGGCTTCAAACTCCAACCAATTTCACTCCAACCAATCTCTTAATGAGGAGCCGATTCTTGCTGTTAATTAAACCCATTATTTAATTCAGTGTTTTGTTGCTTCTCTCATTATGCCACAGCAGACATTTCTAAAACTGTTGATTTTCTATCTTTTCTAAGAACACCGTCAAAATGCTTTGGTGAGCCGATCAGTCTTACCGAGATCATCACCTTTCTTCATTTTCAGATATTATGTGATGGTGGTCACATGGCGGCTTGTTTTGTGTCTTATTATTGTTTGGCTGCTAATTAAGGAAAAAGAAACAACTAAGGGGCCTGAGTCAAGTTAATTAAAACTAAGGCAAAAGAAGATAATTAGCAGCAAAAGTGGGTCACTAATGAAGAAGATGGCTAGAAGGAAAACCTGCAGCCACTGTGGCCCTCCAGGACCGGATTTCAATACCCCTGCAATACAGAATATTATGCAACTCAATAAAACAAGCTTATTTAAATAAATTGCAATTCTGTATGCGTTAAAATCTTTACATTGACTAAAACAAATAATTCAATTTTTTGTCATTAAATATAAATACTTCAAGTAGTGGAGTCATTTGTAAAAGGTAAGAGTAAAGTTTTGTGAAAAATAAAAAACTAAAGAAGTTTAAATATGGGCAACAGTTTTTGTATATTGATGAAAACAAATATTGTTACTTATGGATACTTGAATAGGGTAACTATTTATTTAGTAGAAATGTTGGTGATGGACAGGTTAACAGACGAGATTAGACAGGAGTTCCCATGGACTATGATGTTTGCTGATGACATTGTGATCTGTAGTGAGAGTAGGGAGCAGGTTGAGGAGACAGTGGAGAGGTGGAGATATGCTCTAGAGAGGAGAGGAATGAAGGTCAGTAGGAACAAGACAGAATACATTTTTGTGAATGAGAGGAAGGTCAGAGGAGTGGTAAGGATGCAGGGAGTAGAGGTGGAGGTGTTTAAATACTTGGGATCAACAGTACAGAGTAACGGAGATTGTGGAAGAGAGGTGAAAAAGAGAGTGCAGGCAGGGTGGAGTGGGTGGAGAAGAGTGTCAGGAGTAATTTGTGACAGATGGTTATCAGCAAGAGTGAAAGGGAAGATCAACAGGACAGTAGTGAGACCAGCTGTGTTATATGGGTTGTAGACGGTGGCACTGACCAGAAAGCAGGAGACAGAGCTGGAGGTGTCAGAGTTAAAGATGCTAAGATTTGCATTGGGTGTGACGAGGATGGACAGGATTAGAAATGAGGACATTAGAGGGTCAGCTCAAGTTGGATGGTTGGGAGACAAAATCAGAGAGGCGAGATTGTGTTGGTTTGGACATGTGCAGAGGAGAGATGCTGAGTATATTGGGAGATGGATGCTAAGGATAGAGCTGCCAGGCAAGAGGAAAAGAGGAAGGCCTAAGAAAAGGTTTATGGATGTGGTAAGAGAGGACATGCAGGTGATAGGTGTGACAGAGCAAGATGTAGAGAACAGGAAACTATGTAATAAGATGATCCGCTGCAGTATAAATGTCATACAGGGATGCATTTTGACTTGTGGTTTTCCATAAATATTTGACACAATGCCAAAGTAATTCCAGGCGCCACTCCAGCTGCCCTCTTTGTCAATTAAGCATGCTAGTCAAGGCTCTGAAGCTGCTGAAGTTGCCTTATTAACACTTGTGAGTGGCTGGAAAAAAGGGCTGTAATTCTAGCAATGGTGGACTGGAATTGTGTTTGTATTGCAGGCTGCAGAATTGATACCATGAAAAATGAGTGTTGAAGTAATTTTAAAATTGATATGTATCGATATTTCAATACTTTTGACAACCCTACTGCATTATAGTAGAGAATAGCCAATTCGCCCTACTTTTGGCCACCATACTCTATAGTTACTGAAGTTCCATTTATTCCTGGGTGAAATCACTGCGATTTGCTAAATCTAAAAGATTGTGTTCGGAATTCCCAATGTAGTCTTTTTATTATAACAACTTATCTTCTTGTTGCATGTGCTTTTTAATAGCTATTTTTAAAATTTGTTGAGAGCATCAAATTGAAGTTCAGGTTCAGATATATTGCTGCATGTAGAAAGTATAGTGGAATTCTCAGTAGGTTAGGATGACACTGACCCTTTACTACAGTTAAATGTGACTACAGCCATATGTTTATTACTTGCTTGTGTTAAAATTATTTTCTTGTTAAACATTTCATTACTTTATGTCCTGTATGTTTGACGGTGTTATTTATTGCAATATAAAGTAGGTTTTAAATAGACAGTTGGGTATAGCAATTAAAGGACTCGTTATCTGCTACATTTATTTAAGCCATGGAGTTAGTGTAAGTTAAAGCAGTGTATTGCCTAATTATGTGGACCTCACTACGCTATAACTTGAAATACTGATCTATGAGACTCCTAATGAGTCACTTAAATTGACTGATCACCAGATGTAAGATGAGGTGCAATAGCTTTCTCATTTCTCATTTCAGCTCCAAACCCCCGGGTTTGGTTTACCGGATAAACATTTTAAAGAGAGTTATTTTCATGGGAATTGTTACATATGCATTATTTTCACTTTTACTTTAAAACTCTAGTAAAAACAATATCTGGAATTAACTTTTCTTCAAGATCGCATTGAATTTTGATGTGTTTGGACTTACATCGTGACAGCACAACGTATAACTGCCTGTGAGTGAATATCGTTTCTTTCTCTCTAATAAATAAAATGACTTTTTCGAATGTTTGTCCATGCTCTTTCTTCTTCGCTTTGTCATTGATATGTCATCTTGAACATATAAAATTATTGTCCTGATAAAATTTATAAGAGCTGAGAGTACAGGAACTAAGTCTGACAAAAGCATTCACACGGCTGAGGTTAGATGACTGTGGTCTTGTTTGAAAATAGTTGTAAGTAGGGCGTGACTTGAAAGGATCTCATGTTAAAAGTCTCTGTCTCACAGGACTTCATACCGCACCAACGTTTTTGGAATCTTTTAATTCTTGCTAGTAACACGAATTGGACGATCTACAAGTCTCTGACTTAATGTTTAAATCCAAACAATATATTCGATATCTTTTCATTGTTCCATTATTTCACCATGTAATAATTTCCGTTTGCTTGCGCTAATGCAATCTTTCCTATCCACTTTTTGAGACTTTTGATTTTTTTCGTATTTCCATTATCTCTAACCTGCATGTGCACCGCGCCAACATTTTTGAATTCTTTACAACATTCTACTTTGTCATCTACCCTTTGTCCTTTATTTACGGCCCCAGGCATGGTTAAATCTCTCTCGTGGGACGTATAAGTGTCTCTCTGAGAAAATCACATCTCATCTCCTTCCAAGTTTTTTTTTTTTTTTATAATAGAGAGACATGTTGTTATAAATGACATAGATAACTTTAATGACGAAGAATTAACCACACCACACTTTCCTGTTATATAGTACTTTTACTGGATTAAGAGGTTTATTTAATTGTGTGGATGGAAGGATGAACATTTCTATGTTCTATGTTTTGCTAGAATACCTTTCAAGTACCAAACTATAGCAAAATGATTTACATTCATTATAGCTAGAGTAGAGCCTGTTTAGATGAATTGCACAAGGTCAAAAAGTGTGTTAGAGACAGACATTAAAGAGGAAACCGTGTGTTTTAATTTCATTACCTTTGCCAACAGGCCACACTGCCAAGCAACTATCAGCAGGAGGTTTACTAAGGGGATGTGTTTCGTGATTAGGCTATCTATTCATACAATTCTAACCCTTATTTATTCTACTTCTAATGTCTGCAACATACCTAGGGAAGAGATACTAGATTTACTTAATTTTGGAACTGAAGTTTGAGAGCTAGGATGACAGACTCAAAGAGATCAAACATTTCAGAGAACATTAAGAGACTTGATAGGCAATGAGTTAAGTTGTCATAATGGTGATACGGTGGTTAGCACTTATTCCGCACAGATCCACGAGACTGAGTTCATTTCTGTGGCTGCTCTGTGTCTGTGTGACTTTGGTACAATCTCCCAGTGTCTGCAGAGATTTTTTTCCATGGTATTCTTGTTTCCTTTCACACTCTTATCACATGTGCTGTATCAGTTGGTCCCTATTAACTTGTTCTTAAGTAAATGTGGGATGTGTGTGATAGCATCTTGCATTGGAGTGGTGTCCTGTCCAGGTCTGGTTTCTGCCTTGTGCTCAATGCATCTGGGAGGTACTCCATTACCCTGAATAATATTAAGTAGGTACTGGAAACCGATGAGGCGGCACAGTGGCGCAGTGGTAGCGCTGTTTCCTCGCAGTTAGGAGACCCGGGTTCCCCCACAGTCTTCCTGTTGTCCAAAGACATGCAGGTTAGGTGGATTGGAGATTCTAAATTGGCCCTAGTGTGTGCTTGGTGTGTGGGTGTATTTGTGTGTGTCCTGCGGTGGGTTGGCACCCTGCCCAGGATTGGTTCCTGCCTTGTGCCCTGTGTTGGCTGGGATTGGCTCCAGCAGACCCCTGTGACCCTGTGTTCAGATTCAGCGGGTTGGAAAATGGATGGATGGATGGAAACCGATGAGTAAGTACGGGTAATGTTAACTCTTAGTTATATGTACAGCAACACTACATAAGGTCAAAATCTGGAGACAGTTAACAAATGACATTATGAAAACATTCTGGAGACCTTCAAGCACTAGCTTGCTATTACTTTGGATGTATTAGGTGAGAAGTAATTGATCAGTTACACTGGGCTTGGTGTCTTGATTCTCTCAAAAATTGAACTTTCACAAATTATATTGCTAGAGGCTAAGCACATATTTAAAAAAAAACAAAAAGCTTTTGTAGATTTTGATTTGTAGGCGAAGGTTAGCCATGAAAGTACACTGATGATTAGATTGCTAGGTGAAAATAAGGACATGATGTTTCTTGTGTTTCTTCCATTTCCACCAAGTAAAAATCAGCCCAAAAGTAGTTGAGTCGGAAGCAGGCTAGAATTTATTTTAGCTGTAATTCACAGAAAAATCGTCATAAAATGACTTATATTTTTCCTTATTTAAACCAAAATTATATGATGAGCAACAATGGCTTCTTATTGTGTTTAGGTTCCTGTGGTCTTTAGCTGGATGGCTTAGTTTGCTGTCTACACAATTAATATCCCTTATGCTGACAAAGCATGTGATGTTGCTTGACATTCCCAGGCCGAGTATTTTATTTGTGTTCTTCACTGATTATGGACTAGTTAAAGCATCCAGTGACACCAGGGAGAGTGTAGAGTCTGCACTTTAAATATTTAACAGAGTCTTTGTCAAAAAGACATTTTAATCTTTTACAGTATTTTAGTCCTATTCTTATGTTGCTTTCCATTCCTACTGACATCTGATTGACACATAAAGAAGGAAAAGTAAGTGGTATAACCGCACCGTAAATCAGAGAAATCACGAAGACACATTATTGTGTGTAAGAAATAGCTAGAAAAGGCTACTTTTCTGATTTTTTTCAGAAAATTTGTATTAGAAGAAGATTGGTTTTGATGAGAACATGCCATTCAAAAACATGTTCATAAAATCCTACTCACTGCAATGTTACTTCGTCTTGCAATTTGTGTCTTTGTGCTTTACTGTTTGAAGTAAAACTTTCAAACATTTATGTGGACTTGCCCCTTACAGTTTACATTTGTGTCTCCATGTTCACAGTCAAAACCTTTTGTAATCACCACTGTATTTCCTGCAAAGCAATGTACAGTTTGTGCAACAAGAATACCACTTTATTTATAAAGCACACTACTGAGTACTAATATATAAAACAATATATAAATGAAAGCTGGTTGCCAGTCAAGCAGTATGCAACTCTGAGTGACCACTGAGGGTCTCACATTGTCTCATGAACTAGGATATATGAAGGAGCAAATTAACTCCATGATTAAACTACAATAATTCCACTTCTTCTGTTTACAGAAAGGCTTGTTTCTTTTTTTAAATTTTAATTTGACAGATTTTATAATCCATACTAAAATGAATGGAACACAGATCAACTAAGGATGCAATCAATATACCTTTCATTCATTTTCTTTCAAATCAAGCTCAATATCCTTCTACGGATCAACAAGGTTGGTGTTTTGTTCTAAGGAGAAGTCACTTGGCTAGAGCTTGGAGTTGTGCCAAGTAGGGTGGAAAAAAATGAAAAATACAGTTAAAGTCCAGGATGTGAAATGCCCTTAACTGTAGTCAAGAGCTACATATACATTGTATATGCTGAATGCAACCAAAAATGTAATACACCTACAGGGAATTCCTCTCTTGAGTCCAGTTATGAGTGTTTGCAATAAATCTACACAATATGCACATTTTGTGCCAGATGATACAAAGTTAACTGTTGCTTTACACAGCAGAATAATTTAAAAAAAGCTTTTCACATTTTATTTAATGCTGTTATTGATCTTTTAGTAAAACTGAAAGTGTCTGATTATTGCAGGCAGGTTTGGAATCCATGGTTAAAAAAATAAGCTCCCTGAAATCTATGAGACTTCCCGTATTGCTATTTCTACTTAATAAAGATAATGCTATGGATCATTGGTGGCCATTTTAGCTTGGCATGGTTTGACATGCAACATTGGGCACTCATTTCAAATTGTGGTGCAATGTTCGGGATGATCTGAATGCAAAAAAAAAAAAAAAAAAAAACACAAAATAGAAACATTTCAGCATGTACACTTGGCATTTCTGCAACTGCATGCTTCATTTTTCAGTGATTTTACTCACTCCATATGGATTGATGTTATTGACTGTTTATTCTTTAAATGCCCAGTGGAACCACTTTGTGCTACCTATTTAGAAAGTTTAAAATACTTTTAAGAGCAAAGTTTCAAATTTTTCAAACTTTTTTTAATATATACGAGATTTCATTGTCATCAACAGACATTATTTGCTTCTCAGTTTGTTTTACTGTTCTTTTATTAACTTCAACTCTTACTAAATGTTGCCTTACTTGTAAAGGTTCAATTGGAGCTTACTCTGCTGAGAGATGATAAATTATAGACCCAACGTAGAACAATGTATTACAAAGAGAAATTCATGTTATTAATGGAAGATTATGTTGGGAATAAATGCATTTAAAGGAGTGAAGGAACAGAAACAGAGTATTTAATACATAGTTATGATATTCTTTTTTGGTCAAATAGTGAATTATGAACTTATGAGCACAAGTGGAAATTAAGGGGAAATCAGCTCAAGATGGAAACCAGGAAGAAATTCTTATCATAAATGATTGGGGTAATCTGGAACAAATTATCATGTCATGTAGATACCTTTGAGGCGTTGACATATTTTAAAATATATCTGAGTGAGATATCCGGACCACTTACTGTTAGCTAACCAATAAAGCACCAGTCATTGGTTGCCTTGTCATTTGTAAAATCTGCATGTTGTGTAGGATGTGTGTGTTTCTTCTAGGATTGACTAGCATCTCATCCAGGTTAGTTTTTGCTTTGTGCTCGAATGTGCTGCAGTAGGCCCTAGATTATTGTGACCTTGCAGTGATAGAGTCGCATCTGAAAATGGAAAGACTGCTGCTTAATTGTGGTACAATTGGCATTGTGCAATTCACGTTTTGATCCCTTTGTTTGTATAAAAATACATATACTTTCTTTTTTTTATGTTTTTACAATGTTGGTTATCGCTTAGTTGAAAGGTTAGGCTACAGCTGAAAAATATTACAAATCTGTACCTTTTGAAATTATTTTACTTTATCAGATTCTTAGCTCTCTGAGCAATCCAATAGCTCAGAACATTTCAGTTTTGCTATATAATAATAAGAAGGTATGATGTTGAAATGATTAGACTGGAAAACTTGATAGAGGAATCTGAAATATAGACACACATTATGCAGTATGTGTTTTTCACAGTTTGATTTTGAGATTTCTAATAAATAGTAGTAAAATATATAAAAACATATTAAAGAATTAAGTCAAGGAACTTATTAGACAAGTATGATGGGTGAATCCATCTGTAGCGTACACTGAGATTTTAAATTTCAGTAGGGGACCTTTCTTCTTTAGAAGAAGGAACTGTTACAACAGGAGGTTTGGCAGATGTTGATCTTAGGCAAGTCCACTGATAATCTGTGAGCTTTGATTGCCATCACTATAAAACTGTGCTGAGAAAATGAAAGAGCAGATATTGTGTGAACCCTAGATTGCTTAAGTGGGACTCAGCATGAATTTAATCAGTAGGTTAATGTGTGGCTCAAGAGCAGCTATCCTGATAGCTAACTCTATGGAACTCATTATATGTTGAAATTAATTATATAACCAGCAGCAAAATGCTCCTTTAAAACAGTTGGGTACTGACACTTGGCTTGAGTCATTGGCAGTTAATCTGTTTGGTTGGTGAAGGTGTCTGTGATCTCACAGCATTTTCTTTGCTCCATATGCAGAGGACATGCACTTTTTTCTGTTTGACATTTAAAAATAGTGGATCCCTATCAACTTTGAAAACCACCAGGGACATCCATCTAAATCCTTTGTTAATTATGAATTGAATTTGTAAACCTCCTCCTGGACTTTATGCCTATGACTACATAGCAGTGCAATAATAGAAGGAACACTGGTAGTTTTGCTCTTCACTATTTATTGAATTATATTTGCATTACATATTGATTTTTAAATCGTATTACAGATGTATATGATAGGGATGGCCATGTTCCAAAATTCATCTGCATTCCTCTTCAACTCCATGACTATTCATTCCTCAGATTTCTTTTCAGCTGCATATTATTTTATAAAACACTATTTGTGAATAATTTGGAGCAGTAATGTTTTAGTAGTATTAAAGTTATAATCTGCAAGGTTAAATGATAAAATAAGACCTATGTAAGAAATAAGAGTGGTAAAGATCACTGCTTAACTTAAAACCACAGATGCACTTTTATTCTTCACATTAACCATAAACATTAAGAAGGCTGAGAGGATAAATAGCAGCAGTGACAGTACTGTCACGTGTACCGAGAAAAGTAATATTAAATTCTTCTGATCTGTTTTTCATTTGCATTCATCGGTTTTAACCAAGGACTATTTAGCTTTTAATTTTATTGTCAGAAATCTAGGTTAGTTGTGTTGTAAGAAGAATGAATGAATTTACATAAAATAAGTCAGACTGAATTCCTACTATATACAGTATGACTAAAAGCTTTAGTACAGCATTGTCGACCTGACAATCCATTTTATCAACTTTTAGTGCCTTAAATGATAAAAGGCTATTACAAAATATGTTTTTACAATGTACTATTTCTGTAATAGATCTCTCTGGACTATTTAAGTGAATTTACAGTGAGTAGGTATCAATAACAGAGGTTTTAGAAGTGATGCACACCAACCTCTCTAGATGCTTCCTTTCCTTTGGTAAAGTATTGCTATGTCAAAATAGATCAATTTTTAAAAGTTGGGTTAGAGAGTCTACCTCAGCAGTGACATCATGCTAAAACATATGAGAGTGGAGCTTGTAATTTCAAAGATGTTGTTTAAACCCATAACAGCATTAACATGTAAATAAATAAAGAATAATAAAATAAAATAAATAAATAAAATGTGACTAGTACAAAGAAGATAGTAGATATAAATGAAATGATAATGTTTTTTCAGTGTAAAAAGGTGAATGATTAGCAAAGATGGATTTCAACTCTTAGCAATAATATAATAGAAAACATGTTTTTTTAAAAAATGCTTAGATGAGCATTATGCTAATAAACTGGGGTAAGGAGCCCAAAGACAATGCAGCACCTTGTTGGTACAATTGGTCCTAACACTGTCTTTTCCAACAGTTCCTAATTTTGCCTTATACCCAGACATTAGGTGAGCTTATCGATGTATTTACGTTGGGACCTCTGTACTCATCAGCTCCATTGTTAAAGACAATAGCAGGCTAGGTTGTTTTACATTTATAAAAAAATGCTTTACTTTAGAACACATTTTTATGTGGCAAAAATCTAAAAGAAAGACTGGAATGCTATAAATCTAATAAATAGAGAAAGTGGTAAAAATTAAAATAAAATTGGGAACTGTTTTATCTGTAAGCCATGTTCTTGCATAGTTTGCTTCTAAAATGAGACATGGAAGTAGTTCAGGCCAACATATGTTTAAAGGCACGCATTTGCATGATAAGGACCAAAACTGGTCTCATATGATGAGTAGACGTGGAGAGCAAAATAGAACAGCAAGAAATACTGGCAGTACTGTACTAAAGCAATAGAACACTTCATTTGTTTGTAATGTGGCCTTGTGATAATCCTATTTAGAAATACCTAACAAAAAATTGACTTTAGAAAATAAAATTTCTCCCTCTCATTCCTTCAGCAGCAGTATTTTCTGTATAAGCAAATTAAATAATTACAACAAATCATTTAGGAATTGCTATAAATATGATAAAAGCAGAATTGTTAACCTGTGTGTTATGGACATAGAAAATGAGTATGTGCACTATATGAGGAAACCACATGGGCTTTTCAGAAGAAATTACATGAATAAATAAGTTCACAGATTGTAATAATTCTTCATTTACTCGGAGTACCCATTCTGTAATGTAACAGAACAAACTGGATCTGATGAATGGCCCATTTGTATTTGTTATAGCCATCAATGTAAGTGCACTAATATTCACAGAAAGCATATCATGGTCTTTACTTGCTGTTAAACTTGTATCACACCTTAGAAACTTAAAAATAAGAAGGCATACATTTTCTTTAAATTTCTGTCAGAAATATTTCTCTCCATTGTAGATGAACCATTAACACATCTATATGACAAATCTGAGATGGCCCTCCCAAGAGTACGATTATGGTTGAGAAATGAACAGCAAGCCCTAAATACAACTATAGTATATAGATTTGCAGATACATTTTAAATTCATAGAAGAAGAAATAAAATAATTTTACATCCTGTAAATATAACTCACAACATTATTTGTTAGTTTGGGTATCTCACTGAAATATATATTTTATTTTTCTGACAGAAAGAAGTTTTATTTCATATATTTCTTAATCTTATATTAGCATTACCATTCTCTTTTACCTCTTACCAGTACATCTTAGCCTTGAAATATTTGAGTTTTTTTGATTCTCCAGTACTTTTCCTATTTGTTGGACATGGCCAAATGTGGTTGTTGAGAAAATGTAATCCTTGAATGGAACATAAGCTGATTCACAGTTGTTCTTGTTTATCTTAATGTAAAGTGTAATCAAACATATTTAAAGTTGATCCCTGACTCTGAACTTACTGAAATGAGTTTGAGGATGTTATGTTGTATATAAATTGATGTTGGTTAATATTTCTCAACACTGTTCAATAATGAGCATTGGGGTGACCACTGGATTTCTGGGCTTGGAACTCCCTCCATCTTCCGCACGTTTTTGGGGGCAGGTCTGTGGCCCTTCACACTCACTATTGGACGCTCCTATAGAGAAACCTTACACATACAAGCGTGCGTACGCACACAGGTGCTCACATGGTGCTTTCATAGGTATGACTTGGACATCTTCAGCACATGACCTAAGGCTGTGGTTGGCCCTAAATGCCTTAGTAATAATTACTGTGTGATTGTTAGCAAACATTTTTACTTTGATATATCTTCATGTAGCTGATGCATCAATGTTTTTGTCTTGTGGTTTTTGTTTTTTTTCCCCCTCTTTTTCTGCAGGTCTAGAAGCGGATTCTGGTTCATTTATTGTTTATTCTATACGAAAATCCCCCCTTTACCTCCATCTCCTCCTTTTCTCTCTTCTTTTTCTTTCATTTTTGTCTCCGTGTCCGGTTCGAATCTTAAAAACATCTGAAAATATTTCTAATAAAGTTTTGGTATCAGGCGTGGCGTCAGCAGAAGCTGTAACGCTCCACCTGAGAGAAAAACTGTAAGGCTAGTCGCCAGCATTCAGACATCAATTCTGATTGCTTCACAGCCAAACAGGACACAGTTAAAAAAAAAAAAACAATAATGAGCATTAGCATCATAATTCAGATTGTTTTGAAATACTGTACAGCACAAACTAAGCAGAGCGCCATAGTAGTAACTTCCACTACTACATAAGTTCAGAGTCCTGTACACATTGCATTTGTTCCTGTGATCATATACATTTTTGTCTCTGCATTCTGGCTTCCTCCTACATATAAATTTCATATAAGTTATGTTAGAGAGGCAACTCTAAAATATGAGCAAATACAGGAATGTGAATGAAATGTTCCTTTCAGGAGTGTTTGGAGCCGCTGCTACTGCAACAGACTCTAAAACTCAATCAAGCTGATTTGGAAGAAGCCAGCTCAGAAATTATTGATTTGTAGATATGCCATATCTGTAAAGAAAAATCATTAAGATGAATATCAGCTCTTCCAAATTTAAGTTATTAATTCAATCAAATACCAGGATTTATTATGTATTAGGATAAAGACATCATACTGAGCAAATTATAAGAAAATGTTAACATGATTGCATAATGCAACTTCTGCATATTTGTCAGCTGCACATTCATGCTGCAAAGCTCCCTTTCTACCACCTCCCAAAGGTACTCTACTGGATTCAGATCCAATGACTGGAAGGCCCATGAAGAGCACTGAACTCATTGTCATGTTTATGAAACCAGTATGAGATGACCTTTGCTTTGTTACATGATGCATTATCATGCTGGAAATACCTGTCAGAAGATGGGTCAATTGAGGGATGCACATGGTCAGCAGCAACAGCTTAGATCTTAAAACATCTTAAATAGTGAGGAAAAGGTTAAACTCTCTTAAATAATTTACAGATATTAAATTGAAGTTTAATTACAGTTGAAATGTCAGAAATACAGTTTAGGTTAGTATTGTTGTATTGTTCTAACTTAGGTCACAGACAATTATAGAACAGTCAAAATAGTTTTGTTTTTTTTTTTTTTTTGAGATCCAATGGAGCCCTGTTATGGCTTTGCACAGTTCCACCATTGCTTAGTTTGAAATCTTTATATACATGCAATGTGAATGCAGACAGTGAGCTTGTTACAGATGATATGCTTTCGTATTTGGTGTTCATTATGAAGTTTGGGTTATCAGCCAATAGGAAAAATGCAACGTCATAGTGTCATATCAAGACAGCAAATAGAATTAGCCAATGTACAAAGCATAGTGTGACACCACAAAAGAGTAGTTACAAAGAATTTGTCAAATAATGACTGTATAAATGACAGAAGGAGTCCTATATTTTATAAGTGGCTGCTGTTCCTTAATGTCATGGGCATCATTCACAGCAACAGCTGGAATTAGGTTAATATTTTAAAACAAGCATTTTCTTTATTCCCTGTATTTTTCATTAATACATCCAGAAAATGGATAGTGAAATTGAAGAGTCGCATAGTGAGAATACAGAACATGATTAGCGATTGGTCCATGTTTATAACTGTTTAGATATTGTCACATAAACAGTGTACAGTATTTGTGTGTCTGATCACTAAATACTTTGCAAAGTTCACAGAGTGCCAGAATGTAACACAAAAGCACTGGACGCAAGACAGGAACCAACAGTGTACAAGAGAGCAGTCATTCCCAAGGAACGCTAATGCACATAACCAGACTTCCACATCCTGGGTAGTCTTAAGAGATACCAGTAGAGCTATTCTGCACATCTTTGGGAAGTATGTGTAAAACTGGAGTAACCATGAAGATGCAGGGTGAGTGCGAAAATCCATTCAGTTTGGGGACTGGTCTGATATGTAAACCGAGTCCCCTGGACCTGTGAGGTGATAGCAGTAATGTCTGTGCCCAAATGTCACCCTTAAAATTAAACTCAATATAATTAAAATAAGGCAATGTTGGAAACTAGTAAAACTCTTGTAAGACAATGTGTCAGTTGTTTTACTGAATGATGGGGCAAGTCACATTTTTTGACTTTTCCTTCCATTAGCATTTAGTGAGTAGTTGGCACAGCAGCCTCTTGAGTGCTAGCTGTTTTTTATAAGGGAATAATTTTATTTTTAAAGAACTGTTATATTCAGATTTATTTATGAAAGTGAAATGTAAAAATAGTTCATGAACCCATATCAACCTTGCACTTTAACTATGTTATGTAACACATATCACATATGTTATGAATTATGAGTTCTTAAGTCTTAGGTGAGCCATCTTCTTCTTCTGTATACATTTTTTGTACTGCTTTACTCTGTTCATAATTTTATCCTGAACTTGCATACAAAACTCTTTATCTGTTCCCAACAATATATTTTAACTGACTTATCCTTTTAATAAGTACTCCGATGTAGTTTGTTGTTTTCAGCCTGGTACTCTGAAAGGGCGAAATTACAATAGCCACTCTATACAACTGAACATGATTGAAGGTTTTTTTTTCTAAAGGTCTAATACGTTTTTTCAAAATTTCATCACCCATTAGGCTTAAGCAAGTACTTATCACGATGATATATTTGTCATTTTCTAGTTTGATTTTTCAGAATTGCTCATTATTTTAGTGCTATTTTTTATTTGCTACACTTTCGGCAGGTGTATGAGAAGAAAGGTGACACTGAGATGTGAGTGCAATGGAAAGGCATTGAATAGAAATTGAGATGTGACTTCACAAATGCTACAGACCTTAACTTTGCAAAGTTAATTTCAAATAAGTTATATCATCTGAAATGATAAAACTCAATTTGCAGAGAGAATAAAATGTATTTGTAAAAATACAAATATTTAACATTTCAGAAAATTACTTGTGGAAATCGATCATACTATGTAGTTATACTAAAAACATATTTGCGTAAGCTGCACATCTCAACAGAATCTTATGACAGGAATTACAGTGGAAAGGGCACTTTAGTTTTAGAAAAAGGTGAAAATGGAAGCAAAACATTTTACTTTGCATTTTAGTTATGGGAATAGTCTTGTTTATAGCACATTTGTATATATTACTATCATTGATTTAAAAAAAAATACAGAGTCAAACATGATATCATTAAATTTAGAGTTTTGAACATTCCCCAGAGCCTACTAGAACAGTTCTGGGAGCAGATGAACAGCATTATTAATGACACACATTAAGAGGTAACAAGTCCTTACTGAATATTTGTATTATCATGTTTAAAAAAAATCTAAAAGTGAACTGCTCCAAAAATTATTCTCAAATGCTGTTACATTTTTTGGACTACTTTGAACTAGTGTAATTATTATCGTTTAGAAGTAACAGGGGGCTCTGCTCACTTCGCTCGCCAACTCCAGGGGTGGCCGCTGGGCACCTACAATTTCACGGCCGTGTGAAGGACATTGGGGAGCCCCTCTGTTACAGAAAGTGATTGTATTTAAAGAGTTGGTATATAGAAGAGTATGCAGGGTGCAAGAGGAAGACGGTTTGGTCCTTAGTTTTTATAGATAGAAAATCAGTTACTTCACTATTTCACTTCAACTGTCTATTTTAAATACCAATAAATAATAAACATAGTAAAAAGTAAAAGTACAAAAGTAATAAAAAGTGAATAAAAAATTAAATTACATTAATGCCTCATCAAAAACAATAGTATGAATTACTTTATCCTCTAACTTACATTCTATAAACGTTGCTTTTTTGCATTTCTGTTTGCATATTGTCTGGGATATTTTTCTCTTTCTCGTGTATTGGATGGCTCTCTTTGTTCTTGATTTTTATTATATGCAGCTCTTTTTTGTTCATTTTCTTTTTTTCAACGTTCTTTATCAGCTCTTGTTGCTCTTTTTCTATCACAATCTAAAATTTGACGTTCTTGAATAGATAATTGACTTTTCTGCCTTGCCATTGCGTTGCGTTGAAGGGCGAGTTAGCATCATTGAGAGTGTCACGGGGTGCTGCAGAGACAGGATGTAAGAGTAATGATTGGACAAGCCATGTGGAGGGGAGTGGTCAAGGCTGATTAACGCGGACAAGACGAAAAACATTTTTAATAAAATAGAGAGATACTGTAATGGTCTGTATTTGCATCCATCTAACTATTTTCTGAATTTGCCTATTTCAATTAATGGTTTTTGGAGGCTTAATCCTTTCTGACCTGCAGCAGGCTCAAAACAGGAACCCAAACAAGATAAGACAGGAGTACATTGCAGTGAACACTCATTTAGTTTCCTGCACTCACTCTGGCAGTGATAATTTAGTCTATAGTCATCCTATTGTGCATGTCAATAGAATTTGGAATTAGATGCCTTTCCTGTTCCCTGTGTAGCACGTTATTTCTGAAGGTAATTATTTTGTAGAAGAAATGTGGTACTCCATACTAATGTTTCAATGCCATGTCAGGCTTTTAAAGTGCACATTTTTCAAAACGCTATTTCAAAGTTCGTTTCAAATGTCCATGACATGTGATCAATATAAGGGAAGCACCAATTCATGTCACTATGTCACTGATACCTGGCACTTCTACTTTTCATTTACAATGTTTCTAAGAAATCTCTTGATCTTCATATCAGTCGTACAAACTTCCAGAATACTTAAAAGTGGTTCAAATGCAGCCCAGTTTCAGAGTTTTGAGAAAGGTGAAAAATAGTGACTTGTATATAAACAGACAGCTGTAGGAAAGCTGAACTGGAACAAGCCCACTACAAGGATGAGACAGAAACCCGATTAGCCACTTCAGGCAATGGACTTCTCCTTTGCCTTGACTGGCTTAGATGGTTGCTTTTTGTGGCTCTGAGTTCATATGCCGAGAGCATAGTGCAGATAACCTGTGAATAAAGCAGGACCCAACTGAAGAGAACCTAATTACATAGCACTTATAAGGCAATTTGATACATGATTTTGAGAAATGCTATAAAATATTCATGCAAAAGACCCCATTCTTTGGCACGGCATCATTTCCACTTGGTATCCCAATCAAATGTAAGGTGCATAACTTGTGAAAGGTATCTTGTGTATTGCAATAATACATCTTCTGTGTTTCATCTCACATTGAATCCATCTGGGTGTTGGCCTCAGCCATTTTTCTTTACCCAAAATTAAAAATCTTATGGGTTTGGCAGTCTTAAACAGGTCAGAGGGCCTGAGAGACAGACACCTCATATTAGAGTGTAATTTGTTAAGGAAGTCATCACCATACGCATGACACCCCATGGTAATCAGTTTTAGTATTCCACATTTTAGTATTTGTAATTGATAAACAGATGTAAAGTGCAATGTGAATAAAAACATGAATAAATTGTGACTGCCATCCAAATCATGTGGGCTGCATGTTCTTCTCATGATTGCATAAGGTTTCTTCTGAGATTCCTCATACTGTATATCTGCCAAAAACATACAGATCAGAATAATTTTTACTATAATCTGGCTCCATTGTGATTGGGGGTGCATGCACTAGTGAGACTTTTTTGTTGCCAAGTCCAGGTTAGCATTATGTCATGCCCACTGAGTCACTACATTGGAATAAGTGGGCTTGACTGTACATGTTATTTTCATATTTATTTTTGGGTTTAAACTGCACTCTATAATCCCCTTTAGAAGACCTACCACTAGCCTCTGTATAGTTTGGCAGATGGTAGGTTTGTGTTGTGTTATGGATATTATACTCTCATTTTTATCTCTTTGTAAATTAGCTAGAAAATTAAAAAAAAACAATGTAAAGGAAATAAAAACCAAATGTTTGTGAAAAATAAAAAACAGACAAGAATCACAAAAGCTCATATGTTGCTTTTACATTATTAGCCAAGCTGTTGAAATAATGCACAGCTTTCTGAACATTTGTTGCTTTCACTAAACATTTCACCATGTTTTTATCCAGCTCTTTTATTTACTGTTAATTTATCTTAAATTTCTATCATGACAGAAAAATAAATCTTTTTATCTAAAGCACACCAAAAACATTCTTCTTGGTTCACACCATTTTACCCTTTTCACACCATTCACAACAGTAGAATGTGTCTCTTTTTCATGTCATTAAACCTAATTTTTGTGATTTTACTTATTTTCCTTGCACAGAAACCATATTTAACCCATCCATTGTAACCTACTTTTCATTGTATAACTTAATAAACTGTAAATTTCCTGTCTGCAGCTACATTCAGTTATCTAGATCACATCTATCTCAGGCAACAAGGGCATCAGCAACTCTACCAAACTATACTGCCAACAATATGTTCCCATCTAACTCATCTTGCTTTATGATTTCCAACCAAGGGCCTCCTAATTGTTCAATAACTTTGATAATTGCATTTTGTGAAAATATGTTCTGTAATTTTTACATCCACACCATTTAGAGAGATTGCAAATTATTTCAAAGAAAATGGAGATCCATTGCAATCAAAGCTGCAATAGAGTGATGCTAGCCACTCTGATCTGTTTGCGTTTTGACACAACAGTTTAAGAAAATAGGTAAAGCCAAACTTATTCTTCTCATTCTTAAACTTGGTTCTACAAATCTGCCAAGCATTGAATAAATGACTAATCTTTTAATCTTACCCTTTATCTTTTCAGATGGCCACTTTTTACATCCACTGCGGCGTTTTACCCTTTACATTTTCTCTAGATTAATTTCCTCCCTTTTTCCCGTCCATCTCTTACCTCAGTATTCTGTCTGCATTCTTAAATCCTCCACAAAACAGAAGATGGCTAAACAGCCTAATGTTGTGTTTGTAACTTTCTGCTTTTTCACTTTTTTATTCTTCTTGTTTGCTTTATGGAATTGATACAATCTACTAATTACCTCAATAACTAGAACTGTCACTAGTAAAATATACATAGTGCCAATATATTCTAGAGGTTTGGGTTCTGATTCTGGTCAGGCGATAGTCTCTGGGGAGTTAATGCGTTTTCACTGTGTCTGCGTGGGTTTTCCACTGACATCTCAATGATACACATTAGGTTAAGTAGTGTCTCTGAACTGGTTAAAAAGTAGAGGTGTGTCTGTGTGTGTGAGTGAACCCTGTGAAGAATAGGCTTCAGCTCCTGTGATCCTGACATGGATAAGCAGGTTAGAAAATGGAAGCACTGATTGTAAACAAACACTTGGATCTTTATCTTTTCAACCAACTAATATGTGGATGGACTATGATATACTATGAATAATTATGTACTGTATGTTTTCTGTATTGTATGCATATATTGATTAGAAGCACAATACAATAAATGTAGGAAAGTTTAGGATTAATTGTACATTGTCTACTAATTACTCTACTAAAAGATTGGCTGAGCAGTTTGACTTGCCACATGACCGGCTAGAACTGGTGTAAAGCGGGTTTGAAGTCAGTGTGCCGAACATAGACATAGAATTACTAGACTCCGCTCTTGACTAGCAGCATCGTACATCAACGTCGTTGCCATATTGCGAGTGGCACTGCTGTGGAGTGAAGTAATGAATGATGTGCTGCTTGCGATTGTACAAACCGCTGTATGCTCCAAACCAGATCCCGGGGAATTACGTTTCATAGGTAAGGCTGAACAATTGTTTTGGTTATATTTGGCCATTAGAAAATCCCGTTTTATAATCTTAGCACCCAAGGTCACCTTGCAATAAAATTAAACATTAGTAAAATTAAAACAGGAGAATGATAAATCAAAAAGCAATAATTAGCAAACAAAGAAAGATAACTGGCAGTAACAGTTCAAAATTTGCAATTGGTATGCCAGTTTGAAAAGATAAGTTTTGAGGGCAGTTTTAAAATGTGTTATTGAATTGAGCTGACATATATGAGAGGGAAGAGAATTCCCGAGTTGAGGAGAACTAGGAGAGACGCTCGAGCTCCCATAGAACAGAGTTTGATGTGTGGTACAGAAAGTAGGGTGGGCCATTTATATGGATACACCTTAATAAAATGGGAATGGTT
>JANRMT010062848.1:2148657-2177564 GCA_026402145.1 Polypterus bichir lapradei
AACCATTCCCATTTTATTAAGGTGTATCCATATAAATGGCCCACCCTGGTAGAACTGCAGATGAGGATCTGAGTGAGCAAAAGGAGTGCAAGTCTGTAGGAGATCAGTGAGGATGTGGAGAACTTTAAATGTTAAGAGCGGTATTTTGCATTGTATTCTGTAGATAACAGGGAGCCAGTGATGTTGAAAGAGAATAGGTGTAATATGTTCAGTGGATTTAGAACAGCAGGTTATTATCCTGGCAGCAGAATTTTGAAGAAGTTGTAAGCGATGGATACGTTTTTGTACGATGCCAGATAGATTAGCATTACAGTAATTTATACATGAGATGACTAGGGCATTAACCAATACTTCAGTACTGTGTTGCGTAAGAACAGGACGAAGTCTAGAAATGTTTCTGAGATGGAAGAAGGCAGTCTGAGAAATGTTACTTATATGGGAGGAATTATTTAATAATAATAATTATTATTATTATTATTTAATAATTGCCATTATTAGTGTATAAATGAATATAAATAATTGCATGTAAACAATTTTCCAAAATCTGTTGTATGTAAACGATACTGTTTTAAACGTTATTGTTTTTTCACGTCTACCTGTATTAGTTTAAATGGCACTTTTGCCACTCGCAATACGGCGGACGCACTGATGTATCATGTCAACTGGGCAACACAGTGAATGTGGCGTCTATCTATTTGTCTATTGTGCTGAAGGTGTAAAAGCACAAGGCATTTCCTGTGAGACTGTGGTCATGGGTAAAACAATTGACTAATGGAAGATTTGAGACGAAACTTGGGACCTGGACGGGACTGGTTGAGGGGCAAGTGGCAACAATGGGAACGGTGCCAGCCCCTACTCTTTGATGCTTCATTGGCCCAAAAATGCCACAGAGAAGTGTGAAGAACACATAGAAACCAGGGCAACTTGACTCTCTAGGTCCCACCCCAGCCATTGCCAGAAAGACTAACCAGCTTTTTGTGTAACACAAGAACAATTTTTCACGAGAACTACTGCTCTCTACCTATGTTGTATTTGGGGTAAATGGCACACCCAAAAGGGATAGCTTTGCTTCAGTTTAAGGAACATTTTAGGAGTTAAAGACATTTATGCTTAAGACATACAATGAGTGAATAAAATGTGTACCCCATCCCCTGCTTGATTGCTGTATACTCTGTCTCCTGATTCTGACTAAGTTAATGTTTAATGACATATGTTGTATGAAGTTAATCCTGGTTTGGTCTGTCTGTGATTGATGACAGTAAAAGATATCACAGCCTGACTGATGGGTAAACGGAGAGAGTAAATTTATAATATTTTTGGTGAGTTGGGTCCCTTTGTTACACCCCCTCGACAAAACTCATACTTATGAAAAACAGAGACGAAAGCACTAAACTGTAAATGCAATAAAATGCCTGGGCAGATCAGAAAGTGAAACAAAATGAAGGAATGTAAAAGAAAATGTGCAATCAGTTTACCCAAAGGATCAAAAATAATTTTATATGACTAATAGTATACCTTGTCATTGATCAGCTTAAAATGGAAAAGGTATATGTAGTTACAACTCTGCAATGTCAATATATGATAATTTTGTGATAATGCGGGACATGTGTAACCTTCAGTAACAATTATTTTCTAAAATAATGTTTCCATTATGTTGTATAGGTTTTAGCTTACATAGAGGAAAGTGGCAACATTAGAATAGGATGGTCAAATCGTTTGCAGTACTGAAACAGTGAAATATCACTCCCATGGTGCACCCTTGATCTTCCATCCATTTACTAGGCCATTTTTTTCCCAATTTTAGCGTCACAGGGATTCCATCAGTTACAAAGACAAGAATCAACTCTGGACAGAGTTTCAGCTAATCACAGTGCACAACCATGTACTTGCACATAAAGGACTTATTTACTGTATATCCATTTATAACATATCTTTGTGACACTGCACAAGAGGACTGAGAGGATACAAAGAAATCTGTCCCACAGAGCTAGTGACTGGGCCACAGCACTGACATTGACACAGCTGGGCCTCTCACTATTGTGTTTATTTTCCATCCATCCATTCATCTTCTTCCGCTTATCCGAGGTCAGTTCGCGGGGGCAGCAGCTTGAGCAGAGAGGCCCAGACTTCCCTCTCCCCGGCAACTTCTTCTAGCTCTTCCGGGAGAATCCCAAGGCATTCCCTGGCCAGCCGGGAGACATAGTCCCTCCAGCGTGTCCTGGGTCTTCCCCGGGGCCTCCTCCCAGTTGGATGTGCCCGGAACACCTCACCAGGGAGGCGTCCAGGAGGCATCCTGATCAGATGCCCGAGCCACCTCATCTGACTCCTCTCGATGCGGAGGAGCAGCGGCTCTACTCTGAGCCCCTCCCGGATGACTGAGCTTCTCACCCTATCTTTAAGGGAAAGCCCAGACACCCTGTGGAGGAAACTCATATCAGCCGCTTGTATTCGCAATCTCGTTCTTTCAGTCACTACCCATAGCTCATGACCATAGGTTAGGGTAGGAACGTAGATCGACTGGTAAATTGAGAGCTTTGCCTTATGGCTCAGCTCCTTTTTCACCACGACAGACTGATGCAGAGCCCGCATCACTGCAGACGCCGCACCGATCCCCCTGTCGATCTCACGCTCCATTCTTCCCTCACTTGTGAACAAGACCCTGAGATACTTGAACTCCTCCACTTGGGGCAGGATCTCGCTCCCAACCCTGAGAGGGCACTCCACCCTTTTTCGGCTGAGGACCATAGTCTCGGATTTGGAGGTGATGATTCCCATCCCATCAGCTTCACACTCAGCTGCGAACCGATTCAGAGAGAGCTGAAGATCACGGCCTGATGAAGCAAACAGGACAACATGATCTGCAAAAAGCAGTGACCCAATCCTGAGTCCACCAAACCGGACCCCCTCAACACCCTAGCTGCGCCTAGAAATTCTGTCCATAAAAGTTATGAACAGAATCGATGACAAAGGGCAGCCCTGGTGGAGTCCGACTGTCACTGGAAACGGGTTCGACTTACTGCCAGAAATACGGAACAAGCTCTGACACTGGTTGTACAGTGACCGAATAGCCCTTATCAGGGGGTCAGGTACCCCATACTCCTGGAGCTCCCCCCACAGGATTTCCCGAGGGACATGGTTGAATGCCTTTTTCAAGTCCACAAAACACATGTAGACTGGTTGGGCAAACTCCCATGCACCCTCCAGGACTCTGCTAAGGGTGTAGAGCTGGTCCACTGTTTCGCGACCAGGACGAAAACCAGACTGTTCCTCCTGAATCCGAGGTTCGACTATCTGACGGACCCTCCTCTCCAATAAGTATGCCCACACCTGCTCGGCGCCTCTCACCGGGGGCAACTCCAGAGTGGTAGAAAGTCCAGCCTCTCTCAAGGAGATTAGTTCCAGAGTCCAAGCTATGCGTCGAGGTGAGCCCGACTATATCTAGCCGGAACCTCTCGACCTTGTGCACTAGCTTAGGCTCCTTCCCCTTCAAAGAGGTGACATTCCACGTCCCAAGAGCTAGCTTCTGTTTTACTTAGAAATAAACCTAAGCTTCTTTTTTATTTCAAAACATTTAAATATACATCAATAAATCATTTTCTAAGCAATTAGATTCAACAATAACCTCATTTATTTGGAACTCAAAATATCCATGTATCCAAAGAGCGACCCTACAAAGACCTAAGGCAGAAGGTGGCATGGCTCTACCCAACTTTCAGTTTTATTACTGGGCAGCAAACATACAAGCTATAAAAACCTGGCACAAATAGATGAACATACACAGGCCTGGTCCACAACAGAAGTAAAATCCTGCAGTACTTCTTTATATTCCCTGCTTTGTGCCCCAATAAATGCAAGTTATCGGCAATATACTGATAACCCAATTGAGCTTCACTCACTCAGAATATGGAACCCATATAGATATATATATGTATATGATAACCATATAGAAAGCATTTTAAGATTGAGAAGCTGTTATCTGTGGCACCTCTGCAAGAGAACCACCTCTTTCAACCTTTGCAAAGATATGCAGTTTTTATATCCGGAAACAATTTGGGATTAAATTGCTTAGAGATCTTTATATAGACAACATCTTTGCATCCTATGAACAATTACATTCCAAATTTAATTTTCCAGCTACACATTTCTTTCACTATCTTCAAATTAGGAACTTTGTTAAACAGAACCTGCCCAATTTTCCTCATCTTGCACCCTTGTCCATGCTGGAAAAAATATTGCTAAATTTCAAGTACTTAGACACCATCTCTGCAATATATAAAATTATTTTACAGTCCGTCCCTTTCAAAGATCCAAGAGGACAATGGGAAAAAGATCTCTTAATCAATATATCAGAAAAGGAGTGGAAAGTAGCAATGCAGAGACTTCACTCAAGCTCCATATGTGCAAAGCATACAATTATTCAACTCAAAATTATATATCGAGCACATCTGTCTCACCTAAAACTGTCCAAAATGTTTCCAGGGCAAGATCCAAGCTGCGAACGCTGCAATCAAGTCCCAGCCTCACCATGTCACATGTTTTGGGCCTGAACCAAATTAACATCATTCTGGACCAAAATTTTTAAGTGCCTTTCAGACAGCCTTAGCGTCACAATCCCTCCTGACCCATTAACAGCTGTGTTTGGGGTTCTTCCAGATGGGTTTAAAGTGGAGAAGGACAAACAAACTGTGATTGCATTCACTACACTTTTGGCACGCAGACTTATTCTGCTAAACTGGAAGAACCCAAACTTTCCTCTTTTAAGTCAGTGGGAAACCGATGTTTCATACTATTTGAAATTGGAAAAAAAACAAATATTCAGGATCTGTACAGAATTTTTCCAAAACCAGGCAGGATCTAATCAATAATATTTTAGAATAAGCTCTTAAAGCACCAAGGAAGCAAAAATCTCCACATTTCTTTTTCTTCTCTAGCCATCTCTATTGCCCTATTAAACTCATCAATTTAGGTATGTTTACAAGCCTTAAGTTTTACTCCGTTGGGTATGCTCTCTCTTTGGGGGGAAATGGGGGGTCGACTTGTTTTCGATCCTATTTTTTGTAAAAATTGATCGATTTGTATGGAATGATTACAATTAAATTAATAAAATTAAAAAACAGAAAGAAAAGAAAGAAAATTCAGATCAAACTTGAAAAAAAAAAAAAGTATGAACAGACATAAAGTTCTTTTATTCCCATTTTGGAAATACATGTTGTACATTTTTTTTTCTCACTAGTGACTATTTTTTTAAATACTAAAGGACAGGCAGACACATTCAAAATTGATGCATGAAAATGGTTCCAAACAGGAAATAAACACATTTCGTTTTGTGTCGATACAAATTTTACAGGAAATGAAAAGCTGTTTATTTAACAAATTTATTTGAAAATCTCTAATAGCTCTTTTTAGTATGAAAGTATCTAATTAAGCTGGAACTGAGATATAATATGTTGACTTTGATTCCTCCAGTTGGGTTAATCTTAAATGTTAATGCCTGGAGCAATCTCTTACTATGTAAAAATCATTTATTTAGCAGAGACCAAATTTTTCTACCTAGTTATCCATATACTTTGTAATTCTGCATTTTCATGTCAAATTCATGAGTTGGATAAGTTTATCCTAGAAGTGTTGAATATAAGAAAAGAACCAACTTTTCAAGAGTGCCAGCTAACCAAACAGCAGACACACAGACAAAGTGGCACAAACGCAGTCCAATCAAATTTCAAATCAACAATTAGCTTAATGTTTATGTCATTGTGATGAGAGACAAAAATGGTGTTTTTAGGGAAGAAAAAGCAAAACAATACAACTCCAGGAGGTGCAATAGCCATACAAACAATGACTCGGCCTGGAATCTAGGCAAATTCCTGGTAACTGTGCAGCAGTAGCAGAAAATTCTATACCAACATAGAACACAATTTAGTTTGCAAAAATCTAAAAGATGATAACTTAGTAAATCTATGAGAATTCTTTCACATGAACAGTGGCATCTACAAGGACAGCAAAGCAAAAAGCAAAAAATTAAAAGCAAAAATTAAAAGGAAGTTCATGCATGATGGAAGCCAGGACGCACTATAGTTGAAGTGGAGATACAGACAGTTAGAATTTTATTGGACCCCAGGACACACACTGGTGGTATGAACACACACTAGAATTACTAGAAAGGAAAAAAAGATAGAAGATGTGAATAATGTCACTACCCATATTAAAGGAATGCAGTCTCCTAAGAAAAAGTGTCTGCTCTGTTATGAGATCAGTCCAACCTGTCATGGATGTTGACCCCTAAATACTTGAAGGAGTGGACCGCCTCTATATTCACTCCCTAAATTATAACCAAATATAAAGGCTGTTTGGTACAGAGATAGTAAATGACCATTTCATTGGTTTTGCAGATGTTAAGATGCAGGCATTTGTTACTGCACCAAGAAGCAATGTTCTACAGCTGACTCCTATACTCTGTATCATCTCCTTTATCTATACACCCTGTAACTGCAGAATCATTTGAGAATCTCTGCAAGTAACATGACCTAGTTTTATATTGTTAGCCAAAGAGTACAGTGTGAAGAGAAAAGGAGACAGGACTGTTCTTTGCGGTGCTCTAGTGTTGCTGGCATCCATATCAGAGACACAGTCCTTGAATCACCTGACATAGTCCATTATTCAGAACACCATAGGCTCATTTACCTGCATATCTCTGAGTTTACTCCTTAACAGGGATGGCTGGATGGTAGGCACAAGAGAAACTAAAAACAGTCCACAATTCTGCCAGCTTTGTCCTGGTGACAATAAGCCTTGTTGAGCAGACAGATAACTGAATCCTCCACTCCATCCTAAAAATCTAAGAAACTGGCAGTATGAAACAGTGAGCGAGGTTTTAGCTAATCACTTGAACTGAATGAACTGAAAGGTTCTCATATGTTTATGATGCTTGTATGTTCTTATTTGAATTATTTTAATATGTAGGGAGAAGGTACTGTACTGTAAGCTCTTTGACAATTATCTTTTAATGGATATGAATATATGATGTAGGTTCCAAAGTGGATGGCCCGGCATCCCAGCCAGGTTGGTTGATGGTGCCTTTCCAGTCTGGAAGGCCATAGTGGATGGACAAAGAGAAATTCTATATCCAAAACAATTTCTCACCCAGTGCAATAGATGGTAGTGCTCTTCTGATGTGGACCCAGTATGGGCACCTGCAGAGTCTCATTGGAATCGTAGTCCTGAGGTACAACCATGTTGGGGTTCTTGGGTGCTGCCAGAGGGCGCTGAAAGGGGAAGAATTCTCCTTTTCATGGGACTTCTACATGACCCAGAAGTGTTTCCACCATTCAGCGTTATGCCACTGAAAGTAATCCGGGGTCCAACATAAAAGGAAGGCACCCAGACTCCTCCAGCTGAGTCAGAGTCATATAGAAGGTGACACTCACCTGGAAGACTGGAAGGAGGAAAGGAACATTCTATAATTGGTGGGTATAAATGTGGATGTTGTCCAAGTATAAAAGGTACTGTGTTAATAAACAAAACATTTATATTAATCCGGGTCTGTGTTTGCTGTGTTGGTGTCTGTTTGGGGATCTGTTTTGTGCCCCCTACTGGTTACAATGGAAAACAGATTGTCATTTTAATTCTATTAATAGGATGACTTATTGTAACAATAAAACGATAAGACTTCATTTTGAAATTATTCTATCAATAATAGTCAACAGTAAGAGTTTTTTAGTTTGGAAAAAAAAAGATCACATTATTTATTTGTTGATGAAGGCCCAGATGCTTCAACTCAGGTGTAAATGATTATTCTGTCATTAGAGCACATTTTAAAGGGCCCAGCTTTACATAAAGAGGATAATCTTAATTTGGTTGGGTTTAACCATGCAAATGAATAGTATCACTCAATGACAAAATCAACTGAAAATTCAAAGGACCTGAGACTGAAGGTTATCGGTGCCTGTATGTCTGGAACAAACTGTAAAACAATTTCAAAGGATTCCTAAAGTATTACAGATTATCTACAAATGTAGAAAATTCTGGCAATCAGTTATGAGTTAGCCATCCCTTTAAACGCACCCTGCATGCTGACTGATAAATACTTTTTTCCAAAACCTCAAAGAACCTAAAGGCATCTCTTTACACAATCAGTGTTAATGTGTCTGAGTAAAGAGCCAAAAAGAAATTGTACAAACCTGCTCTACATTAGAGGTCAGGAAGAAAAACAATCATTTTAAGATTGCTGATGTGAAATAGGACTTCTGGAATGATGTGCTCAAAATAGAGTCAGCATTGGAGTTGATTTCCTATACAGTAATGTTAGATACCATATTTACTGAAACCAAAACCTTCCAGGAAAGAGATGAACTTCACATCATCTGTAAAGCATGACAATGGTGGGAACATTATGACTGGAAGCAACTTTGATGCATCAGGGGGCTGAGAGATTTTATTTAGATGACTGTGAAGTTCACAATGAACTAGCAAATACTTCAGCAGAATAGGAAGCCATCTGTCAAAATGCTGAGCTGAATGGATAAGAGTTCTTGGAACAGAATGATAATCCCTAACACTCAAACAGAGTATTGAGTCAAAAAGAAAAAGTAAAGAATTTTTGTAAATCCAAGTCAATCTGATGCTTTTCATTAGATATAATTGACTGATAAACAGTTACACTAAACTGTTTCTGCCTGGGGAAAAAGCCCTAGTTATTGGCCAAGGAAACTGAATTTCTGCTTATTTTTGTTGTACAGTGCGTGAGTTGTTAGATTAAGTAGTCATAATCTACTGATATCATTGAAGTGTTGATCTTATTTCAATTACACCCAAATATGTTAACGAACGGGGGCAGAATTATTTCCTTAAGGAGCTCAGGTGCTGTTCACTTTATGTTGGCTCAGTCTGTTACAAAGATCAAAATCAGAATCACATTTTTCTGCATACAAGGAATTTAACTTGTTATATGACAGACATGCTCACACTTGATAAGTACACATATAAAAATCCAATGCTTGTCTGTATGTCTGTCTGCTTTTCACGAGAGAACTACTTAACAAATTTAGATCGGGTTTGTTTCTATAATATGCTTGATTTTGGTTGATTTTGTGACTTCTGTCATCACGCTAAGTATCACAGTTCGCTTGCAGCAGCGATTTATAAGCGCGAAGAGAGAGGCTACGGGCTGAGGGGAGGGGGAGGCATAAAATTGATCAATTGGTCCACAAATTATTTGACACTCTGTCTTGGACATTCACTTCAATAAATACCATTTTAGAACACAACAATTCAGTCTGGTATCCTACAGAATTTTTAAATTCCATTAATCCCCCTGGCATGCCGCTCCACAATTTAGCATTGAAAGTAGGAGCACCGATTATCCTTTTGACAAATCAGAGCCAACCCAAATTTTGCAATGGTACCCATCTCCAGGTCTGTCAGCTTCAGAACAACATCATAGAGGCGATAATCATCACAGGATGTGCCATTGGCGAGATGGTTTTAATCCCTCACATTCCTCTAATCAATTCAAGAGAATTACAGTTCCAGGTGAAGCTTTGCTTTGTAATGTCAATTAACGAGGCCCAGGGACAGACACTCAAGTTGGCAGTGGTTGATCTTGATCTCATCATGCTTCTCACATGGTCAGCTTTATGTTGCTTTCTTCTGGGTTAGCTCCCTCGCCCCTGAGAGCAAAACCAAAAATATTGTATATCAAGAAGCACTTGGATAGGAAATCTATAAATATAAATTGTTCTCAATACAAATTACATTTTATAAAATGCATTATTGATTTTTAAAGTTTGTCCTGTTTCACTACTATGTGGGCGGAGCCACGGGGGGACAGTTAGTCTTAAATAAATACAAGAAAAAGAATTTAAACATACATAAAACTTTCAAGGTAGTGCAAGAAATAATGAAATAAATACTGACTTTAGCATTAGCTTACATGTAGGAATATTGGAAGATATTTGGGGGCAGTGCTGGAGTTTTCCCAGACAAAGCAAAGACATTGGAATTAACCCTATGTGAGCTTGATGACCTGTGGAAAGAAAATATTCTTATAATTGCTTGTTGTGGTGTAGTTTAGTCTATAATGCCTGGCAGATTATAGAAGTTCATAAAGGCTGTTACAGAAAGCATCTGTGCCTTTTTTATGATCGAATCTATGTTGGTCTTCCATGTCAAATCATGGAGTGACTATGGATCCCAGAAACGTGAAGGTTTCCAAAACTGACACAGTATTGTTAAGTATGGATAGGGAAGTCAATATTGGTGGCGCCCCCTTCTGAAGTCAACTATTGTCTCCACCATTTTGATTGTGTTTAGCTTCAGATTGTTCTGCCCAACCTCCCTTTTATATGGAGTCTCATTATGGTTTCTGATAAATATGCTGATGGCTGTGTTATCCACATTTGAGAAGTTTGGCAGAGGGTTCATTCAGGTGCAGTCATTAGAAGAGATGGAGAAGCATAGTGTGATGAGCACACATCTCTGGGTGCCACCAGTGCTTATTGTATGGGGGCTAAGAGGTGAATTTCCTCAGTTTCATTGCTGTTTCCTGTTTGTCAGGAAACTGGTAATCCACTTATAGGTGGAAACAGGAACAGAAAGCTGGGTGAGTTTAGAGTGGAGGAGTTCAGAGATAATTGTGTTAATTACTGAGCTGAAGTCCACAAACTGAATTCTTGAATAGGACCCTGGGTTGTTAAAATTTTTCAAAATGTTGGAAAAGTAATGTTTACTTCCAGTACCAAAAATACTGAAATGATAGTACTATAATGTTTTTAAATTAAGTTTTTCATTACTTTTTCAGTACCAGTATACCGAGCAACCACAGCTCAAACCCATATTTACGGCATCATTATACACCTATTTACTTGGTAGACAAATTGTAGGGGGGTCCAACAGGGGAACTCGCCCTTCACGCAAGTTATCATCAGTCTCTCAAGGGTTTTCATGAACACAGATGTCAAAGCAACAGGACTGTTGTCATTCAGACCTGTTGCTTTGGGGATTTTGTGAATTGACATGATTATATCTTGTTTTAAGCATAGTGGGACTTCACAAAGCCATAATGTTTTGTTGAAAATCTGTGAAAGACAGTGGCCGCTTGTTCAGCACAGATTTTCAAGAAGGAGCTGCTTAGCTATAACAATCTTTTATACCAAAGTAATAATAAAACACAAAATAATAAAGTAATAATAAGGAAAACATATTTTTTCATATAATTTAAATGCTTTGTTTTATTCTCATGCATTTGCTTTTCATATTTTTAGAGTACCTCAGGGTACACTGACCACACATAGACAATCACTATCCAGTTTGGCTGTCAGTCCCTGAGTGATAATTGTAATTCATTTTCATTTTGTTAATTGTCCTTGGGTGAATTGCATTTTCATCTTTAGATTTCTTGTGTCTCATGGAGAATCACTCTTTAGGGCACTTGCTGTCCCTTGTACTACATCAGCCCAGTTCTACGTCCGGAAATGCAAAATGGATGTCACAAAGATTTTTATGCAAACATGACAAATGTTCCTGGATCTCTGAGATCAAAACTATGAACAATGCTACTTTTCATTTGTAATGCTGGACACATTTTCACAGCAGAATGCCATAAGAAAATGGCTTGGAATGTGTTTTTAATAATTTAAGTGCAATTATGACTGCAGTACTTTGTCAAACAGGGCCAGTGACTAATGTAAATAACTATGAGAGAATGACATGCCATGCTTCATGCCAAGCTTGGCACTTTCACTTCTGGACACTTTTCTTTTTCTTTCCTCTTCTGAAGCAAACTTGTTTTCCAGACTTTATTTATATGCAAAGTATCTGATGATGACTCCTCACTGTGAAAGGCGCTGTATGAAATAATATCTGATTGATTACAGTTCAATTGCTCAGTGGGCTGCAGTTTCTGATTACATTAGGATTCTTCAAAGCAGCCTGTGCTCCTGCCACAGCAACCAAATCACATTTGAAATCTTTTGAGTCTTTCTCATTGCATATTGATCTTTCTTCATGTGATGCGATCACCCAGGATGATCCATCATGCTTAGAGGTTGTAGCCTTCTGTTCTGGGACAGGTTGACTAAGGTTTTGCTTTGCTAAACACCATTGGTTCTTTTAAAATGTACTCACTAAACTATACCAGGATGATTTATGAGCATCTCTAAATTAAATCTGTGTATTTACCACTTTGTCTTTTATTTGTTTAGGTAACCTGTCAGAAAAGTGAAACCAAAAAACAAAATTTCTTTACAGGCAAAATTAGAAATGCCGCATGGTGTGGTGAGCGACATGTGCTGGTTTAAGTTTTCCCATGTTCTGCGGTTATTAATTTTTAACTCTTTGTGTTAAGGTCTTTAAGACTACATCATAGACTATTCGTATATTTTGAGCTCATTTAAGGAAGGAATCATGTCATGAAGGGACATTAGGGCTGCAATGCGGTTTATTATGGGTAAGAAGAATAGCACTACAGTAGTAATTGGTTACTCACCATTGACCATGAGCATATTATGTTTAAATTTAGTAATCAGTGGAACATTTAAATGTAGGCAAAGGTTCACCACACAGAATTGTGGCCAGGGCAGAGGGCAACAGAGCACTAAAGTTGTTTAGCAATATTGTGATGTTTTGCATGCTTAATAAGCATTCATGTTAAAGAGGTCTCGGCTGTAGGCAGTGGTGTCAACTGACTAATACAATGGACTTTTACCAGTTCAATCCCTGCATCTGACTCACTGCATCAACACGAGGGAGTCAATTTGCCTGCCTACATTACAGTTATATATAACAAATGCAGACGAGGACTCAACTTGTAGAGAGCCTAGGGGTAATGCTCAATATGAAAACATAAAAAATGTTTTTATGAGGACAGACCACTCAGCCCAACACATCTCAAGCTCTGTTCACCTAACTCTAAAAAATGTCATGTTGAGTTATGAAGGTCCCTTAAGTACCACTATCTAGTACAGTACTTTGCAAGTTATTCTATATACAGTATTTATTGGCCTCTGCGTGAAAAAAGAATTTAATGTTACTGTGACAGTATTGGCTGTATATTCTGTCTTTAAACTAGCCAGTTTGTTAGCGTGTGACTTGTATTTAAGGTGTTTCTGTTACACTGCGCTTGTGGAGGAAAACCTTAAAGACTTGGCTCATAATTCAAACAGTTGTAAAACAAAACACTTTATGGCATATTATTGTATGAAGGAGAGTCACCACTATGAAGTCTAACTGAAACTGGTAATATGTTAAGCTCATTATTATTCATTTATTATTATTCATGCTAATTTCCATTATGTTCTGCAAACCTTCATTCTTTAACTTAATATTTCATGTGAAAGGACCATTAACAAAGAACTGAAAGAAGTAAAATATTGTCATTCAAGGACAGAGGATGATCTGCAAGCACACAGGCTTGTGCTAGGTCTTCGGGCTTTTGTTTGTGGCCAATAACTGTATTAAACATTTTGCAATGCAGTGTCACCTCCAGTCTCCTTCCAGATGTTTTATATTACTTACATTGACTCAGAAGACATTAAATCTACAGTATTTGTTTCTGAATTGGATGGCATATTGATTAATACTTCAGCTTCCTAATCCTCCAGAGCTGAGTTCACACCACAATTTGAACACCATTTCTGTAAAATGCGCATGGCCTGCAATTGTTCACCATTGTCATCCTATTAACCAAAGGTTTGGCCTCATATGCCTAAGTGTATTTCTGAGAATGAATGTGCCCAGCAAATACACCTGAAACAGACTCCATCTTTCTCTATCTGTGTATTAGACTAGGCTGCTTTGGAAGGTGACCAAAAAATTTGTACAGTTGCTAACACAAAAGACAGATGTGCTATAGATGTATGATGTGACTGGCACCTCACTGAGAAACTAATTTTAATTAATTTATTATATTTAAGATGATTACCCTGTGGATTAAAAGCTTCTGAAGGAAAAGTGTATCATTTCTTGAAAGCAAAAATGCAAAATTAAAAAAAATTAATGAAAACAAAAACCAAGAGAGCATCTGAATTATCCTAATGTACTGTAGTGTGCAAGGAAAAAAATACTTAATTAATATACAGTACATCACTGCAATTTTTAATTTAATTGGTTATGTACAACACCTATGTAACTTTTAATTTTATATCTTTGTGTTAACACATAGATTTAGCTTGAATTTATCCACACACATAAACATATTTACCATTTACTATATTATATGAGCTGTGAAACAAGGCCCAGTATCCAGAAATAAATGAGAAAACAAGGTTAGAACTGAAGATCCAACACAGAAATCTTTCACACAGCCAAGAAGCATCTAAAACAGCAGTTCTCAGCCTGTGGGGCACGTCCCCCAAAAAAGGGGTGCGAAGATGTGAAAAAAGAACACAAGAATCAAAAATGAAAAATACATCTATTGAAACCAAAACAAATTAACTTAAACTACATTCTGATACTAGAAAAATAAATATAGAGTTAGATAAATGTTGATAAAAGTTAAGTAGGTATAATAAAACTTGTAGCGGTATATCGGCAGCAAAAAATATAGGAATACATTTTATTAGGGTTTCAAAAAAACGTTAGGGGAGCACAATTAAAACTGTTATGAAAACTCGGGTCGCAAATACTTAAGGGTTGAGGAACGCTGATCTAAAACATTATGGTCACAGAAAGAAAGATGGACATGGGGATATGGGGTGTATATATACCCTTTATTTGGGCTCATTTTTGTAAATAATATTTATAATATTTGAATGACCCAATATGAAAGGTCACTTGCTCTCTGACTGTCTATCTCCATTGTTTAATGACAGTGTTGAGGGAAGCATCAAGCTATCCTGCCTTTGGACCTTTAGTCGAAATACAGTTGAACAGCTAAGACCTCCACAGCGGGCAAGAAACTTTCCTACATTCCTGTTGTATCAGAAATTCTTTTTCTGATGATGATGATGATGATAATGATATGCTCCTTGTCTTTATGGCTACTTCTCTGTTGAAAGTTAAACTGTTAAAATGGAATTGAACTGAAATGTATTGCCCAGCAGTATAGTTTGTATGAATTTATCTGGCTGTTATTTTTATTGGTACAACATAATAACAGTAACACACATTTGACAGTACAGACCAAGCTAAGTGCTACAGTGTGTTTTCTTTTAATGTTTGAGTGCATTATCCTTCTCCTCTTGTTTGTGAGTGTGCTTTTCAGCTAGAAGAGGTAGAAGCACCCATTTTTCAGGCAGCGTACATCCATAAATTACCCCCAAGCAAATCCTTTCTGGTTCCATTGACATTTGTCTTGTCTCCTGACATCTTTTATTTGGACAGTTGGAATGTTAGAATATGTCGAAAATGAAGCTGATGTTTTCAAACCCAGTCTGGTTTAAGTCTGCCTGGGCAACAATGTTTGCATGCACTTAACTGAAGCAGCAGTTCCATTACATTCAAATACAGTTTCATCAAATTTGTGAGCAATGACACTAGATGATCCTTAGTGCCCCCACAGAGATGCCTAATCTAAACTGTTGGTTTGCATTTAGTGAGTTTCTAGTGACAGAAGATTTTTGTATGAAATGTCAGCTGATGGATAACAATAATTGTAGGTTTTTAGGGTCATTATTATCACATTTACAGAGCACATTGAAATTCCTGCTTGCATGTGCTAATCATGTTATATACATTGTTCTGTGTTTTGTCATATGTTTCTGCAGTTTTGTAAATGTTTTGCCATTACGGGTGTAGTCGTTCCTTAGCTTACAGAAATTACAAAGAATCTGTAGTGCAGCATATTGAATATAATTATTTACATGTTCAATTTTAATTAACATTAATAAACTTTAATAAAAATGCTTAGGGTGAACTAATCAGAAGGAACAATACTATTTTTAGTGAATGTTATTTTAAATTTATTACGCTACAGTCAACAGGACAAAAAAAATTCCAGGAAACCTAAAAACAAAATATCAGTGTGAAAAAGCATTAAATAATGTACTACATGATGGGCATGCAGGCATTACTCACACAACCAATCACCCTGGTTTGAATGAGAAATCATGGAAGTGTATACCGAAATGATAATTTCTTAAATATGCTGTAAGTATTTACTATTAATTATTTGTTTTATTTTGACGATACTTTGACATATGTGACTAACAGTTGTCAAAGGTGAGACAACAGAGTCACAAAAAGGTTTGGGACAGCCACCCATATAATTTTTCCTGGCTGTGAAAGAGTTAAATCGGGAGTACATTGCGTACAGATACGAGTCCAAAACAGAACTGACTTGATGAGGCAAAGATGGTGGTTTTAAGGGCAAGCAAAGGAAGTGGCGTCATTGGGTCCGGAACCGGAAGTGAGGTCATTGGGCCCAGCCAGAATTTCCCATAACCAGTCTGCAGTGGAAAGAGAGAAAGGGTCAGTGCACTCCACCACCCCATGGTCTGTTGTTAAATAACCCTCATTTAGGCCCTTTAGCTGCCTCCCTTGTGCATGTGTGTGACACAGTCTGTCATCTAAATCGGCTAAATTGGTAGATTTTCACTACAACAAAATCATGGCGGTCCACTAAAAATGTATTTATAAAAAAACATATTTAAAACTGAGTCTGAGGCAAAATTTGTTTTGCGTGCCCATAATTCTTATTGCCCAAAATGGCACACGTGCTTTTCTTTTCTGCCATCCTTAGTGCCCCCACAGAGATGCCTAATCTAAACTGTTGGTTTGCATTTAGTGAGTTTCTAGTGACAGAAATTGACTGCACTTGAATGAGCGATGCTAGCGATTCTGTGATTGATACTTGTGAAAAAGAATACAAACATTCCTTTTGCAATCTATTACATCAATAATTCTTGACAGCTTTAAGTTATTCAGCTTCCCTCGTCTGCTGCTTCTTTTGCAGAGCATGATCATAGTGAAGCAGGAATAACTAATGTAATGATAAATAGATATCTGCTATAAGTATTTACTTAAAATCTGATGCTATGAGTGCACACTGCTGTTTGAAAATGTAGTGTTGACACATCACTTTTTTCAACACACATGTGAAATGACCAAAAAAGAGTAATCTGTCAAGGAAATTAGCTCATTTTGTTCAGGGAATTATTTTAGACAATTGAAATTTCAGGTAATAAGCCATAGTTTTGATTAAATGAATGGAATAGATAAAATAGAGACCTTTTTCCAGGAGAAACTGTGACTTGCTATATTTAATTCATAAAAGAAGCCTGAGCTCTTTGAAGACTCTCTTTTAAACACATGAAGAACATGTAAAATTCGCTTAAATCACAATCCAGCCACATATTTTTCTGGATTAATAACTCAAATAAACAAGTTGAAGATATTTAATAACCCAGTGTATACTATGACTGATTATTTTGAATAATGGGCGAAGCTACTGTTGTATTTGTAAAGTGTTGGCAATATGCTTATTAACACAAAAAACAATGTTCAGCTGCAAGAGTAGATGGTATGGATTGTTTACTTTCATATTTTAGAAATAACATGTGAATATTATGCTTTGGATTATGTATCAAACAAGTACTGAAAATATAAGCAAATAATGGTATTCATACTGGCTGTACGACTATCCCAGCAGCGTTATATACAAGGAAGGAAGGCACCAGTTCTTCACAGGTCACATTCAGTGAATTTTGTGTTGAAAAAATTAAGAGAGATGGAGACTTGAATGCTGTAGCATTATAATTAATTAAATATTTATAAAAATCAACACAAAACAGAGAAAGAAATGAAATCCCCTCACTTTAATACTATGCCAATTAAAATCAAATACACTAACACCAGTTGTACAGTGAGATAGATAGATGGATAGATAGATGAAACTTTACTTGTCCCAGGGAGAAATCTGGCTTTTTGCAGAAATCTTTAAATAAATAATTAAATAAATAAATAAATAAATATACACATGGCCTATCATCTGAATAAACACCACAATGACTAAAAAAAGAAAGAAAACATCTGACTTGGCTGTCATAGTAAGGCATTATGCAGACATATTGTTGCTGGTATAAAGGAGCCCCAGATGCGTTTCTTCACACACTTCATTATATAAACAGACACTTCTAGGATTGAGTATAATAATTTGATTAAAGTACAATAATTTGATTCAAGTGCATATGTTGGGTCCAGGCTCAAATATGTGCAGCACAGTGAAAACACATCCACATTAAATTTGATCAACAGATTACACTGCATGTGGAGATAGCAAGAACTCTGAAAACTTAGATACTGCTGTCCTTTATTGAGATGAAATTTTGGTGATATTTATGAACTTATTTAGCTTCTTAAAAACATACTAAGTGTCAGTGTTAGTGTGTCAGAGAGAGGATGTGCAGTATTGTTCATAATGGCACTCAGTTTTGTTTTAATTCTTGTTCTTGCTACTAACTTCAGGGGATCCAGAATGTGTCCCATTACCTGGCCTGCCCTTTTAATTAGCTTGTGGATTTGGGTGGGCCTCACTTGAAGTGATGTTACTGACCCACCACACCACAACGTAGAAAATTGTGTTAGCCATCATAGAGTTGTAGAAGAAGTGAAGGATGTCAATACCCACATTAAAGGAACACAGTCTCCTAAGAACAAAAAAAGCCTGCTCAGCACCCTCTTGTATAGTTCCTCTTTGTTATGAGACCAGTCCACCTGTCATTGATGTGGACCCCAAATATCCCCAAATACCTGTAGAACCACCTCTACATTAACTCCCTGAATAGTGACAAGGAGTAGGGGCTCATTCTTGCGGCAAAAGTCTGTAGTCAGTTCCTTGGTTTTGCTGATGTTAATGTGCACATTATTATTTCTGAACCAAGAAAATAAGTTCTTCACCTGACTCCTATACTCTGTGTCATCTTTCTTATCATTGCACCCCATAAGTGCAGACTCATCTGAGAATTTCTCCAAATGTCATGACCTGGTGTTATATTTATAGCCGGAGGTGTACAAAATGAAGAGAAAAGGAGACAGGATAGTTCCTTGTGGTGCTCTAGTGTTATGTTCTCACAGACAGACAGACAGACAACCAGATAGATAGATAGATAGATAGATACTTTATTAATCCCAAGGGGAAATTCACATACTCCAGCAGCAGCATACTGATAAAAAACAATGAAAAACAATATTAAATTAAAGAGTGATAAAAATGCAGGTAAAACAGACAATAACTTTGTATAATGTTAACGTTTACCCCCCAGGTGGAACTGAAGAGTCACATAATGTGGGGGAGGAACGATCTCCTCAGTCTGTCAGTAGAGCAGGACAGTGACAGCAGTCTGTCACTGAAGCTGCTCCTCTATCTGGAGATGATACTGTTCAGTGGATGAAGTGAATTCTCCATAACTGACAGGAGCCTGTACAGTGCCTGTCGCTCTGCCACGGATGTCAAACTGTCCAGCTCCATGCCTACAATAGAGCCTGCCTTCCTCACCAGTTTTTCTAGGCGTGTGGCGTCCTTCTTCTTTATCCTGCCTCCCCAGCACACCACCACATAGAAGAGGGCACTCGCTACAACCGTCAAATAGAACATCTGCAGCATCTTATTCTAAGAAAGTATAGTCTGCTCTGTCCTCTCTTGCACAGAGCATCAGTATTGACAGTCCAGTCCAATTTATCATCCAGCTGCACTCCCAGGTATCTATATGTCTGCACCCTTTGCACACAGTCGCCTCTGATAATCACGGGGTCCAGGAGGAGCCTGGGTCTCCTAAAATCCATCACCAGCTCCTTGGTTTTTCTGGTGTTCAGGTGTAAATGGTTTCAGTCGCACCATTTAACAAAATTCTTGATTAGGTTCCTATCCTCCTCCTCCTGCCCACTCCTGATGCAGCCCACGATAGCAGTGTTGTCAGCAAACTTTTGCACGTGGCAGGACTCCGAGTTGTATTGGAAGTTTAATGTATATAGGCTGAACAGGACCGGAGAAAGTATAGTCCCCTGCGGTGTTCCTGTGTTGCTGACCTAATGTCAGACCTGCAGTTCCCGAGATGCACATACTGAGGTCTGTCTGTAAGATAGTCCATGATCCATGCCATCTACTCCCATCTCTGTCAGCTTGTACCTAAGGAGCAGAGGTTGGATGGTGTTGAAGGCGCTAGAGAAGTCCAGAAACATAATTCTTACAGCACCACTGCCTCTGTCCAAGTGGGAGAGGGATCGGTGTAGCATATAGATGATGGCATCCTCCGCTCCCACCTTCTCCTGATATGTGAACTGCAGAGGGTCAAGGGCATGGCTGACCTGTGGCCTCAGGTAGTGAAGCAGCAGCCGCTCCATGGTCTTCATCACATGTGACGTCAGAGCGACAGGCTGGAAGTCATTCAGCTCACCAGGACGTGATACCTTTGGGACTGGGGTGATGCAAGATATTTTCCATAGCCTCGGGACTCTCCCCTGTTCCAGGGTCAGGTTGAAGATGCGCTGTAGAGGACTCCCCAGCTCCAGCGCACAGGCCTTCAGCAGTCGTAGTGATACTCCATCTGGACCCACTGCTTTGCTGGCACGAAGTCTCCTCAGCTCTCTGCTCACCTGGGCTGCTGTAATTGTGGGTGGGGATGTCTCTCCTATGCTGGTATCAGCAGAAGGATAGGTGGAGGGTACAGTACTCCGAGATGAGAGTGGGTTAGGATGGTCAAACCTGTTAAAGAAGTTGTTCATTTGGTTTGCTCTCTCCACGTCTCTCTTGATGGTGGCACCCCGCTTCGAGCTGCAACCAGTGATGATCTTCATCCCATCCCACACTTCCTTCATGCTGTTATACTGCAACTTCTGCTCCAGCTTTCTCCTGTACTGCTCCTTCACCGCCCTGAGCTGGACTCGGAGTTCCTTCTGCATGCGCTTGAGCTCATGCTGATCACTGCCTTTAAAAGCCCTTTTCTTCTGGTTCAAAAGGCCCTTGATGTCACTTGTAATCCATGGCTTGTTGGTAGCATAGCAGCGTACTGTTCTTACTGGGATTACAATGTCCATACAGAAGTTGATGTAGTCAGTAGTGCAGTCAACAACCTCCACAATGTTCTCACTATATGATCCCTGCAGGGTATGCCAGTCCGTAGTTCCAAAGCAGTCTCTCAGAGCCTGCTCTGCCTCAGGGGGCCACTTCCTGAATGAGCGTGTGGTTGTAGGTAGCACTCTCACTCTTGGTTTGTAGTGAGGCTGAAGCAGAACCAGGTTATGATCTGGTTTCCCAAGCGCAGACAGCGGGGTGGCGCTGTATGCGTTTTTAACGTTTGCATACAGTAGGTCAATAGTCCTATTTTCCCCAGGTGTTACAGTCCACATACTGGGAGAAAGCAGGTAATGTTTTGTCCAGCATCACATGGTTAAAATCTCCAGCTATTAGCACAAGCACCTTGGGGTGCTGCGTTTGTACTTTAGCAACAGTGGCATGGATGATGTCACCCGCTATCTCCATGTCCGCCCGAGGAGGGATGTAAGCCATAACAAAAATGACGTGTCCAAACTCTTTGGGCAAGTAATAGGGATGCAGACATACGGCCAACAGTTCGATGTCCCTGCAGCAAGTGGAGATTTTGACGTTTACATGCCTAGAGTTGCACTATCTTGTATTTGCATAGAGAGCGAGTCCTCCTCCTTTCCGCTTTCCACAGGTATTTGCGTTTCTGTCCGCTCTAACTGTGCTAAACCCGGGTAGCTCCACATTAGCATCTAGGATGTTAGTTGTTAGCCACGTTTCACAAAAGCACAACAAACTGCATTCTCTGTAGGTCCTGACATTTTTCACCAGCCAGTTCGTCGATCTTATTTGGTAGTGAGTTCACATTTCCTAGGATCACAGAAGGCACTATTCAGGACACCATAGGCTCTTCCACTTGCATATCTCTGATTTTACCCCTTAACAGGGATGGCTGGATTGTACTGATATCAAAAAATATAATCTTCACAATGCTACTAGCTTTGTCCAGGTGAGAATAGGCCTTGTGGAGCATAGAGATAATTGAATCCTCCACTCTTAATTTTTGCCCAATAGGCAAACTGCAGCAGGTCCAGGTGGTCCAAAACAATAAGGCTCATACAGTTCAGGACCTGTCTGTCACAGGTTTTTGTAATGTGAGATATAAGTGCCACTGCTTAGTAGTCATTAGGTAAAGAGGTGTCTGCCTTCTTTGGAACAGGAACAATGCAGGATGTTTTCCACTGCAGTGATACTTTCTGGAGCCTTAGGAGTGTGCCAGAAAGAAAATAGTCCTTTATATGTCCATTAAAAGGTTATTTGTGTTTTTAATATCCATTAAATAAGTGGATTGGCAAGCAATGCACTTAAAGTTCCAAAGATTCACTTTCCTACTGTAGCCTTCTTTAGACCATCATGGCTCTCTCCCAAACTCACCAACAGAAAAAATAAGACTAACACTGCTCTTTTTTTTTTAATCCTTTCCTACCTGTACAATCCTTCCATCTGTAAGACATGTGACAAAAAGACAAAAAACAAAGTATTTTGTATGAAAACTCTTACACTGTGTGAGCATTCAAAGATGTTTACATGACTCTATCCTATATTGGACCAACTACTCTCTGGTACCCAGTGCTGCTGGGATAAACTTCTCCACTGACCGGAATTAAGCAAGATATTTGGTAATATTCTACAGTTCAATACCTGTAAAGTGGCTTGATGCGATGTTCATTTTAAAAAACTGTCCTGTCGAATACATTTTTTTATATATTCATGCATTCTCAAATCCGCTTAAGCCAATGTGGGTCATGGGGTGCCAGATATGATCCATGGATGCAAGGTGGGAAATGATCCTGTACTGGTCAACTGCCCATTGTAACGCACCCAACTGCACCTCCCACACTCACAATTTAGAGCCAGTTTGGAATCACCGCTTAATATAACTTGCATGTGGGAAGAAAATCAGTGTTTCTATTTGCATGACAAATAAAAACAATGAAAAATACATGCTTACCTATTCCTGCTATGGTAAAAAAATGTGATTTGGCCATATGGAAACCTGCCATTTTTTCTGTTTGTTGTTCAGTTATAATAACAGAATGGATATGCATAAAGGTCAGACATAATTCTAAGTTGTAGAAATAAGACAGCTGCATTGGCAGGGCTAAGATATCTGTTACATCTAAAATATATAGAAAGAGTAAACCTATGAAAAGGGAAGAAAGGTTACAGCTTCCACAAATCAAGTTGTGGGTGAATTTCTGTCATTAAACACATGTGATGTACTGGAATACAAAGAGATGAGAGTACAGATGAGCTATGGCAGCTCCATATGAAAGAATGAAGGCACCTTTCATTTACAAGATGTTTTAGTGTAGGTTACAAAAAAAAAAGGAAAAAGGAGGATCAGAAAACAGATGGAGGGGCGTTTTGATTAAAACAAACTGTATCTGCCATCTCCTACTGCTATTGCTGCCCCTCAGTTTAAAAGTAAAGATACAGAAAATCAGGCTTGGCATTGTCCATCCCATCTCCTTTAACAGCACATCCTGTAGTGAGGCTGATTTCTGTTGCTGAAGACTAAACGGAGTCATTAATCTAGAAAACTAGCCTGTCATTGATACATGTTATTAATCAAAAATGCATTAGCGGGTTTTAGATGTGATAGGCTGAGGGTTTTCCTTTCTTAGTAGACTTTTATTTTTTTTTTAAAGAGATGACAAATTAGCTTGTCTGATTTTTTGTTCCTCTCAATCTTTGTTTTTATGCAGGCAAATAGGTAGCACTTCTAGGGGTAAAAAAGATCTGATGTCTCCCTCTTCATAATGCTGCCTTATATACTGTATTCTTATTGTTTTCATTTCTAGCGAGTGTTTCTTATTATGACTTTTACAGTGATGTTGGTGCGCTGAATAATAGTAAAAGTACAGCACAAAATAAAGAGGCAGTGCAAAACAGACCTGGGGGAATCAGTACACTTTTGAAAATATTGTCATGATTGTGTTTAAATAATCTAATATAATAATAATTTTAGTCTTGAAACTGATGAAGGCAGCAAACCTTTAATTTAAATGGCACCTTTCTTTTATGAACACCATCATGATAAATGCAGTGCTATAGTAAAAGTTTGTAATGTCTCTTACTGTTTAAAGTGACCTCTCCAGTAGGCAACACTGCCTACCAAAAGAGGAAAGCTTTTAGTAGATGCGAGCAGCCTTCACAAAAAAGTTCAACTGATTGATTAAGGCTAAAAAGTAAAATAGTAACTCCAGTGTTCTACTTTATGCATTGCGGTTTTCAGAATTTTAATATCATAAAAGTAGAAGAAAGATATCAGATGAAAGGAGGCCTCTATCACAAGACAAATGCTTATAATTATCCTGACATTAGCTTCAGCAGTTTTTATATTGGAAGCATAATTTTCTTTGAATTTCATTAGATGGCAGTTTCATTTTCAAAATTAATTCCTCCATCCATTATCATACTCATTTTATTCTGCTAAAATTCACTGGCTTCCTAAGTCTGTGTTTAACTCACCAGCAAAGCACAGAAGGCAGGAACTTCCCCTAGAGGGGACGCTGCTGTGTCAAACATTACACCAAAATTAGGAACTGCAATCAAACCGATAAAGTGCCTTTAGATTGTGAACGGGCAACTAGGTGCCCAGAGAAACCCACACGGATACACTTAAATTCTACAGTGCAAAACCCCACCCTCACAAACAAACCCATAACTTAAGAACTACGAGATGCCTTTTTCTAAAATGTTTTTTATGTTTAATTGTAATTAGGCAAAAGAGCACACAACTATGATTAGAGAGAGTGTAGCTATTTAAATAATAGTGGCACAGTGGTTGGCTCACCACTACCTCACCCAGCCATAATCTATGCAGAGTGAGCATGATATTTCACTGTCTGCATGGAATTTATCTTACTTCTCCCATTTCCTTCCTCATCCCAAATATATGCAGCAGGAGGCTGAATGGGCAGTTTAAATGTGCCTATTGTTAGTGAGTGTGCTCTGTGATTGACTTGATTCCAGTCTCATACCCAGTTATACCAAGTCAGGCTCCAGCTCTTTTAGACCTTAATGGAACACTTTGTACCTTTTTATTCTATTATTTACTGTTTTTGCTTCTTCTGATTTTTATACATTTCATACTATGTACGTATCAACTGTGATGCAGACTTCCGGTTTTCTCAATGTGTCTACCAGTTTAAGTTATATAGTATACATATGAATGAGGGAAACGAGTTAGACAGTGTATGCATGGTGTAACATTCAGGTACGTTCAGAGACTATGTTAACTGATAGCATTACACGTTTTTTATTTACTTCATTCAAGAGTCAATTATAACATTTTTGTTTATTAAGTATTTTTGAAACAACGAGTCATATTAAAAAAATAACAGTGATAACAGAATGCATTTACATATGTTCGTAGACTACATTAAATACGTTTTTGTCAACAGCACTTTACAATGAGGATTTTGGTGGCTGAATAACAGAATACAATTTAAGTGATTAGAAAATGGCACCTATTGATTGATGTATGTTAATGCTGGAGGGCCTGTGACTAATTGCTGATCAATTTTTTTAAATTTTGAAAGTATACCCAATAAAGTGGTATCCAATAACTATAAATTGAAAAATATCTATTAATACAAAATAACCCAATACTAGCATGAAATCAGTATCAATATTACCCTATGAAAGGAGAAAAAGAACTGAAATTAAGTTCTCAATTCAGATTTTAATCTTAGTTAAAACACAGTAATTCATTAAAATTATCTAAACAAGTAAAAACTTAGAAAGAAACAGATTTATGATATAAGGGCAATACAAATGCACACAAAGGACAAGAAGATCATGGGCTTGCATCGTTTATTGATGTATATCTGGGACTGAATACCAGAGATCAGGGGCTAAGTCACTGAAGCTGCCCGACTCCTGGCGCTACTGTCCGTTTTTAAAACCATCCTATTTTTATATTAGTTAGGGCAGCTGCACCTTTCCCATGTTATTAATTAGTTCAAACACTAATTAATAACAACTTCACACTCTCCACTTGGCAAATAGCAATGTCATATATTGTTAAAGGCTCCACATTTCATAGGAACAATTCAAACTGCAAACACCAAACTTTAAACTTACCTGGCAGACCTCATTCATCAATACTTTTAATTCCACTAATGATTTGCTGTTTTATGTCTTGGACCTGCTGCCTATCATTTACTGTGGCACTATACCACCTGCCAAAGCTTTTTACTGGCTTATTTACATTTAACAATGGAAATACTTTGACACTTACTAGGCTTATTAGGTGAACACCCATCCGTAATACTGACTTCCAACTACTGCCAGGCTGTTACAAAGTCCTCTCTACAGAAGCACATCCTTTATTAAATCCTGAATAAAAGCTGGTACTTTAAAGCATTCCAGTGCCACCCACAGTAACCTATGTGGTACAGAGCCAAAAGCATTAGCCAGGTCCAAGAATACAATGTACAGGTCCTTATTCTCTTTATTAACAAATTGCATCTAGTTCCATATTGTACTTAAGGCATCCTGAAAAACCAGGCATTCCTGCCTTCTGTACTGAAATATCAATTAGTTTAATACATAACAAGTAAGAAACTAACCTATTAGCTACTATGTTAAAGAAAGTCTTTCCTTCCATATTTAATAGACTGATTGATCTAAATTGACAATTAATATCAGCACAATGCTTCTCTTTAGGAATATAAACTCCCCCTGCCCTCTGCCATGCTTTTGGAATGATCTTGCATTGCCATGCCACAATAAAGAGCTTCTACAATCATCTCAATACTCCTAATACTTTCTTATACAGCAGATAAGGAACTCCATTGGTTCCTGAAGCTGACCTGGCCCTAGCTCGTGGCACTACCCTTACTACCTCTGACCAACTAGGAGGACTAATGTCTATATCACTTGCTAAATTTCCCAGCTGCGGCATGTCCAGCAGCAAACACAGTTCTCCCAACCTTTCCTTTTTGGTATATGTATCGTGCAAGGGCCCTTGTTATTCATCTTTGGACAATTTAAGCTGTCAGCTCTTTTAGTATACACAATAAAGTGTACATTTGGTGTACATATAAAGACTTTATGAATTTAAACTGATCACTGAAATAAAGCTGCCCTTGCACGTTCCTTCTTCTTCCTATTTTTTCTTAGGTTCTCTGCTCTCCTTAGCATTGCCATTCTCAACTTTGTTTCTTCTTTAAGACCTCAGTATCCTAGTAGCTCTTTTCCACTGCTTTCTTTGCGTTCTTCTTCCTAGCACCATTCTGTGTTTTTGCAATTGGTAGTGTGACACCACTTTTTCTCCCACGTGCCTTCTCTTAGGCTCATTAATGCCAAATCTTTCCATGCCATGATTAACTTCACCTATCTTTTCTATTTTTTTGTCTATATTTTCTTTGCTGTTGCCAAGGATTCTTATTAAATCTTCATCAGCTATTGCCCACTCATGTTTTTCCGATGCCTTTGGCCATTTCACTTTAGCTTTTCTCTCACAGCACTTTTCTTGACCTTGCTTTCTCTTAACTTCTAACCCCACGGCATAGAATTCACCACTCTCTTAAGCTCCTACTTCTTTTGTGCAAGGGATAGTGATATCCTGCATACTGTGGCCTTTTGCCTGCTGCTGGACTTCACCAACTGACTTGACTGACCTCTTAAGAAGTACTGATCAATTTGGGGTCCCTCCACAGCCTTCGAACAACATTTCTTACTATGGTGAATCTGTAAGCTTCTGCTTGTGTTAAGCTTTGCCCATTCACATGAACAAACTTGCCATGTTTTCCCTTCTTGTGTAACTCCTACTGAACCACCTGTCCAATTCGCTGTCAAAGACCCTCCATGGTCAAAAGCCAAAAGTCCTCCTTATGAGTCATCGTCCACCCCCGCACTCGCTGACTCAAGGGTCTAAATGGTCTCTTTAGTAAGAGACACAGGTTGCATCTGGTATTCCATAGATGCTGCTGCCAAGGATTAGTAGCCCTTGCTGGCCCTGACCAGAGGTATTGCCCTCCTGTCTACTGTCTATCTAAGAGTCAATAGGTCTTTTCCTAGTCGTCAACTGCCCTATTCACAGAAGTCACTAAGTTATGCTAAACCTATCCTACCCACCTTATCTTAACAAAATTATAGGTGCTGTGCCACCACATCTCAATTAAAATGTTCCACGGGGTCTGAGTTATTTCATGCAGACAAACAGACATGGGCTTTCACAGCAGGTGCTGTGGGCATTATATACAAACACACCTAAAGATGCTGAAATTGTGCCATATCACATCCAGCAATGGTTTCGTATCTTTTTTCATATAGCCTAGCCCTCAGTTCTGTTTAAAATGCTATTCAGTTTACATCTTCACATCACATATTTTAAACATAAAGTTATGTCATCTACTGAAGGTCTCATTTAACTCCTCCACTTTAGGCCACATTGACAATGGAGATGAAGAATATAAAAAGGTAGTGGAGGACAATATCAATTGGTAAATGGACTCCTATCTGCAAATGTGCGATACTAAAACAAATGTGTTAGTAGTGGAACTTAAGTGCTCCTTGGAGCTCCAGAGATCTATCATCATAAAGTTAGTGGAGGTTGTGCAGAGTTATGAACAGTAAACTGGATAAGGTGGATACTACCCATCCACTCCTTGACTTGTTATATTGAAGCACCTTAAGCCATCAGATCATTCTGCCATAGTATGCTCACAGGTGCTTTTGAGCTCACATTTTTGCTCAAGGTCATCAGTCCACTGTGTCCATCTTCACTTATGGCACATTGGCAAAGAAGAAATATTTCTTACTATTATTTTTATGTTGCAGGTACAGTCATAAATTTTTCTTACTCTGTTTAATTATTTTATGTTCTGTTTTGCTTTAGAACAAATGAATTTTCTTTTGAGGATGAATATGGTAGCATCTATCTATCTATCTATCTATCTATCTATCTATCTATCTATCTATC
>JANRMT010062848.1:2177574-2206280 GCA_026402145.1 Polypterus bichir lapradei
TCTATCTATCTATCTATCTATCTATCTATCTATCTATCTATCTATCTGTCTATCTATCTGTCTATCTGTCTATCTGTCTATCTGTCTATCTTAAAAGATCAGAACAATTGTAAAGAGAACATGCCATTTGGCAAACAAATCTCACCCACCAATCTAAAGTCCGGCTGTCTACCACACTCTTTGGTAATTTGATATGTCTGTGGAAACATGAACAATCTATATGTAAATATAGATTTTTTTAAATACAGTTATATGCTCATGTAAATGATTGAGGTCATCCTTAATGAAAGTATTGATAGAGTTTTTCTGTTTGTAAGAAATGATAAGCATAGTCTCATTTGATTATATTATGCCAAAGACAAGCTCTATAACTAAACACAAATTATTAATGTATATTTTTATTCTAATACCTTATTTACCTGCTACCTTTTATTCCCAGTCAAGATACACTCAGAATATTAATTTCAATGTTCCTTTATATAAAGGAGTTACAAGGAAAACTACATTGGAGTGGGTGACAGTGGTTATAGTTCTGTTTGTTTAATTTTTGAAGTATGTATATAAAAAAAAAATCATGAGTTTTGATATACCGTAATTAGTGCAGCTTGCAATATCTTTAAATAAGGACTATAAATTTACTCTAGCCATTTCATAAAAAGAAGCTTCCTTAATTAAAGATGTCAGCCCACTTGAATCTTTTAATACATTTAATCAGTCTAAGTTCTTGTCTGGGAAAAAATCATAAGCCGCAAATAGTTGATTAGAAGCTTCAAGCACGCTGTAAACAAAATTAACTAGAAATCACAAGCAATTGCTTTTTGTGCAAAACATTGAGAAGCGCAAGCTTTCCGATGGAATGTCCTTTGTTGTAATTGCACAGGGCACTGACACAAACTTTTGTTTGCTTAGTACATGTTAAATTGGCTTCCTGACAACCGATGGATGTGCTGCACAGTGAAGCTTCCTCACGCCTTGATGAAGATTTCAATGGAGCCAGTTATTGTGGTAGTGCTGTGCTTGTTTTGCTTATTTTTAAACATGAAAATAATGGGATGTGAAACTGAAAACATGTTTATGACATAATGAATTCAACTGTGAAAGAGAAAGTGTGGCACAAGTGTTCTTTAATAAGTGTTCTTCAATAAGTATTTTAGGAAAACGCTTTGCACGTGGAATGCATTTAAACTGTCAGATATGCCCAGATGAACCAGAACAGCACCTTGTGTTTTGATTGATATTTACATCCCAATATTTGCTCAGTTATTTATTGTGATGCTGAAGGCTCTGATAGGCATTTAAATAAAGATGAATAGAGTGGCCAAAACATTGCATCTCTGTCATTAATGAGTATTGAGGTTTTATTTTCTCTTCTTTAGCAGGTTCGTATGCCTCACTTGATTTACAGTATATAATATATTGCTTTAGAGGCAATCAATAGAGAAAACTATGACACTTAATTATTTAAAATTTATTTTTAAAATGTTGTTTTTAAAGCAGCTTTGGAGGAAAGGTAAAAGAAACTAATTGTTTGCTGTTAAACGTATCAAACTTTCAAAATATCTTTAAAGCTAGGCTTAAAGGTACATTCATTTATTACACACATTAGCTTTAAGGCAAACTGGAATTAATGGAATGAAAGTTTACCCTGACAGCTGGGAGATTATGTCTTGGCTTAGTATTGGGTCAGCCCAGATGGTGCTAGCCATAAGAATTGTGTGTTGTTTGGATTGTTTTTGCTGCTTACGTCATACAGTATCTTTCTAAATGCCATGGGCCAACTTGTAGCACTTTTGAATTTTTGCCTTTGTAGTGGTTCTAAACCAGTTCTGAAGAGTTTCGGGTGAAAGAACTAATATGTCATAATACTTTGGCACTTTCTGAAAAGGCAAATATCTCAATTTTTGTCATGACCATTCCGAATAATTATTTCACAAAGAAAACACCCTTAGAAAATCTTAAGGTTGCTTATCAGTTCTCTGGTTTTAATGCTTCATGTTGTCCTAAGGTGTCTTTTAAGGTTGTTTTTTTAGATGTAATATTTTAGGGTGTCCAAGAGGCATAGGCAATATGGTGCATTAATGGAACTCTGTGATAGCTGCATAGGAGCCTGGCCTGCTGGGAGTTGTTAGAAACCCACAAATCACATATTTTCTACTTACATGAACTTAATGTTATAGATGGGCAAAAATGACTATAGCACACAGCAAGATATTGGTATAAAAGGAATTTAATGTCCAGTTTATTAATATAACATAATGATAGGATTGTGCCAGTTTCTTTTCATCCTTTAGATCTCTATTACATCTCTTCTTGAGAGACACCAACTTTGGGAAAATTCCTCTTTTAATAAAACTGGAGGAATACATTTCCTTGTGTTATTATTTTGCCCTTGCTAATGAGTGAGACATTTCACAAGCGTTGACCAATGTTGAATGGAGTGACAAAACAGAACATGTAGCCATACATGCTATATCATTAACATAAGGACTCCAGCTTTGCTTGCTCATTAATTATTTTCTAATCATTTTATGACATTGAAAATGTAATGATTTTATGCTCATTTCCCCAAAGCTGATTGTCATTGAAACCTTTATGTGAGCTTACTGGCATGATGGCTATTAAAATAATGCATATAGCCAAGGTTTACAATGAGGTGATTAAAAAGTATTTTTCTCAGATACTGCTGACATCCTTCTTTGCTACTGTGACATTAAAATATTCCTTTGCAGTTTTGTGAATCACAATTGTAATTTACAGAAGTAAGTTTCTGGGTCAGAAGACAGAATGAGAAGCAGTGGTTTTAATATAATTGTACAAATTGTAAAAATTAAGGGCAATGCAATAGTACATTGCCTTACAGCCTCAAGGGAACAGGGCTTCAGCTTATTTAATGGTCACTGCATGCATGGAGCATGCATTTGAATTTGTTTTCGTATAGTGCTTTTCAATGAGAACGGCTCAACGCATTTACACATATTAACACCTGTAATTAACTGACTGTGTTGTTAATCCACACAGCATTTATAGACTGGTATAAGGTGCCAGCCTCCCAAGGTAATGCCAGAGGTAAAATGAAGCGAGGAGTAAGAAAATTATAATGCACATACTTGGTGCTTTAAATACATATTTAACAGAAAGGTCTGTGGTGATTTTAAGACTGGTTGACAGATGCTACAGGGCCATCTTATTCCAAAAAGGATCATCCATGGGCAAAGTAAGGGGGATGTACATTTATAAGAGGAGACTGAGTTTCTGAAACTGAAATACTCTGGAGGTAATTAGTGCAGGTTCATTTAATTATTAGAGAGACCTTCTTCATTAAATAAGCTCTGGAGCTCAGGGATCAAGAGAGACAAGATGCTACCAGAGGAAGCTGTGGGGAGAAGACCAATGGACTTGGCATCCCTGACCACTGAAGTGGCTTCAAGGATTGTCCTGGGATTAACTTCAAGATGGAGCAGAGCAACTGCACCATGGCCAGATAGCTTGTGAGTTTAGAGTCAGGGGGAACATTTGGCAAGGGCTTCAACTGCAGCCAGATGGTTGAATTTGGAAGTCAGGAGTGTCATGAATTCAAGTTCTTTTAGAAAAAATATAACGTATATAATCATGTATAAGTCGGGTCTTGAAACCCGAAAAATCAGTCATAAAATCAGACCACAACTTATACGCCTATTCAAAATTTTGAATCTCACACCAGTTTCTCAGACGTTTTGAATTTTGTTGCAGCAGCGCAATTACCAATTTCTTTCACTACTTCAACAATATTTAATTAAAACCAGCTTCATATTTTCTTATGACTGAATGCTTCATCGTAGATAAGGGATGCTCTTACAATAAAGGTGTATGAGGGTGTAAGATACAAAAAACACAAATCAGTGCAAACGTCGCTTCGGTATTATTGTGTAGTGACGTAGGCACAATACATAGAAAAAAAAGGCAGTGTGCTCCGTGGTTACTCCGTGGTGCTCCGAGAGTTAGCATATCATAATCTCTTGGACCAATAGCATGACTTTTCCACATTCGACTTACAGTATATGACTGACATTATAAAATACCAGAAATTATATGATAAAATCAAGTCCCGACTTATCCGCAGGAGAACTTATCTGTGAGTATATATGGTATTTCTCACTTACAATAAAGTTTCCGCCTTATGTTTTTACTATGGAGAATCTTTTGACACAAATAATACATTCATGGGAATCCTTTGTCAAGAATTAAACATGGCCATATTAACATCTTTGTTATTAATTTTTCTGTAGTGCCATTTTGTTGTGTGATTGCTATGTGTAACCTTCAGTTATTAGGGGATTTGTCGCCAGAAATCCTGTTTGACTCATGTCTGAAACAGTATGTATAGCTGCCATTGTGATCACTCATTTGTCCAACTTGGAGGATTTCAAAGACTTTAAAAGACAATGTGTTTCTTGATTTTGGTTTTGATTGTGCAGTTTTGTTTTTGTTTTTACTTTGATTTTTGGCTGCTCTCTTGAATTTCATTAAAGTGATCTAACTTCTTAACAATCTCTTCTTTTTACTTTTCCTCTCAATCTGTTCATCCTTGTGGTAACAGAACTAAGAGGTAACCTTTTATATTTGTACAGCATGTTTTGGATTTTGGGCTTCTGGACTAGCTACCTGCTTAATGCAGTAGATACTGTAGTTTCTAGACCCATGTAGCTTGTTGTGATCCACTGTTCCTCATGCCTGGGTTTCACTTATGTTCAATTTTTAATGGTATAAATTTTGCTAAAGTTTTGATTTTAGAACCTCCAGTTGTCAATGTTGAACCTTGTCTAAACTTTCACATTGTTTTTGTGAAACTTGTATCATTTTATCATTATTATGATGACACCATTTTTCTAATTTAGAGATTTGGATAGTTGCCCCCATTTTGAGATTTTCTCTGTATGGCTTCAGCAACATTGTTTACTATTGCTAATCAGATGACACAGATATCACATGACATATTTTACCATTATTGCACTGCCTATAAAAGATGGTGTTTCCTAGTCCCTGACACTCTCAATTCTCTCCCTACATTTACTGTTTGTGTTAGTGGAAACTGAAGACTCTTCTAAAACGAAATTAGTATTAGGACCTTTTTTGGCAACATATTCTGATGTGTTGTTTTTTTGCTACTTTTTTCTCTCAGTAATTGCTGACCTTTATCTGTGTTTTGATTTTCCTTGGTCACTCTGTTAATTTGTGTTATGGTTTAGTGCCCCCCCAAAAAAAGGACAAGCATGTGAGGCTTCAAAAGTAAAAGGCCTCACACCAGGCAGGCAGGCAGACCCCACACTGTACTGGCAGGTGTCTGACTGAAATGTCCAAAATGTATAAAAATGTCCCACAATCACCAGGAACCGTAAAACCTCTGGCCCAATTAAAAATGTTTTAAATGAAGATATTTATTTCAAAATATCAAATAGGAGCAAAAATGACAAAATAAGGGAAAAGCTAAAAATAAGGAAAAAAAGGGTTTGCCTAAAAAGACCACCCAGAGTGAACAAATTACAATATTAAATCTAGAGCCAAGAACCACAGACAGAAGCAAATAAAAAGACCAGAAAAACCGCAATATATAGGAAAAGCACTCTCCAAATGACCATCAGTGGACTATCCCTCAGCCTCACAATACACAGTATAAGCTGAGGCTGTTTCAGCTGTGATGTCAGCGTAGCTCTGCCTATTGAGGTTCCACCCATTAAACATAAAGGACACAGGAAAACAAGAAATAAACAGATAGTAAATAATAACTGACTAAAATAATTGGTACAAACATTCATAAATGTAATAAACACATTAAAAAATAATGCCAGGGAACACACTCTGGCTGGCACATGATAGTATGTTTATTTCTTGATAAGAACCTTCCTTTCTTTCTCCCTAAAATCATAACATTGGTAGGTGCAGTAAAGCAAAGATAATTTCCTTTCTGTTTATTCATTTATTACTTTAAATCCCGCTCCCACTCATAAAAGTTCCCTTGCATTTATTTTTGCGTAATAATTTATTATTTTTAATAAAGAATGTGAATTCTATATTGTGCCAGAGTACCACATAATGCTTAAACACATTAGATTAAACTCACAGTGAAACAAAATCAATTTCAATGAGAAACATAAACAAAACATGAAATATTACTATGTTAGTATTTTACCTGAGATACAGTCAGGTAATCATGGAGTTTGGAAAATAATAACTCCAAAGCACAATATTCCTATAGAAAATAAATTTCTGTCCTGTCTGCCTTTGGAAATAACAGACAAGTTGCAGTTCACACATCATTGTAAATATTAAAAGAAATTAGTAAATAAAATAGCCAAATATGGTGAGTGAATACTGCAAAGGAATGATTTCCAGGCCAGGGCTGGTTTTCACCTTGATCCTCTTGCTCCAAATTCTTATTACCATTGCCATGCAGATGTGTCTGGGCACCATCCTCCTGGCTCTGATGAGGTAAGCAATACCACCCCACAACGAGAGGATGCGCTGATGCTGACCTTATCTTCTCCTTCCTCTTTCGCAGAACAAGCTCCCAAGTGGGATGACTGATCTTGCTTACCGCCCAAGAAACTCCACCCCTTCCACTCCCCAGAATACAAAGCTGGCTCGCTCATGGAAGGTGGTGTCAGATGTAAAACTGACTTTCCCAGAAGACAGAGCTCCTACTGCAAACCATTGCCAGAAAAAACTTAACAGTATAACTGTTTTTGTTTGAGCCATTTGTGGCTGTCTTTTGAGTTATTGTTAAATGGGCATACCAGCGTGGTACCCCAACCTTTCTTGTCTGCCTGCCTGGTCACTTGTAATGGAGGAAATTGTTGGAGAAAGTGGAAGAATTAAATATGTGAAGTCTCTCAATCTTTAATTTAGGTTGCAGCTTTTACAGATCACAATATCATAAGACACTCCACAAAAGCCATATACAGAGCTTTATACAAAAATCACTAGGTTCAATATGCCAAATCTTTAAGAAGAATATATTTGCCCATTTAATTTGTAGTATCTCTCCTTTTTATTATTACTCTTATTAATATTACAATTACAGTATTTGTTTTTTTCCTATTTGTTTGCACATAATCACCAATAAATAATTCCTGTTCAATTTATGCCACCCATACTTATTATTTTGCTTTAACTATTTACAATAACCAGATGTCCAGCGCTAAACTCAACAAGACAAATACTAAGGCCTTGAATTAAATCACAATAACATCCATCCATCCGATATCCAACCCCCTCTATAGCCTAACACAGGGTCACGGGGGTCTGCTGGAGCCAATCCCAGCCAACACAGGGCGCAAGGCAGGAAACGAACCCTGGGCAGGGTGCCAGCCCACCACAGACCACAATAACATAACATTCATTAACGTAATTCCAATTTAAAGTGACAGTGGACTGGCAGTTACCTTATCAGCAGTGAGCACAGATCATGAAGCAATTCAATATAGGGTGCCAGCTCATCACAGGGTCAACTGTCACACACCTAGTAGGTTCAGTCTGGAGCTACCAATAAATTTCTACATCATTGTGATGTACAAGGAAAAACAGAGTACCTTGAGAGAAAATGAAACAGACCAGGAAAGAGCCTCCAAATGCCATACAGATAATAAATGGGCAAAGAATTTGAAACAAGGACACATTATCCATGAAGCAGTTGGCACCAGGGTATCAAACTAAATTAAAATACCTCATAAATCAAGCTTTAATTATGCTATGTAAAGAAAGCAATTTACCATGGTAAAAAATCTTTCGTTTCTTCTACCAAATATGATGATCCTTATCCAAGATAATTTATGTAAAATATAAAAGAAATTTCTTCATCTACTCATACATTTTTGAGGTGAATCATTAGAATCTAAATTATAATAGAAATAAGGATTTGGATAATATATAACAAAACAGTGACAAGTAATTCTGTGGTTATTTTTTTTTCAAGTTTTCAGTACATTTGAGCAGTGTTCTAATGCTTTATGTGTTGTACTACATAAAGACGTTTGATGACATACTCAGCTAAAGGGGACAATATAAAGAGTGAAAGACTATAAATACAAGACCTGCCAGTTCCTACATGTATTATATTTCGTTCAAATATTTCACATAATTTTCAAAGTGTACTGAAACTGATTTTTCATATTCCATCAGCCACCACATAATTTGAGCATATAGAAAGTAGAAATGAATCAGACTAGAAAAGTAAAATGAAAAATAACAGCTATGCCCAGCTGAATAGTTAATCCAGAGTCCATGTTGTAATTTCATTCAAAGGTATACCAGCCTCGCATAAGTGCACAGACGCCTCCTAATATTACTTCATTTTGCTTATCTGTATTCATATCATTTGGACTCCCAGAGATTTCAGGTAAATTATTTAAGGAACAGCTCAAGCTCTCCCAGCACCAAGGCTGGACTCGCTGTCTTTGAATGAATATTCAGTAACACTTTAGTTTGGGCACCGCAAAACTGTATTTATTACCCATTTACTGTTATGTAACAAGTCTTTAACAAACACTTCTTTGGGTCTCCGAAACACTTAGAAAGCATCGGTAAAGTGTTTATTCATCTCTGCAATGGGACCTACTAACATATCTTCACTTTGAAGTGGTCTGAGGTGGCTTAACTGAGACACATTTCTCTTGATATTCCATATTTAGTATAAGACTTGTGAATCCTTCATATTAATAAGTCATTTTACAATCATGTCAATATGCCACACTGCACAGAGGTGAATAACCTATGTGCTGTTGTTTTATAAGTGTTATGAAGACCAAAGCAGCATTAAATACATAAGAGTACTGTAAATGAGTAATAGATGCATTTTTGCAGTACCTAAAGTGATTACTGAACATTCAGTATTAAATGAAATAGTATTTTGGTGTTTACAATTGTTTTTGCTTGTTACAGAAACAGTTTACATAACTGAGGTTAACTGCTATCAGAAAAAGTGTGAATGAGAAGCAACATTAGCTCCCTACCTGAACTGGAAAAGGGATGATTGCTTAAACATAGTTTTACTCATGCTTTGTCATGGTATCAGATATACTATTGTATTACATTAGTGATTTCAGCCTGGAATTCATTTTCCCTCAAATAATATCATGCATTCCCATGCTGTCATTTCACCGCGTTTGAGCTTCTTGCAATATAACACACAGCATCAGACATCAGACTATCCATCCAATATCAAACATAGTTCATCTGGTTCCGGGTTTCAGGGACTGGAATATCAGGCACAAGACATAAACTAACACTAGAATGTGTAGTATTCTGCTTTCATTTAATAAAAAAAAAATCATATAAATCTTTTCTGAACTGCTCATAACCTTGCTCATTCTAACTGGGCTTTTCAAACTTCTCTGGGGAGTATAATAAGAAAGGCAGGGCATTCGGGATATGTTGTCTGACATTGATGGAAGCATTTTCTTTAAAATTGTATACAATAAAGTCAACTCCCACGTTAAAGTAAATAAAAATGACAACACAAGAACACAGGAATATTCTAGCCTGAAATATATGTTTTTTTTCTTTTTCCCTTGGTGCCATGCTACTCTGGAGTTTCCATGAATGCCAGCTCATGTTCAACTGAAGGCAGCTGTGTAGCATTATCACACGCTTGAATTGCAATAATCAAACTGGCTTGAAATATTTTGGCCTGCAGCTAAAATAAGCCCTGAGCAAGCTAGCTGTTACCTCTGAGCGAAGGATTACTGTTGATGTGGCGCTCGCAGTCTTTAAGGTATTATTTTAAATAACAGTCTCTATGCAGAGTGTTGGGATTGCTTGCTAAAAACATGATGGCAGCTTAGCAAACCAGCATGCCACAACAGAGTTTGTTCATCTGAATGTGGTGGGGAGGCTCATACTGTTTTAAATGTAAATGTAGTAGAAGAGCAGCTTGTTTGACGGCAGGATTTCTAGAGAAGACATTACAATTCCGTCAATGCAACCTTTGACAATTATACATACTGGGTCACCAAAAAAGATGAAAGCAATTTAGGCGGATTATCTCTTTAGACACCAAAGCAATATCGATCTATTTTTTTTTAAGTAATGTTTAGAAAAACTCATTTTTTAATGCTGTACTGCAATAGTGGCATATTGATATCACACAGACGGTACCTCTGGAAAAGACTCATTGCAGTAAGAGTGCGACTACGTGGTCTTCAAGAGGTGTGACACAGCTATGTAAAATGAACACGGGCTTTGTGTGAAACCACACCCTAATAAAAATGCTCACAATGTTTAATTGTCTTTTATTTCAAAATTTTAGGGGTTTACTTCCACTTCCATCCATCTAGGCCCTTACTGAAGCTCCATCAGTTGCTCCTCCTGATGCATACATCATAAAGTGTTTTTCTTCTTATTAAGGACATTCAGAAGCAATGGTGAAAAATTAAAGTACATATGACAAAAGGAAAAAATGGTGGGACATTTTTGATGGAAGATCTGCAGTGTCTTTTCCTTTGTGTTACCCTATTTATAAGCCTTATTCAAACTGAGACATAAAGACGTAAGGAAGGTTTAATGAGAACCATCCATTAAGACAAAAATGTCAACATCATGGATCTTTAAAATACCTCCAGTGTCATACTTCCTTCCTGTCTGAGACAAATATTCTCACTATGATGTTGCAAATTTGTCATTTGAAGCAGCCTCATATTTAAATTCTCTTTTATGTGTAAGGCTATAATTCTGTGTTTTTGAACTTGCCTGTCATTGTTAAATAACCTGTATCTATTTAAAGTTTACACATTCCCATCTACAGGCTTAAGTTACAGTAGCTTTCTGTTACTGCTATAATATTTTTTGTGCATCTATATATATACTGTATATAATTCATTTGCTTTATTTTGAATTACTTCCATTATTAAAACTTGTGCTTTTACTTTTATTACTGTTTCTATGATTTCTTATCCCCAGTATGTTAGTAATTTCAAAAATTAATTTTATTTATCACCAAAGGTTTGTTGTGACCATATTTATTAGTATAATTGTCTAATACCTTATTTAAGCTGTTAAGCCCCCAACCCCGAAAATCCCAGATCTGTCTACACTGTGACAGATAGAGGGCACTACCAAGCCCCAATCCCTGAATAACAACCAACACAAATACAGTAATTGGTTAAAAATAAAGGTTTTTTAATTGTAAAAAAAAAAAAAAAAAAAAAAACCCACAAAGGTTTAGTCCAAGTTTGCACAAGCAATTACAAGCAAGATTCTTCTTCCTTCTCTCGCTGTCCATCTCCATCCAGTGAGTATTGCTTTATTTTCTCCTGTCTGTGACTCAACTGGATGAGGATGGATAGCTTTCTTGTTTGTTGGACCTGGGAGTACTTCTGGTGCCAGGACATAATCCGATGGAAGTACTTTTGGGTCAGGTGGAAGCCCCGAAAAACAGGGATCATGAATCCCTGTAGCACCCCCTGGAGGCATCCATGGGACCCATCGGGGCTGAGTAATGGCACTACAACTCCCTTCATGCCCTGCAGGAATGCACATGGTTACTGTGGTCTAGGAATGCTGCCATCAAGTGGATTGAGGAAAAACATATTCCAAAATAGGACTCTTCCTCCATTGTTCCTTTGTTTTGTCCTCCCATCTGGGTAAGTGTACCATAATCATCCCGGGCAGAATGCCGGATAACCCTGCCTGGTACTTATATTACCCATCCACCAAGTTTAAACAGTCACCTACCTTTCTAATACATCAGCTCTTTTATTGTTTCATACTATAAATACTGCAACACTGGCCATCTACCTTATCCTCAACTTCAAGAGATACTATTCAAGGCTTTGGATTAGCGGTGTTCTTTCACAAATGTAATTTTACAGAAAAATATAAAATCATGTCTTTGTACATGAAGCAAGACTGACATTAAATTTGTCCAATTTGCACAATTAAATGACTGCCCATTCACAGTTTCTTTGATAGTTTCTGTTACACTCACTGTGTGAGCATTAATTTCTTACTTTACTAATTCTCTAGACACCCTCTGCAAAACTAAAGGATTACATTTTCAGAAGCCTGTGGGCTTCCCCTGTTTCATGCTTGTTATTCAAACCTTGAGCTTTATGACTTTTTTAATCTGAGAGTGGGTGTATCTGTTTAATTAGTATTGCATTCTGATGTATTTTACACTACTAGGTTTCTACTTTTCCCCTTATGCGCACTTAGCTCTATAAATTAACTGACAAATACAGAAATCTCCCTTATGGCTGCTGCTTCTTACTCCTCTCACTTGCCCATCAGTGTATCTTGTTTAGGTACTAGGAGAACTGGCTGATTCACTCTCAAAATCTGATTAAAGGAGAAAAAAATTCTTTTAAAGGTCAAAAGAGCTGTAAAAAGCAGAGCACAAGCGCTTGATGGCAACTAAAAAACTAGCTCTGAAGAAAAAAAAATTCAAGGATCTCAAGCACACTCTATGTAAAAAGTATAATCAACCACATTCACCCAGGTTCTGACTAAATAAAAGTCAGTTAAAGTCAAAAGAATATTATTCCAAAGGTCAAAATAAAAAACTGTAGAAAGTTCCACATAGACCCTTAGTGATCAACAAAAAAAACAGGTTTGTTGTGAAAACAGGACAGATGAAGTACAAGCAGGTGTGTCCCAACAAGTGTGCACCAACAACCACAGTGAGGCCAGGGTGTAGTCCACGCTCGCAGCATCAGCTCATCAGCAAAGTCTCTTTCTTCTCACTGAAGATGCACCTACATGTATAATAGGGGAAAAAAAAGTTGAGAAGGTTCTAACATTTAGTCATGATTTTTTTGCCTTGAAATTCTGAAAAGAACCTATCTTTCCATGCCTATGTGTGTTTTTAGATAAAGAGGTAGATCCCTTTTCCTTCATGTACTCATTCATAGTATTGCTTATGACATGTAGTAAAATTTGACTAAAAATAAGTGTTTATTTTAAGGTGCATATACATATACAGTAAAACCTTGATTATCCTTCAGACTGAAGCTGTGGCGGATTAGAGAAAAAATAAGAGAAACAGCTACTTTAAAAATGATATACAGCAGATTAGTTTAGCAAATAGTTGTACTTATTCACAAAAAAATATATATTAACAAAATATCATACAGTATTAAAATTAATTCATATAATATCGTAATGACCAGCGTAATAAGCAAACAAAACTCAGAGGTACTGGAGTTTTCTACATTTTACTTGGAGTCTTCATTCAGTGCCCTGTCTTATATTTCGTTATCTGGGTTACAGAGCACATCTCCCAAACAATAAAAGAAAGCTTTCCCTACCAATAATTATCTCCTGCCACTCACGTTCTGTCTTTTTCTATACCGCAAACACTCCTGCTTATTGTTTCCTCACTTCCTACTCAAAATTTCTTTCCACCACAACTTCCTTTTTCTCTTAACTTCTCCTGTCACTCTTCCCCTAAGAAGCGTATGTGCCCCTTACAGAACAGAAGCCTTTCAGCCAGTCCTATCACTTAACACAGCATTGTGCCCTTTCTGCTCCTGCATAGCGCATCACAAGCTGCCTTCACAATATATTAACAAAACATAATATATACTTAATTTTAAAAGAAAATTACAATGCAGAAGAACATTAACATTAATACAGAATAACATTACCATCGGTGGTTTCCATTTTCGACGTTTTTCAATTCTGTTGGCCTCATGCTTTATATCAGTGTTTCTCAACCTTTAAGTATTTGCGAGCTGAATTTTCATAATAGTTTTAATCGCACCCCCCCTAACATTTTTTTGAAATGTAGATGCATATTTTACTATACCTACTTAACTTTTATCGACATTTATCTAACTCTATATTTATTGTTCTGGTATCAGAATGTAGTTTAAGTTAATTTGTTTTGGTTTCAACAGATGTTTTTTTTACATTTTTGATTCTTGTTTTCTTTTTTTCACATCTTTGCGCCCCATTTTTGTTACTTTGCGCCCTGTTAGGGGGGCCCGCCCCACAGGTTGAGAACCACTGCTTTATATTGTTCACTATTGTTCTTCTACTCCGTAAATTAAAGCAATATGTTTCGTAAACGTTTAATAATTTCAATTTTTTGTGACAATTCTAACACCACACGCATAGGTTTATCAGCCATAACAATGTAGAGTAGTTATAACAAAAGAGAAAAGCTATGAAACACTATTTAAGCTGAAGATATGTAACTGACATTTCAAAATGCGGCATCACACGTGGTGCTGGTGAAAAACACTACATCTAGCAGGAGGGAGAGTTGTTCTAATGTATAAAGCTCACAGTGTATCATGCAGCAGTGGTAATAGGTAGATGGTTAATGGAGACTGATGGTTAATCGAGTGACAGATAATTGAGATTTTACTGTATCTGAACCATTCTTTATGACAATAAAATGCAGCACTAGTATTGTCACTACTTGCAGGGTAAAATGATGCTACATCGAGAACTATCAAGGTCTGTCATCAAGTTAAGAGACTTACTAAACATTATCTAAAACAAAAACAACATTTATTTCTATAGCACATTTTCATGCAGAGGATGTAGTTCAAAGTGCTTTACAAGATGCCAAAGAAATAGTTACAAGAAAAGAAAAAAATATATAAATAGATAAGAACTAGCTGTGCTCGTTGTGTGAATTTACAACGTGCATGTACCACAAAGTTGAGTTTGTCTGCTTGGTTTGAATGGGATGTAAAGTGCATTCAAGCACCAAAAAATGTAAAAGTGCATGCATGTGCCATCTCACCAAGTGTAAGTCACACTTGTATAAGCTTCTACATTTTCCGTATAATTCATAGCAACTCCCATGGCTGAGGTTGAGCATGAGCAGAGTGGACTGCTCCATACACAAACACACACAACACACACACACACACACACACGAGAGAGAGAAGAACCATCAGCTCAGTTGTGATCACATGACGCTCAGCAGACAAAGCGTATCCATACTACTCGTATTGCAAGACATTGCTCGTTTATCAAGTCAAAATTTATTAAAAATTTTAGCTCGTCTTGCAAAACACTCGTAAACCAAGTTACTCGCAAACCGAGGTCCCACTGTATATACAGTATAAAAGCCAACGTATGTCTGTCTGCTTTTCATGAGACAACTACTTAGCAGATTTAGATCGGATTTTTTTCTATAATTTGCTTGAACATTCAGGTTGATTTTGCGACTTCTGTCATTGTGCTGAGAATTATAGTTTGCTCGCAGGAGAGATGTATTCATACTAATCTGAGACAGAGGCTGTGGGTGGAGGGGAGGGAGAAGCGTGACATCAGGAGTGGGGAGCCGGGCAGGGCCCTCCTCACTGTCTTGTTTCACTACTATGCACGGGTGAAGCCATGGGGAACAGCTAGTCATAAATATTTTTCTCTCATTTTACCTGAAAACAAGAGGGTACGTAGCATATAAAAATATTTTTGGGTGAAGTATACCCTTTCTCCTGTACATAAGAGTTGTTGGCTAAAATAGGATACCCATTTGATTCAACCTTCTATTAGAAGCCTCACTAAGGTGGTCATTTTGATTTACAGTTGAACACGGTTCTAATGGCACTGTCAACTTGTGCCAAAAGCAATGAAACCTTAATTGCAGGGTGCCACCTGGCAAAGTAAATAGCACCATGTTATTTGAGCTTAATTTATCTATGAACTGGTTAAATTTGGAAATTATCACTTGGAAGACTGGCCTCCATTTTTCAAATACCAAAAAGTTCATTTTAATAATAATATTGTAACTCTTGACTTCTCAGAATCCAATTTTCAGGCGTGTTATTTGCCAAAATTAGGTAAACTAAATCCTTGCTTGCTGGCCTGAGACTACAGAACAGTTGAAGTGTTATTAATGTACATTTACTATTTTTTTATACAATCAACATTTGGCCTGAGATAAAATTAAAGGTCTTTCTACTTATCTCTTCTAGTTTAACCATTGTCAAAACCTAGTTGAGGATTTATCCGATTATAGTAGATTAATGGTTCAATCTCAGCAGAAGGCTTTAGAAAATGGAAGGCTTTTCACAGACTAAATTACAAGATTAGATACCTGGATAGACATCTGGCTGTGCTGCTTTAAGGGGATAAGCTGATAAGAATGGACCCTTTGGGCATGTATCCACTTCAGTGCGACACTACCATTTTTTTGGTATATCTGTATTGACAATTTCACATCACTATACTGGAGTCAAGACAGTTTGTCTAAATCCTCTGTGTTCGAAAAAGTATATTAATACAACACTGAAATAAACAGCATTGTTGTATTCAGTGCCAGATTGCCTCCGTCCTCCAACAGCTGTGTTGCTGCAAGGCAAAAATGCACATGGAACACACTTCCATGTTTTCTTGTCCAATCATTTTATGTCTTCAGAATTTATTTTTTTTTGTTGTTGTTGTTGCTGCTCTTTGTGCACTCTCTGCCTTGTTTCCTGAAATGAGAGTTACATATTACTTGAAAGGATCTCTTTTAAGGTTCTTTCAGATACATAGCTTTAAACAGAAATTTACTTTATTAAAAAATCATCATTGTATACTTTGACTTTCTTCAGGCAGTTAATACAAAAGAAGCAATATGGGTTTCTTTCAAAAAAATCTGCCTTTCTGTCTGAGCATTATTCTTACTGATCTTTAGAAATGGAACTGAATGCTAGAGAGGGCACAAAACAGGGGCTAAAAACTGCAATACTCTGACAATAAGGAAAACATAAATGCAGCCAGGAATGACACACGTCACGATACTAGCAACAGAAAATTGACAGCAGAGGTAAACATGGAATAAGATGGGCAATAGAGAAGGACAAGTAATTTAATTGGAGCCAAACCCCAGAATGACAGGAGGAGCACTGCAATATGTATAGGCTGCCTGGTCCTTTAAATGTGAGCTAAAGCCTAGGACTGCAGGGACACCTGTGGCGGGTAGGAAAAGAAGGATGGCCCCAGTAGTTCCAGTGGGCATTCTTAATCTCAAACATTCTGACTGAGCTTGGGGTCAGGATGTGAGAAATAGATCAGCCACCCCACCTGATACACTGAGTTACAGACCTCTCTATGAAGGATCAGAAAAGCGGGAGTTTTTTTTTTTTTTTTTTATTTATCTTCCTACTTTTGTTCCTGTCCTCCCTTCTCTGCTATATTTATAATAAAGACATCCTGTTTTATATCTTTAGCCTCCTTGGATTTCATTCTGGATTTGAGAATTGCTTAAGAGCACCCGGTATCTCTCAAACATGATTTATGCGTAATATTTTTAGCATTTAGCCTATGGTTAGTTCTTTCTTCTTTATTAGTATTTGTATAATTGACCCAATGAAATAACATTAATATTCTAGTGTTCCGTTTGAAAAGCTTAAGAGTGTTATTTATGTATGTTTCTGGTGTGTTAATAATGTTGGAGTGGTAAAAGAGATTTTGAGTAGGTGTGTCAACCCAAACAATCAAAAAAAAAGTTAAAATGGCCTCAGATATTTAATGATGCTTCAGAAACCAGTAAATGAATTATAGTTAATATAAAAATAATATAAAAAGCCCATTGCTGCACTTAAAGCCCATTGCGGCACTTCTTTTGATTTTGGGCTATACAAAAATAAATTGTATTGCATTATATTGTAATATGTGTTATGTCTAAGCTAGAGTTCCATCCCTGGCTCTTGTTTAAATTCTTTTTTAAGTCCTTTTCATTTATTTTAATTCTTTAATTGTTATCATTTATGTTAATATTTCATTTTTTCTCAGTAATGTTTATTTAGTTTCTCAGTGTGAGAATTTTGTCTACCTCCTGTCTGACTCCCTCTAGGGACTGCCCCAGCCTTATAATATATACAGTATGGCCAGCTGCCATAGCACATGCACTTCAGACCAGGTAATTCACCTGAAGCTAAGCATGTTTGGGCTTGGTCAGTACTTGGATAGGAGGCCATCCAGAAAAAGCTTGGGTTACTGCTGGAAGAAATGTTGGTGAAGCCAGCTGAGGGTGTTTACCCTGTGGTCTGAGTGTGGACTACAATGCACCAGTAAAGTGATGGGGACACTGTGTTGCAAAACTTGTTTTGTCCTTTGGATGAGATGTAAACCATGGTCCTGACTTTCTGTGGTCATAGATCTGTTTGGTCATTCTGGCCTGCTAATCATCTCAAGTTGTCTAACTGTCTCTCTAATCTCTTCACCAAAATCTCATATTGGATTGATACTAACATATTGACTTTGGCATCAATCCCAGTTTTCAGACCTCAGTACCAATACGAAAATGGTTCTGAAGCAAATTACTCAAAAACCATCAGTTTTACTCTAGCCTCCCTGGGCATTGCAAAATTGCTTGCAACTCTTATGTCTCATTATGCATTGCTTTATTCTTGATAGCCATGAAGTCCCAATTAGCAATGTGTCTCCCATGAAGTCCAGATCATGCCGAAAGAATAGAGGTGGGGGTTCCCCATGAAATCCCGATCACGTTGATGCAATAAGGAAAGAGATCCCATGTGAAGTGGTGATTGTGTAGAGGCAACAAGAGTCCCCAGTGAATTAAGCTTATATTGTATCAAAGCTATAAGTAGGCAATACTACCATTAAGTCCTGATCTGGTCGATAAATTATTTCCCCTCATGAAATCCAGATCACATCAACATAATAGAGCAATGTGGGGAATCCCTGTAAAGTTCTGACTGCGTTGAAGCAAGTAGTTACATTTCATGAAGTCTATGAAACTGATGTTTTTCCACAACTGCAATAGTGAGTGTCAATGAGAAGTGGGAAGTTTGGTTATGGAGAAGAAAGCTGATATTTACTTCTGGTGCAAAAAATCCCAAAATTCAGGAACTGTTCCATTTTAAAATGTGGGTTTTTCTGTAGTTTTTCAGTACCAGTATATTGCACAACCCTAGTCCCATGCAGGCATTTCTGAATGTTAGCTAAGGTTTAGATGATCCTATGAGTGTCTGGCTCAAAATATAACAGTTTATAAAAAATGCAAAAATGAGGCCTAAACTTCCAATTGGAGCCTCAGGCTATTCTACCTGTAGACTCCAAAATCAAAATGGCAAAATGAGGCCTTGCCTCCTAAATATCTCCTCAGACTTAATCTCCTAAGTGGGCCATTCCCAAAACCACATAAAGGGAAAGCCCAGACTTGAAAGAATCGTTAACAATCCTTAAGAAGCATTCAAAGACAGGAGAGGAAACTATGAAAAACTCTACTTAAAAAAAATAATCAAATAAAGTGCACTGAAAATTTTTAAAGTTTGTTACAAAAAATCATGATATACAAAAAGTATCATAAAAGGAAGAACCAAAGATATGCCTAAAAAGCAACAGTGATACTCCTCTACAACTCAGTGTTGATCTGGAGGGCCTGACCCTCTGCCAGGACTTAAATAGGCAGAGGGTGGTCCTCCAGCAACATGTTATGGTGGTCCTGCCCCCTGAAATTCTATTTTAAGGAGACAGGGCAGATAACTAAATACAGTAAAAAATAATACATAAACAATGAAGAAAACAATACTCTGACTATATCATACATAAGTACAAGAACATAATTATTAACATATTATAGATAATAATGAGAATAATAATAATAATAATAATAATAATAATAATAATAATAAGGATCACATTTAGGCCCTGCCTAAAACATGAAATTTGATTGTTCCAATTGTGATCACTAAATTATAAACACGATAGCCATACAAATTAATGTGCTTGTAATATTTCCATAATATTAAGATGTTGTGATGAACTGCTTCAAGACAGTAAGTTGAAGGATACACTGTAATATGCACACAGTTTCTTCACTGGGAAAATGATGCCAAAATAACGAAACACATTCATCTGATTTATGATGGTATATTCATTGCCAAGCAATGGGGAAACATTAACCAGGCTTTGGCAAAATAAGGTTAACTAAGATACAAAAGAGAATTACAGACCTGGCATCACTGTAAAAGAATTCAACAGAATTGTCCACCTTTTGTGAGCAATTTAATAGCTCCTGTATTTGTTTAATTTCAGATTGTTCCCAGGCTTAATTTAGCATCAATTTGAACTAATAATGATACTAAAAGCATGAGGCAAATGTGACATTTTTTTATTTGTCTTCCACATACACAAGGATGGCAGTGTTGAATATCCCATACTTTGACTATTATTATTATTAGCAGTATTAGTGTCTCCTGCCAGCTGCTAGGGACAATATTCTAAGCTAATGGGATCCAAAGAGATTCATAACTCAGAAGCAACCAGTGAGTCTCATTCATTTCCCAGCAGTAGGTAGTCAGTGGAACTAGAGTGGGGTACCACATTGATGTAAAATACATTTTTGACAGCTGCTCTTTTCTGCTTGACTTATTGCTAACATTGCAATGTCTTTTTGATTATGAACAGTTAAAGGCTTTCAATCCTTCAGCTGTTAAGCATTTAGAAAGCTTCCGTGTCCTGGGATTTTGTTGTGTAATGCCCTGATTGATGAGGCTGCCTCATTAAAACTGATTTTTTATCTTTTCTCTTTCTCTAATGCAGGCTGCCTTTTTAACAGAGGGTCTGCATTCTGCCTGAGGGCAGATATCGACAAGCTCAAAACACCTCTATACCTTGCAGAAGCACCTCATCCATATAATGCTCCATCCTTGCACAAGACAGCTATATAACTTGTGAAGGACACAATCCTGAGGTTTACGTTAGGGCTGTAGTTTATTTACTTCTCAGTATGATTTGTGCATTTTCTCCTAACTTGCTACCCTAAAAACAGGTTCAGTAATGCAATGTTGAAATCCATCTTTGAATATTTACTGCTAATGTATACAATCCTGAAATCAGACCATAAAAATTATTTGCCATTCAGTGCTTACACACTTAAAAACAATTGTTCTATAATGGCACTTTATGTTTCTTTACGGAGTTTTGTGGTTCCTCATAGAGCCATTGTTTTCTACCTGAATAAGAAATATTCTACTATGCTTTGTTGTCATAAACAAACAATGGATGGATTGTTTCATTAAACCTTCCGTATTAAGACATTTTAAAGTGCTCACTACGAAAAAAAAAGCATAATGCAAAATGCAGACAAGCCCAATTTGTATAAAGGGAAATGTAAGGATGAAAAATGACCAATAAAGTATAGCAAATATGGAAGATGGTGCAATTGAATTACTGTTTTTGGCTGTTTTTCTACAAACACAAGAACACATGTCTACCACCTCCTACATTACTTAATTAAGCATCACACAAAATGCAATCACAGATTGTTGTAATTTGCTGATGCTCAATTATTGCTCACTTGTAAGTAAATGTAATACCAGATGAGGCATTCCAGGAACATAATCGTCACATCTCATTTATCAGTTATTAGTGGTTATTTAGTTACTTTCTTTAATTTAGTATAATATATGGTTAAATAACGAAGTATTCTTAATTACCATTTTAATTACCTTTTTCATCATAATTAATTCCTTTTTATATTTTTAGACAAGAATCTTAACCAGAAAAAGAAAATTTAAGCACATCTTGCCAGTTTTGGCATCATTACAATGGTTACCCGTGTCCTTCAGAACTGGCTTTAAAATACTACTAATGGTATATAAAGCACTAAATAATCTTGGTGCTTCTTATATTTAGGAGAACCTGTTGCCCAGCACTCCAAGTTGTATGCTTCTGTCATCTAATAGTGGTCTGCTTACTATTCCAAGAGATACATCATTCATTGCCAAAAAAGATATGCCTAGCTAACATTGAGGATCATTTTAAAAATTCCTAAAAAACACTTTTTTAATTTGCCTTTTTCATAATATATTTTAGTTCTCCTAATAATAGACCATACATGCATAGAATTATCTTATTCTATATGGATTTGCAATTTGCATTATCAACCTCTAATTTTCTCTGATTTCCATTTTTTTGGGTAGTTGCATTTAGCACCACCACCACCTGATCAAAGCACTTTGTAGACATCTGTGATGCTCGAATGAAAGCAGATACCCCATCCATCCACAAGACTCATTGCCTCAAATTCTCTAAGACAAAGGCTAAAAAAACAATAAGTGACTACTTTAGTACATTTACGTTGTTTAGAAGGACCAGTGTGGGCTGTGTAGTCGTTTGGTCTTGGAACTCCTACAGATTTTGTTTATTTTTTTTCTCCAACCTACCTGGAGCACTTTTTATTTTTTCAATTCCCCCCAGCCATCTGACCTTCTCATCACACTCATCTTTAGAGATTTAAAAAAATTATACTTACTAATTATGTATCTATTTTATGTGAGTGTGTATTGATTTATTTTTTTATGTATTCATTATTATTAGACAAATATAAACTAAAGATCTGTGTGTGTGCATGTGTGTGTGTGGGTGGGTGTGCGTGTGTGTGCGTGTGCGTGTGTGTGTGTGGAGTAGTCCACTCTACTCATGCTCTACTACAGCCACTAGATGGCGCATGCATGCACTTTTAATTTTTTCGGTGCTTGCATACACCACAGATCTCACTACAAAAGACTGTGTGTGTGTGTGTGTGTGTGTCTCTCTCGCGCGTGTGTCTCTCTCTCTCTCACGCTCGTTTGTGTGTGTGTGTCTCTCTCTCTCTCACGCGCACGTGTATGTGTGTGTCTCTCGCTCTTTCTTTCTCTTGTGTGTGTGTGTGTGTGTCTCTCTCTGTCGTGGGCAATCGTCTCCTATTCACCTTCTGAGTCTGCGTGCCTCACTCATATAGTCAACATCCGTACGAGCGTATACTGTTTACTACAGCATTGTGACTGTGTGTGTGTGTGCACGCGCGCACGCATATGAGCTGTGACGTGCGAGTCCCCGTCTTGCACCACAAAACATGAAGCTGAGTCTCAGTACTTTAACAACACCAGCTTTATTCAGCTTGAAACAGCAACAGCACGGTTATTTATTGTAGCGGGATCTGCCATTCTCCTATACACAGATACAGCAGTCAGGCAGGGTCGTTGCCAAGCAGTACTGTGCCCTGCGCATTTATAATGTTCCCTGTATCACCCATCGACGGCAGGCGCTTATAGCATGTCCGCGATCTTTTTGGATGCGCTTTTACAGAGAACTGCTACAGCGCTGGGAGACTGCAATTGCTTTGGGACGCTTTTCTGCTTGTCGTCCCATTGGGTGGAATCCTACATGAGTTTAGAAACTCACTCACACCAGCCATGATTCTTTTCAAAGGTAAAGTGCAGGTTAATTTGTTTTATCTATTTTTACTTTATATTTTGTATTAATCATTTTTATATGAATAGTTTTGGGTTGTGGAACAAATCATCTGAGTTTCCATTATTTCTTATTTTGGAAATTCACTTTGATATACGAGTGCTTTGGACTCCGAGCACGTTTCCGGAATGAATTATGCTCGCAAACCGAGGTTCCACTGTATATATACATTCACATGAAAAAGTCTGGGAACCCCTCTTAATTCTTTGGATTTTTGTTTATCATTGGCTGAGCTTTCAAAGTAGCAACTTCCTTTTAATATATGACATGCCTTATGGAAACAGTAGTTATTTTGGCAGTGACATTAAGTTTATTGGATTAACAGAAAATATGCACTATGCATCATAACAAAATTAGACAGGTGAATAAATGTGGGCATCCCAACAGAGATATTACATCAATACTTAGTTGAGCCTCCTTTTGCAAAATTAACAGCCTCTAGACGCCTCCTATAGCCTTTGATGAGTGTCTGGATTCTGGATGGAGGTATTTTTGACCATTCTTCCATACAAAATCTCTCCAGTTCAGTTAAATTTGATGGCTGCCAAGCATGGACAGTCTGCTTCAAATGATCCCATAGATTTTCGATGATATTCAAGTCAGGGGATTGTGACGGCCATTCCAGAACATTGTACTTCTCCCTCTGCATGAATGCCTTTGTAGATTTCGAACTGCGTTTTGGGTCATTGACTTGTTGGAATATCCAACCCCTGCCTAATTTCAACTTTGTGACTGATGCTTGAACATTATCCTGAAGAGTTTGTTGCTATTGGGTTGAATTCATCCGACCCTCGACTTTAACAAGGGCCCCAGCCCCTGAACTAGCCACAAAGCCCCACATCATGATGGAACCTCCACCAAATTTGATAGTAGGTAACAGGTGTTTTTCTTGGAATGCGATGTTCTTCTTCCGCCATGCAAATCGCTTTTTGTTATAACAAAATAGCTCAATTTTTGTCTCATCAGTCCAAAGCACTTTGTTCCAAAATGAATCTGGCTTGTCTAAATGAACATGTGCATACAACAAGCACTCTGTTTGTGGCTTGAGCGCAGAAAGGGCTTCTTTCTCATCATCCTGCCATACAGATGTTCTTTGTGCAAATTGCACTGAATTGTAGAACGATGTACAGATACACCATCTGCAGCAAGATGTTCTTGCAGGTATTTGGAAGTGAATCTGTGGGTTGTCTGTAACCATTCTCACAATCCTGCGCATATGCCACTCCTGTATTTTTCTGGCCCTGCCAGACCTGGGTTTAACAGCAACTGTGCCTGTGGCCTTCCATCTCCTGATTACATTCCTTACAGTTGAAACTGACAGTTTAAACCTCTGAGATAGCTTTTTGTAGCCTTCCCCTAAACCATGATACTGAACAATCTTTGTTTTCAGATTTTTTGAGAGTTGCTTTGAGGATCCCATGCTGTCACTCTTCAGAGGATTGTCAAAGGGAATCACAACTTGCAACTGACCACCTTAAATACCTTTTCTCATGATTGGGCACACCTGTCTATGAAGTTCAAGGCTTAACGAGCTAATCCAACCAATTTGGTGTTGCAAGTAATCAGTATTGAGCAGTTACATGCATTCAAATGAGCAAAATTACAAGGGGAGCCACATTTCTACACAGCCAGTTTTTCATATTTGATTTAATTTCATACAACTAAATACTGCTTCACTAAAAATCTTTGTCCGGAAAACACCCCAGTACTCAGATGTTCCTAGGAAATTAAAGACATACCACCGTTATCTTTTTTGTTGAAAGTAGAGTAAATTATTATGCAGGCTCAGAGGGGTTCCCAAACTTTTTCATATGACTGTATATATACAGTATATAAAGATTATCTAAGCCTATAGTCCCTGCATGTTCATTAACACCTTTGTGTCTCTGGTTCAGCAAAATAGGCCATGATAGTCAATGGTATTAAGGCTTGCGATAAGGTCTGGCAAAGTTTCCTTTTTGGAAAAACTTCCGTTTTGGTCCCACCACGTTCCTAAGTTAGGAATACTTTGCTCCATAGAGAAAATTTCTCCAGGACAATTTGTCACATTTGAGCCTTCCGTATGTTTGTATGTCACTGAACTGGGCCCAATGTCCCTGTTAAGTTTAGTTTTGCTCAATACGCTGCACTGAATTCAAATTTACAACTATAATGATGATATTAAGTATACAGTATATAAGTCTTTGAGTATACATTTCTATCTTTACAGCTCAATTTAGCCATTCATCATGTTCTATTACATTTCTTCTAAAAGACCATGGCATCATTCATATATACTAGATGCAGCTATACTGCCTAAAACTTACAAAAGTTTATCCATTTTTCATTTGCGCATTTCTAGAGTTTTGCTTACTACAAATGGAAGATGTTTAAACCAATATGTGGCAAATTGCACAATAAAAGCTATTAGTAAACTGCTCCTGCTGTGTAATGGAATTTACTGAAAGCTGCTTTTTTGTTTTAAGTGATGACAACACTGAACCACCTGTCATGTGGCTCGAATTCCTTCCATGGCTTAGATTATAAATGTTTTCTCTTTTATCTTTTCAATTAGCATCTTTAGATCAATGCATATGAAACCTCAGAGTCTGACAGTTGGGTAAGTTATTCTATTACACCTTGTTCCATCATCCTCTGTAAATATACGGAATAATAGCAACCTTACTCTGTGCAAAGTTGCCTTTGCTGATTTTATTTTTATGGTTATAAGTACCCCAGTTCCTTTAAATCTGAACTGGATCACGTAAGATAGGAAAATCGATGAAGACTTCTCCTGCTGATATCATCGCCTCAGGATTTCAGACTACTTGACTAGAAATTGCATGGCATGACAAATTAGATGACCTTGTGATGCCTTTCCTGTACGATTTCACATTTCCAAAATTTTGCAAGCGTGGCTCTTTTTCTGTCAGCGAATAACATGATGCCTGACTGAGCCTGTGTTGCATGTGTACTTTCCTGGCACGGCAAGTTTAGCCATAATGTTTTACAATGAAGAACAGCCAATAACCATGTCTCCTCTTGAGTGTCATCTGCTGCCTCACAACCACTCGAGATAAGGCAGTGGGCTTCTTTTATGCTGGTCCCAGAATTGCTTCCTGTGACCCAGCATGACTTGTGTGGAGCCAAGGCAGTTCTCCCTTGACAGCACTCCCTTATGGCACCCAGGGACCCAAACAGGGCTGCAATTCTAGACTCTAGTTCCCTTGAACTCCTGTGGGTGCCCAAGCTGGGACATCAGCAGAGGACCACTGTCATCTAACGTATGGTTGATGGAATTGCTCCTGGCCTCTGGCTTCTGCTCATCCATCCCGTGGTACCTTCCTTCTTTGTAGGTGGTCATGCCATTGTCCAGCCTGGTTGCCCATCTGTCCTCCATGGCACTCACACTTTATATACATATAGGAACAGAAAAGAGAATCACTGTGAGGTTTCTTCACATGTACCATAATATAAAGAAAGCCACTGATGTTAAAATTGTGTATTTATTGTAACTCAAATTACCAAAGGAAACAAGAGATAAATAAAATCCTGCAGCCTATGTGGCCTTACTGTTATCACTATTTGACACTATCTCCTGGTATGATGGCTAACCCACTTGCCACCTCTCCAATTGCACTAAAGCATCCTTCCATCACACCTCCTGTCAAATCTTTTTCCTCACACCTATAAAATTATAGTGTCTCTTTTTTCTACCAGTAATCCTTTGCTCCCATATTTTCTCTGCAAACTACAGGTACTGCATGTTAAGTCTTAGAATTACTTTCAGATTCCTCATTGGTGACAGATTCTTTCCCTAAGGCACTTAAGATATTTTCTGGCTTCTGGGTCCTCTCATAGAACATAGCATTTATTTTTCCACCAAGGCTACTACTCTCTTTCTTTTTCTTGACACTGTTGCCCATAACTGACAGTGACTACCTATTCCTAGCAGACCCTAATTTTCTACATTTAGGGCTGTTCCTTTTGCCAGTATGGTTATGTCTCTCACTGGGATGTTTTGTGAGGCACTGCAGTCTTTTCTATAACAGCTTGCTGGTGTTTTTGCTGCGGATATAATATTACCAGCTTGTAAAGCTGTACAATATATAGTACTGCTGTCTGTCATGTGTAAGTCTTAATATGTAAACATTCCTTTACATTTTAACATTAGAATGTAAACCATTTTAACTGATCCTATCTTTTATTTTTAGAAACTGAAATTCAGTGATCGTGTGTTTGCTTAATGTATGTAAAAACAAAGATTTACTGTAAATTTAAGATCCGAGAAAGGTGATTATATACAGTATGCTACTGGGTTTTCATCTTATAAAAATACCCAAGCAAAGGTATGAACCATGCTAATTTTAAAGCATGCCTCTTATCTAGCATGTTTCCAGTCAGGAATGTTTGTAATGTCATTAGTGATGGTTAAGTCATGTTGGATTTTGGACTGATGCACCCACCATAAATGCTATTAAATAGAAAAGTTGCATTTGAATTTTACCTTCAGTTGCAATATTGTAAAGCACTTTGGCCGCAGCATTACTATGTTGTTTTAAATGTGCTATATAAATAAATTGACATTGACATGTTGCTTCACATTCCCATACTGCTCCAGGAGAGAGGTGGTAAAATGAGCACTGATAACGTTTGAAAGTAACACTTTATATGTGGGCAACCCAACTTATATGTGTTTCAGCATGATATTAACTCCTAATGCATAAGAGCCCAATGTCTTTGAATACCTCAATATTAAACAACAGTCATTGTACAGATCTGCTTGGGTCCTAATTTGAGATCCTGAGGGGGTTTGCCATGTGGTGGGTGCGGCAACGAGTTGTATCAGTGCATGCTCCCTACCCTCTCACTACAGATCTTATTTCTTGTTCTGCAAATGTAAGCGTTAAGTGTAACGAGAAGCATTTTGCAATTCAGGCATAATCGTAAAGCAATATCTTGTGTACATCTGGGCTTTTGATTGGAGGTGCTCTCTTACAACAGACTCACTGCAAACAGAAGCAAAAAAATGAAGTGGATGTAAATGTAGACAGAATAATACAGGTAAAATCTGTTGTAATGGGTACACACGCGAGCAAATGATTAATAAAAATGTCTAGTTAAGTTATTAGATTCTTGTTAAATACTGTCTGTTTGGAAACTTGTTAACCCATGTCTATACTATTACAAGTTATTAGAATCAGTGGTGCTGGAAGTTTCAGTGTATACTGTCCTCCTGAGCCAGATCAGATACCACAGTATCTCACTAGTCTCTAAAGAAGGAACTTTTTATCTTACTCTATTTAATTGATCCATATGCTATTTTGTAGTGTGACCACACATATTGATGGGTAGCATCTATTTTTTCTTTAGAAACAGTAGCACATTGCGCAGAATTGCATTTGTTCTTGAAAACACTTTGGTACTTCACATTATTTATTTCTTTGCATTTACATTGTGGAATCATTCCTTGAGCATTTTTGGTTATAAAGTTTATATTAAAAGCTTTCTTTCTTTCTTTCTTTCTTTCTTTCTTTCTTTCTTTCTTTCTT
>JANRMT010062848.1:2206290-2273588 GCA_026402145.1 Polypterus bichir lapradei
CTTTCTTTCTTTCTTTCTTTCTTTCTTTCTTTCTTTCTTTCTTTCTTGTTGCATTGAAACTTTTAATATTTCTATTTCTAGTTTTGTTGCGTTTTACAATTTTTAGAAATCAGTCCATTTTCCCCAATTTTTCTAATGAGACATTGCAGTTCTCGTGGTGTAGTACATTCCTTAACTAACATCCGCCTCGTTATTACTTCGTTAGGATCCTTTTTGAAGTAAAGACCTTTCTAACCTTAAGTTAGAAAATTTAATGAACAACTTTTTAATATTTAATTTAATTTTTTTTAATGCATTGTGCTTTTTAATCAATGGTATCAATATCCTGACTAGCTGGCATTTTAATTCTGTTCAAAATGAAGCAGACAAATTACAAGATGAATGTCAGAGCAGGGCAGAAACAGAGTTAATCACTTGTTAGTGAAAAAGAACGGCACAGATGACACAAGGACCTCACAGCTATTTTTTCCTTCCTTTCTTGGCAAAAAGGCAACAGAAAAGAGTGTATTAGTCCTGAGACAAGCGGAATTGCTTTCTTAAAGGGCAATTCTTTGTGTGTCCTCATATTGTATTTGACTTTCAGAGAGTCAGAATTAGAGATATAGACAAAAACAGGGTGAGTTTTTTTACATATATGTTTCTATACATTTCTACATATGTTATTAATACTGTAAGTGATATTGCATCCGACTTTCAAAGAATCAGAACTAGTGATACAGACAAAAACAGAGTTTTTCTGCATATATTATAATTTTATTTTTTTATTTATACATTCCTAGCTAGAAAATGTTTTTTATATGTTTCTTTTTCACTTGATTTGAATTGTTTGCAACTCTAAAGCCTAGGGACACCTTTCTCCCCAAAGCTCAAAACTAGTTAACTTGGTGATTTAAGTTTTTTAGTGTCACATTTAAATTGCTTGCTTTATTGCTGCCATCCATCTGGCAGTGCTGTATTTTAATTTGTTAATTATGTAGCAAAACAAGCTGTGTTGTACTGTAATTTATTGTGTGCCGTAAAGCATTATGAATTGGTGGTCACCGGGAGGCATGTATATAATTAACATTGATTTGTTGATTGACAATTTCGCAGACTGTTTCTGCAGTAGCACAGAGAATGTTTTATATCCGTGGTTAAAAGTTTTGCCTCATCTAGATTTTTGATGATGCAGTTTTATACAATTAATAATTTATTCCATAAGGTAAAGGATTGCTGGGTTTCATGAAAATGAAGAAAACGTGTCACTCACGGGAGGCAGCATGGTGTAGCTTTAACAGCACATTATCACAAGACTAAAGTTCAGATTTTTATTATCCTGTCTGAGGCACTTAACCCGCCTGTGCTCAGGTTAGCACTGGTGCAGTGCGTTGCTGCATCCACCACATGATGAAACACCTTAGGATCCTGGTTGGCAACCCTCCCCCCCCCAGGCAGACATGCGGTCCAGCTCCATCCTCCAGAAATAACTGTCTGTCTGCTGCAGACTGATTTTACGTTTGCATCCCCTTGGCCTGGTCCAACCTCTCCAGTCCACAACAATGAGGATCCTGCAAGCTGGATCACTCCCGGGGAATCACACTACATGGCATGGATGCTCCCTCACAATGCAGGTGATGTTCCTCATTCGGAACTCCATGAGCAACCGCTTGTTCAACACAAAATCAAACCAATGATGCCCACGGATTCTCCAAAGAGATACAGTACCAAAGGAGTCCAGTCTTCATCTCAGGTCACTGGATAGCATGTCTTGCAACTATATAGCAACACAGGGAGCACCAGGACTCTAAAGACCTGGACCTTTGTCCTTTTGCAAAGATATCACGAGTACTACATACCCCTTTCCAGTGACCTCATGACCCCCACCCCCATATACTCTCCCAATCCATTTACTGACTTCATAAGAAGAGTCACCAGAGACATGAATGTTGCTGCCAAGGTAAGTAAACCTCTTGACAAGGTTTACATTTCTCTCTGCAGACAGACACACTACACTACCAATGGATGTGGCAAATGGTCATTAAAGGCCTGAATCTTTGTTTTTAATTCAAGCAAAACTTAAGTGAATGTCAACTTGAGGTATTATTGAATGGGGTGGAGATCTGCAAAAACTTTCATTTTGATGGTTTCTCTGAGAGAGTTAAAAACAACAGAAAAACCAAGAGTTGAAGTAATCGACAGCAGCTGAGAGGAGAGGGCAGTAGCAGTTTGCCATCATACAGTGCCCAGACTGCTGACAATACACACACATACTACTCAGAACTGCAAGATATTAAAAACATTCTTACTGAAGTTGTAAAAAGATAAACTCATTTTGTCAAGAAAAATGTCAAAGTTACAATCAGGGCTGTTTCTGACATATTTGGTGCCACAGGCAAGAAAATCTGTCTCCACACCTTCGTACCACCATACACAGACACACACACACACACAATATTCTACTTGCACAGGTTAATCACTTATTCAAATAAATGTAAATAGAACAATAAAATAGTAATATAGCAATGGAACTCTTTTGCACTTTAATTGTGTATTTACCAGATTGTACAAAACGTATACAGAACGATAAAATATTAAAACAGAACCACTTTGTTTTGAATGAGCGGTTGCTCATGGAGTTTCAAATGAGGCACATGACCTGCATCGGGAGGAAGCATCAATTACGGCACTATGGCCACCCGGCTCGCAGAATCCTCATTTTTGAGGACTCCAGTGGCTGGACCAGGCAAAGGGGGCAAAGGGAACACCTGGTAGCAGCAGATAGGTAGCGGTCATTACCAGAGGGTGAGAATGAACTATGTATCTGCCTGGGGCAGTTTCCAGCTGGGTTCCTGAGCTGTTTTGTTGTGTGGTGGGTGTAGCAATGCAATGGTACCAGTGCATGATCCCTGACCTGATCTGTTCTTCTATGGTTTGTAATAAAGACGTCATTCGTAAACATGGTTAACTTTATATGGTGATTAGGTTGTTAATATTCAAAAAGGACATTTTTAGGCCATATATGGTTATTTATAGGCAGTGATAGGGAGTGGCTAAAAGCGTGTGCACAAGGTCATAGTTTTCAGTTCAATTAAGATTTATAAATTAACTTAGCAAGACATTTTATAAATCCAATTCTTTTTTGGCTTTTGAGTGTAAGCAAAATTTTACTGGAATCTAAGTAAGGTTTTGAATGATTATGATACTTTGTTGTTGTTTTTTTTTTAAAGTGAGCAGCATGGCTTATAATCAAGAACCATTGATCTCCTATGATTTTTGGAACCTTCATTCAGGGAATATGAGGATTGATGGACTTCCAATAAAATAAAATTGAATCCCACTTCAAAAAAATTAGTATTTCATTCCAGCACTGATGTTTTCTTTTCAGCTCCTTGAATGTGTTTTGTTTCTAATAAAACATTTTGTCAGGGGCAATTTACTATGTTTTGAAATACACAAAACTCCATGTGGAATTATTTCTGGAGTTAAATAATTAATAGCTTCTGTCTACAAATACTGAGGCATCACTTGTGTGGTGAATCCTAAAAATTTTGCACTAGGAGCTGTTGAACGGTTTGGCACTTCTCTGAATACTTTTGCATGTATATTTCTTTTTAAAGGCATCTTTCGATATTTTTCTAAAAATATGATTCAGGGATTGTGGTTTATGTTAGTTTTTCAAGTAGGTTTTGGCTGGTTGCTTTTATTGATTAATCTCCCTAACAACCAATAAAAGAATGAGATGATTATTTTATTTTTTTTCACAAGGCTGCATAGAGGCTTTAGTAACCCTATAAAGTGCAGCCGACTTGAGCTGTCATATTTAGGCCTTTGCTAAAATGGTAGGTTGTACAATCCCCTGAACCCCCCCAAGATGCTTGTTACAACCATGACGTGAAATGATTTACTGCAAATTGAAGTGGGTGTTCTAGAGGATAGGCTGAGGATATTGCCTGCTGCATTGTTTCTGCTGATGTGCGTTGGCACGGAGGGTGTGTGTGCCTGCATTCGGAATAGGACTCTGTTTGTCTTAATAATCAAGGCCCTTTTTGACAATTTAGACTGTAATACAGATGGTACATACAAAAATAAAAAGAATTGAGAAAAGCAATTCTATTCTACATGTTTGTCACTTCAAGCAAAATGCAGCAGAAAGAATGGGAACAATAAAAAGTCTGTGATACAGTTTTGCCTCTGCTCTTCCCCTGATTACAAAATCTACCCCCTGGATATCCCAAATTTTAATCACAACCCCACTTCAAACTTATTCTTTTTTTTTTGGAAAGTTTTACTTTTTCTTCCAGCAGGGTGAACCTGTTAGTGCTTTTCATGATAGCCAGCTAGCTTTTAAAGGGGTGCTACTTTGAATTCCACATTTAACTTTCATGTTATATTCTCTTTCTTCATGTGTAGATGGTGTCCCACACTGCTAGATGATTTTTTTTTAACCATCGAATATTTAAAATAGAGGGATGCACAGCTGAGTTAGAATTAAGGTTGAAACACAAATACCGTTCTTAGGAGAATGTAACCTGCAAATGAGGGGATTAGGAAGAAGTGGAAAGAAATCCTAAACCTGGTGTCTGTGCTTCTGCTTCAGATTGCAGTACTGGGGAACTTAGGTGGTGGTTGCCTACAGTAGGTCATTTGAAACCTCTGACATGTTGGAATACTGAAATACATGAGATTAAAGTTGGTTGGGTTGTGCTGTCTAACATGCCTTTTCAACATGACACAAAAAGCAGGGTGATATGATATTTTTCAATATGGTACAGGACACTGTTTCAGCTGAACTCACCGTGAAATCAAGTGTCATAGTGCCCTTGGAGAGAAAACTGTCCAAAAGAAGTATGAGATCCAGAAGTGGTAATACAGCAGTAAACATTTTTTTCTTATGCACATTTTATATTAATCTATAACTGGGATATAACTGGCATATGAAATGATATAGCTACTACTGTGTGTCATTCCATCCTGCATAGTGTGGAGTGAAAGCTGGGGTCAAACCAAAACAATTCCAGCTAAGTAGACCTAGTCCTGTCTTCACTAATTTACAAACACTGTATGTTTAACAAGGTGCAGCTGGGGTTTGAAGGGTTTGCATATTGTTAACTTTGGGGTGGCATCTGGTTGATGTTGGCCTTTTGAACCTCTGGGGTATTCTTAAGTGATTTAATTTTTATATAGCGGGTTGGATAATGGATGGATGGATGGTTAGGAACAGTGATTTCATTTCTTAACTGAAGACGATCATCCCTTGGTTAAAACACCCATACTACACACACATTTTGTATTGCGGTCAAATTGAGATTACAGATCTCCAAATCTGAGATGGTTTTCTTCAGAAAAAAGAGTAGGATGTTCTGACCAGACTGAGGCCTGTAGTGAGTAAAGAAGGACCAGACTTGGTTAGGATGCCAATTCATTGCAGGGAACACTTAACCATGCATGTAATAAAAGATTATTATAAAATTATAAAAAATACATTATTATAAAGCCAATACCTTTATCACTTAGGAGGAAAACTAGACTACCCATAAAAAAACAACTACACATGTGGGAGAAAATTTGCAAACTCTCTCCAGTGTTGAATTTCAACTTAGCATTCTGGGAACTATGAGACTAGAATGTATTTATTTAGGCCACTCAATTCTGTAATAAATTAGACACCTGCAGACTTAAAAGATCTCAATGTAATTAGAAGGGATGATGCAAAATTTGTACTGAAGCATCTCAGGCAAGATCAGAACCTTGAGCTGACACATTAATAGAAAACAATACTGTTTCCATGTTCAGCCAATGGACTTGAGTGACTGGCACCAAAACATCAGGGATTTTACTGGCATCTTTTTGTAGACTCCTTGTCAATGATGGACAAGTCCATGTCTGAATAATTGACAAACAGTACAGTATGGATAGTAAAATAAGGTAATTCTATTTGTGCAGTCTAGAATGGTCCAGCATTTAATAAGAACAACTGAAGATTTTCACAAGCAGATGTTTTTAGATTTTAATATAGTTTTACTAAGCAACAAGGGATTTCTATGTAGTAGAAATACAAACTCTGTGCCACCAAATTTTAAAAGAAAAGCTACGGCACAGAATTTCGATATCCAAAGATAAATAGAAAGCATGTAGATTTCATGACCCACATTTGTTTAGAGAAAAACCAAGGCTCTCCCACAAGCAAGAGAAAAACGTTGTTTCCTTCAACTGATGACATAAAAAATCAATTTATGTTATAAAAGGGAAGCTACAGTACCATCTGAAATCTGTCTTTTAATGAATGTTTCCACAGCCCGCTGAATTTTTACATTTCTCTTTTGCGGATTCCTTAATAGCTTTTAGCCGTTTGCTACTTGTGAGGTTCATACATTTTATTACTTTGAAGACTGCAGATTTCCCAGGCTTTATTTAATACTCCAGTAAATCCCCAAAAAAGAAAGGTGTCAAATAATAATTAAAAATATTTATTTGAATGCAATATATGCATCATTTATGACTCTGGCCCATTTATGTTAGTAAAGCTTTCAAAGCCATGCCACATTATGCAGCAACCTGTGTTCATAATTTACTGTATATTCCTGGGATTTTACAATCTATTGTACATGTTGAACCTCTTCTTAAAATGAAATAAACATCCTAAATAACAGCCAACATCTTTCCAATTCTGTTTTTTATTGTTTTTGATTATTTTTTGATTCTAATTTTTTTATCTCATAAATTATAGGGAGATTGATTAATACTAATGTGCAGTGAAAGATTCCAGCATTAGAGCCCTAAGAAGTCAAGTAAATATACACAATGTGGTAGATACAGCATTGGCTGAGAACTCCTCCATGTGGGACTGAACATTGTGGAAATCAGAAAGACATAGCGGGGGCTTCTGTCAAAAGATAAACTGCTGAAAGAAGTTAACTTTGTTCCATTATTGTATGCAAAATAACTGTGTTTAGCATATGCATTACTTTGGCATCATCCTCATTAAGCATGTATTAAACTACACACACATCATATAATCATGTCCCGTCAGAAAGTATTCAGACCCTTTCACCCTTTTTGGAGTATTGTGTGCAGTTCTGGTCACCGCGGTATAAGAAAGACATAGCAGCACTTGAAGTCTGTGCAGAGAAGAGCAACCAAGAGTGTCCCAAGACGTAAGGACATGTCCTACTTTGTCTCACTCTGAGAATTAAATCTCAGAGAAGATTTCCTGGGGACCTAGTCCAGATATTTAAAATCCTCAAAGGTATTGATAAAGTAGATTTAGTAACATTCTTTCAGCTTAAGGTGATTCACGTACTCAATGACATCAGTGGAAAGTAAGGGGAAGAGCATTTAAATAGGAAACTCTTCTCTACTCAAAGAGATATGGGACTCTGAAACAAACTACCAAGACATGTATAGTAGTAGCAGAAACCTTGACAACTTTTAAGAAGAATCTTGATGAGATACTGGGACAGCTTAACAATTAGCTAAATAAACAGGCTTGATGGATTAAATGGTCTCCTCTTGTCTGTCAAATTTCTTTATGATCTTATGTACGTTCTTTCACCTTTTTCACATTTTGTTATTGTGCAGCTTTACGCTAAAGTTGTTTAAATTCATTTTTCCTCTCATCAAACAATACTCAAAGCCACAGAATGATAATTACAGTACTGATGATACCAGTTTTAATGATGCATTTATCCATAGCCTTTCAGGGTCAAAAATTAAGGTAGATAAAAAGGAAATAGAAAATTTAAAAGACCAGTGATCAAAATGTTTATTTGTGACATTAGTTTGAGACAGGACTCCACTTTTCTCCTTGAGAACAGACTGCAAGTACTCAACAAACCAACATGTAATTGGTACCTAATACAAATGTACAGCTTTTAACAACATCACAAATACTGTAAGAACAGTTTTTAAACACTATATACCCAAAAGCTGTGCACAGTCCCAGCATTATTATGAAAAATCATTCTGCACAAAAGCAACATAATAAAATAAAACTGTTGTCTTGCGGTGGTGCTACAGATATGGAGGTGATTATGGTAACAACAAATTTAATAGAGTTCTCTGAATGGAATTGTACATTAGTGCTAGGTCTCTTACTAGATTTGTAGAAGGAAGCAAAATTATGTGGCACTGAGGTTTCAATTTCCTGAGGATTTTTTTTTTTTTTTTTGAAAACTAATATTATTTGTGTCTAAGAATGATTCTGCCAGAATGGCTTCTGTCCCCTCGAGGGTCCTGAAGTGGATTATGTGAGGTCAGTACTGATTGCATGAATGAATAAAATTATTTGTTAAAAAAATAGTAATAATCTGAAAAATGAATGTGGCCAGTGGCAATTTTTGCACATCTAGTGTTAGACCAAGCAACTCTGCATTGCCACAGTGATGCTGTACAAGGCCCTCATTAACTTTTGTTCACACATATAAGTGTTTTAAACCAGTTATGTAAAAAATACATATGTATTCAAATAAATCAGGTTCAGTGATGGACAGCATTAAAACACAGTTAGCAATACTGGTGCTTTACAGCTTCAGCTACACTCTTAAACATTAAGGTGCCAGAATGGTTCTTCAAAGCATTGCCATAAGGGAAACACGTTTGGCTCCTGAAAAACCCATTTTCATAAACGTTCCTGGAAGAACCATTTATTTATTTAGATCCGTAACATACAGTGAATAACCATAAATAGATGGCAACAGATTTGTGAAGTAGCAATGGCTCATGATTTCAACACGACTATTGCTGAGTATGTCCAGTAACACAGGCTAAATTTAAGTTTTCTTAGTCTGTTAGTGTCTGCAGCCTACAATATACAACATTTTTTCTTCTAAATATTGGGAAGTTTTTCAAAGCACAAAGAACCAACTTCATATGCAAATAACCCCTTGCAGAGTGAAATAGTGCTTAGTCAAGCACCATGAGGAACCTCACAACCCAGTAAAGAACCATATGGTGCCATTAAGAACCATTAGTTTTAAGAGTGTAGGAAATGCATTCCTATCTGGTATGGATGTATACAGCCCTCTTATAGAAAAACTGGGTCCAGAAAATGGATGAGTGGATAACAATGGGCTTTGTTCAAACTCATAAAGCACATTGATTATAAAAATAAACACAGATGGCTTTCCCCGCTCATCAAGCTATCACAGACAGAATCATTGCAATAACTGCACCATAATGAAATTAAATATTTTTCTTGTTAATCAGGTTGAAATTTTCTGGGTATTTTTTTTTCAGTTTTGTTTTAATATACATAAATGAACCTGCCTTAAAGTTGAGAATATATCTTTTTTTTTAAATGTTATTACTTTTTTCTTTTGCTCAATACACTGAACCAATTATTCCTTATCTCCATGTCACATTTCATAATTTCTATTTTGCTACTAATAAGTAAACTTGTCAAATGCTGGCCCCTCTGTTCCACCTCAAATCAAAATCAGCTTATGTATGGCATGAAATGTATAAAGCCACAGATTATTAAAATTGCTTCATTCAGTGTGTCTGCTAGAAAAAAAATCAGCTGTAAGAAAGGTGTGAAGTGGAAGCAAAAAAATTGTGAAGCAATGTGTGAGATTATGTAAAGGTAGCTTTTACATAATAAAGGATAACCTGCATTTTAAAGAAGGGTATATTTAAAAAATGAATGAGATTTTTAAAGTTATTTTTAGCAGACTGCTTTGATTTACAATAGTGTTTCACTGTTCTGTATTTAAGCCTGTATTGGTCCATGTTGTTTGCAGCCATTGTCGATCCAAGTGTTGTAGAATTCTTTCAATGTTTTGCACTACAATGAATAGTGAAAGTTCAGACCCCTAACACAGACAGACAGACACCAAATGTCCAAAAACGCACATGTTTAATATTTCTTTTCCGTACACAGCAGCTCACAATGTCCAAATTAAACAAACACTCAGTCCCTTCTTTCTCCTTCTTCTATTCTTTTGCCGCCTCTACTCCTCTCCTCGTAAGCTCCATCCTCTTCCACCCAACTCCAGCTCCTCTAATGAAGTGAGATGGCCCCTTTTATAATACCCCAGATGTGCTCCAGGTGCTTCGGGATGATCTTCCGGTGGCACTTCCTGGTATGGCGGAAGTGCTGCAATCCAGGGCTCTGTAATCCTCCAGGCGCCCCCTAGCTGCCCTCTTGTGGTCCAAGGGAGGTATTGTCCCACTCCTGGTCCTTCCAGCCGTCCGCCACAGAATATACAGTAAATGACTCAACCAGTCCTGCCCCAAAAGAGAAGCCAAGGAGGGCAGGTTTTGTGTTCTACAGAACCTTCCGCCTATTATATATTTCTCGCACTTATGTGACTATGAACATGAGACACTTAACTTTGTAATCTGCATACAGGTTTACAAGTGAAGAGTTTTCAATTGTGAGTGAAATAATTTCTCTTGATGTTCTGGAATGTAAACTGAGCAGCACTAAACCCAAATTTCAATGCTTTAGATATGCAGAACAAGCTAAAAGAGGCAGATGGAGTGTAGATTTTTAAATGTCAGCTTGATTATTTTTTATAAATATTTGCTGAATAGGAACTATAAAGGCATGCAGTGTTGAATAGTCTTTTTAACTTTTCACGTACCCTTCCTCCTTCATACACATTGTCACAGTCAGTTCAGCACTACAGTATGTCTTTGTCTGCTGACATACTGCACAGTGGCTCTTCTGACTGCCAGACTGAAGCATGACATGCCTGCCATAGTTACTGTACATATGATTTAACTCTTCAAATTTAACATTGTGAATGACAATACAGAAAAGTTTATTTGCTCCCAAAAACTGATTAGCCTGCAACATATAACTACAAATCTAGCAAATCTAGCAATTAATTCATTCATTCACTGGTAAAGGAGGTCTAAAGCCAATCCCTACAGCATAAAGTGCGAAGCAAGAACCATCTCTGGACAAGGTACCAGTACACTATAATGAACACACAGTGGGACAAATCAGCCTAACCTGCACATCTTTGGAATGTGTAGAAAATCAGTGCCAACACTGGGAGAATGTACAACTTCTACATACGGATTACCTACAACTGGATTTGAACCCTGGTACTGTAGAAGTGTGTGACAGCAACACTGATTGCAGAGCCAGTGCACACTTTTCTCACTATATTAATATTTGAAAACATTTTTGTCAAGAAATGAAAAAGGGGATGCAAATCAATACTCATTTAATGCAAATTGATAACGAATCATATTTTATGGGTCAGACACAGCAGTTAAATGTAACATTCCTTACATTTTGACAGCTTGGCTACTCAAAAAGCTATTGAAAGATATTGAAAAAGTATAATTAATGCATAATCAAATCCAAATATTTTTTTTGAACACAGTCCACTTTAAAACTGATAGGCTAATCACAGATCAGTTACTTTTTGAGTAATCATAAAAAGAGGCTATCAAAATATTGTCATCATTCCCTAAAGAAAGTAATTTATTAGTCAATAATTCAATTTGAACATGTGTATACAAAAAAAGTATTAACTGAAGTGTTTTTTGGTCAATTAGTAAAAAACTACTAGTGGGAGTAGGAGGAGTGCTCTTACAAGTGTGTTTCATTCGTTGTTGCTGCTTTAATTGCACTAAATCAGGGTTACTGATAGTCATGTTCACAATTTTTTACTGGTTGGCTCTTGTTGACATTGCAAATGAAGACTGCTTACAATTCCAGAATCTAAAAAATGAACATTTAAAAGGTCCTAGCATTGTCATCCTGCTATTGTTAACAGCCTTTTTTTCTAAATGCCTGGCTATAATAACAAAGACCTAAAACAAATAATTGTGTTGGCAGAAAAGCCAGAAGAATTTTCTTATTTTGTTTCTTCTTCTTCATTATCAGATCACGAGCCAGATGATGACCAGAAAGTTAAGACTCAGCGTCCACGATCAGCTGACCAGCCTGGTATCTTTCAGGCCCAGACAGGTGAGCACAAAAACAGCATACGTTTTCTAAATTTGATTTGAGATGGTGCTCACTGTAAGCGTAACACTTAGATGTAAGCGAGGATAATATTAGACATACAGCTGCTATGATTGGCTTAACACTAGAAAGTAAACTAGATGGCAATAAATGAGGCGTTCTAGTAGGCAGTTTACTTCCATATGTGTGTGGGTTACAAGTTTCGTGGTGTTACATTTGGAAACAAAATAAACTTGTGAAGTTTTGGCCTTCATATTAAAATATATATAGGGCACAACAAAAGCACAAAAAGTACAGGTAAGAGAGTCATTTCTGGGCTTAATGGCATCAGTCATAAGACTAGTTAATTGCCAGGAACACCACAATACAACATGTCATCGGGATACTGAAGTCATGATCATTTTGTGAATATATGCCTTGCTACGTATATTACTTAAACTCATTCTGCAGTACATTGCAAATCATTATTCCGCTTTTGCTTGACTGAAGATAAAACACAAATTATATATCTTCATCAGCAAAAATATATCTGTTACACTTAATAAGCAAAATAAAATTTTGTTAATCTCACTTAAATCTTGTTTTCAATTGGGTTATCTTAAAACTCCACACAATTAGATCTGGAAAGTACTTTTACAGTTAAAATATTCAACAATACTTTTAATAGATGAGCCCCTTATATTTGCAGAGGAGTAGTCAACTAAAAATTGTAACTATGAGTTACTTTGTCATCTGCACCTCATTAATATCTGATCACAGGTTAAGGAAACAGGCCACAATTAAAACCGAATGTAGCTGTTTAAAGCTGAAATTGGCAGGTTGGGATTCTGAATTGTAAGAAGCAAGTTAACTTAAACCAAGCCCAAAAAAAGCTGCTTTATTAGAAAATAAAAGGGATGCAAAAAGCTGCATCACAATAAATTATTTATTTTAATTCACATAAATGCTTTAGATTGTGTTGCAAATGTCAAACCAGCAAATTTTTAAACATTTTCTATTCTCCATTAATGATAAAAGGTTAGGAAAAACAACTGGTGCAGCTCCACATTTCCAGGTTTTTAAATATATTTTTATCTTTTTTTTTTTTTGTCACAGTGTATTATTTTATTTCAGGCCAACTCATGCACAGACAAATTTATTTATTATGTAAAAAAAATACTGGGACAAGACAAGACTTTTTGTTTTTTCAAGTCCCACAAGACGAGACGTTGGCCATGAGATTTTTTTCAAGTCACGCCCTCCTCTCAACCATATTCAACCATGCACATGGTACTCTGACCTCTCATTCATGTTAATGCTTTTGTCAGACACAGTTCCCACTCTCTCAGCTCTTATAAATTTTTATGTTTTCTTTACTTTACTCGTAAATTCCCAATTTGAGAAGATGTATTATGTCCAAATCATATTGAAGAATTTAATCTTGAAGGGTTATCGGGCACACGGGCAATCATAGCACCAAGAAACGATGAAGTCAAATGAATTAACGCCAGAAATGTTGATTGGTTACATGGCAAATTGGTTAAATGTGTATCAATAGACTACGCTGAAACAATTGGTGGTGATCATGCGGAACATGAAAACCAACTTAAAATATCCCAAAGAATATCTTCAACTGTTAACACTGTACAGTCTTCCACCGAACTAATTACTGTAGAAAGAAGGATGTATCCAAGAAAGGCCATTTGTATTAAAACGTTAACAGTTTCCCGTTAGAATAGCTTTTGCAAAGACAGTTAACAAATCTCAGAGCCAAACATTCAGAAAAGCCGCTTTATTTATTAGAAAGAAAGAAATGAAATTCAATCACAGGCTGTTATACATTGCATTGTCATGATGAAAGTCCAAACACAGAATCAAAATTCAATGCGATATTGCCAAAAATGTCATTCAAAAAATTGTTTTTACTCATTTTACAGTAAAAGTATAAGTTTAAAAAGCATTTACGTGTTAATTTCAAAGCCAAACAGAATGAAATCGTATTACTCAACGAATACCTCTAACGCAACATGAAAAGTAATTTACTTTCAAATTATAACATTTTACTATTTTTTAATATGGTTAACTATTTGCTGTAATGTAAAATAGTTAGTTTTATTATACATATGTAACAATTTCCATGATAATAAAAATCTGTTTAAATTGTACATCCGCATCCCCAAACGTGAGTGGCAGAACCGCAAAGGGGTTAATGTGTAGCGCAGGCCCAGGGATTGGTGAGCGAAGCGAGCAACGGGCAAAGCCCTCTAGCTTTCATTAATTAGATCAGAGACCGTATGACACATATCCACAGTTGAGATGTTGAATGCCATGTCATTTTCTAACCAGCCTAATTCCAGCCAGGGTTGCAGAGGGTGGTATTGGCTATAGCCTATCCCAGCTAGAATAGGGCACAAGCAAAGATCAAACACTGGACAGGGTGCTAGTCCATCACAGAACAAACACACAGCCACTTACTAAACACACACTAGGGCCAATTTAGCATAGCCGATTCATGTAACCTGCACGTCTTTGGATAGCTGGAGGAAACCTGAGCACCCAGAAGAAACCCACATAGAATCATGGGGAGAACAAGCAAATTCCCTAAAGGGATGACCCAAGACATAATCCTGGGTCTCCTTACTGTGAGGTAGTAGCACTACCACTGCACCGCCATGCCGCCTTGTCTTGTGATCATGCCAAGCTATTTCAACTGTGGCATCTTTTACTTAAACTTCTTGAAGTTCCACGGCGAATGATAGGCAGAAAGAGACCCATACCACAAAATGTGTGTGTTTCTGTGATTTCTCCATTATATTAACAGTTTGTGTTGGGGTGGAATCTCAAATTAATTTCAGCATAAGCATGAATTAATCTTTAAGTGCTCCCATGAGGAAGACAGGACAGAGTCATGTCAGCTGCTTCCTCTAGATTGGTTGAATTTAAGATATAATGAGGCTGTTACCCATTTGAAAACTAAAAGGCTGTTCTTTCTCATGCAATAAAAGACTCAGTTTCATCAGACTCAAAAATTCAAATAGCAGAAGTGATACACAAAGATGAGATGACAATTTGAGTAACTCCATAACGTTGCTACGGTATACAAATATTCAGTGTAAATGTGGATATAACATTTGTGCAGCCATGCTGATGTGAACAACAGTCATGACTTCAGTGAATCTTAAAATGCATATAAAATACAGTAGATGACAATCTAGTGTGTGTAGCAGGAGTATAGCATACTGATTTCTCCTCCCAGTATTGTAAAGACTGACAGCATTCAATTTTTCTGACTAAAGAAAGTGGAAACTAAGAAGTGTTAAAAAGCTACATTTAATGCCAGACTTTACTTACAGAGAGGTTCTTCAACAGTATCCTGTAGATATAAATGGAAGCTTGTTAAGTGGAAATTTTACACAAATATTAGAAGCCTTCTATGCTTAGATAATTTTTGATACATGGAGAATGTGATTGAATGTAGCACTTTGGGGACATTCAAACCTCAACTCTATTATTTTGAAGGACTAGGTGAATAAGAATAAGATCATGCTGCTTACATGTGATTGATTTTTTGAGCTGTGGTGTCTCATACTACGTCCCATTTGATAATGATAAAACAGGGACAATAAAATAAAAAAAGTCATTCTGCTAGTGTATTGTTAATCCAGTATTACTTATTTTTAATCCAGGTCCTCTGGGCAGTAGAGGGGGAAAACACTTTTAGGCTTATTCTATGGCATGAAAAACCTGTGAAATGTCAACATTTAAATATGATTATTCCCAAAATGAGTTAAATATTTTAGTATATATTGTATAAACTAAAGTAGAATGGAAAGAACCCACAACATATTGCATTAAATTAACCTCAAATACATCAATAAAGGCAAACCAGAAATATTTTTTGTTCATCCTTCACATACAGTATTTAAAAGCTTTCATTATACCTTCTCCCTTTCCAAACCTGTACTTCATTTTATTTTATTTTTTTATAACTGCAGTAGATCATCTCCTAATTTATTTCCTGTAGAAAATGATTGCTAAATAGCCCTATTAAGTACTTTCTGTCTCACTATAAATCAATTTCTATACTTGTGGTGTTTTTTTTTGTGTTTTTTTGTTTTAAGAAACTGAGAACTTGCTATTTATAAATGCACTGTTAAAACAGGAATCTTTTTTCATTCTGACATTTACTAGTACTACTTCTTTCAGTTAGGGAACAGATTGAATTGGGTCACCCAATAATGTAGGGTTTTCTGGGAATTTTAATCAGAAATAACCAGCCATGGACAATGCAGCAGTCCTTTGAGGATAAACATACACCCAACACTCATATTCATACTTGGGAAATGTTTAGCCACCAGTTAACCTAATCTACACATCTTTGGGGATGTGGAAAAAAACGGAATACTAAGAGGGAAATCCACATAGACATGGCCAATAGAAGCAAACTCCAGATGGATAGGGGGCTCAAACCCATTACATTGGCTCAGTGAGGCAGTAGAGTTAACCAGTGCACCATCAAAGAAAATGAATGAGCAAACAGAACATCTTTCCCAAAAACCTAACGCAGTATTCACCATCATTTAGCACTATCGGTATCACCATTGCATTTTTCTGAAAGTTTGTATATCTCAAACCTTATTACATGCCATTTCAGAGCTTTGGTGGCCCACACAACATAAGCATGCGAGTCAGAAGTGTGCTAGCTAAGGCATGCGGTAACAAATTTGCGGAGGACAAAAAGAACACAGTAACAAATGTGTACTGCTAGCAAATCTCTCCCCTCTGACTCCAACACTGGGTCATAAGTTTTTTTAATAAATAGGACTTGAACTCCAGCCTGACATCTGTCAGTTTGTTAGTGGCTAACACACCAACCTTCCATGTGTGAAATGATGTCCATCCATCCATCCATTATCCATCCCGCTGCATCCTAACTACAGGGTCACAGGGGTCTGCTGGAGCCAATCCCAGCCAACACAGGGCGCAAAGCAGGAAACAAACCCCAGGCAGGGCGCCAACCCACCGCAGGGCACACACATCCACACAACAAGCACACACTAGGGGCAATTTAGAATCACCAATGCACCTAACCTGCATGTCTTTGAACTGTGGGAGGAAACCGGAGTACCCAGAGGAAACCCACACAGACACAGGGAGAACATGCAAATGGCATGCAGGAAGGATCCAGGAAGCAAACCTGGGTCTCCTAACTGTGAGGCAGCAGCACTACCCACTGCGCCACCGTGCCGCCCCTTTAAAATATCTCTCGGTCAAACTTGTCCCAGTTTTGCGTTTAAAATCATTAAATGTATCATCTGGTTAAGATGAAACTTTGTTTTCCTGCCTTAATGATTGGTAAAGAAATTGTACATAAAAATTCTAAATTTGTACAGATTCCAAGCAAAGTTTACCTTGCTATGTGTCGCAGGTTATTTTTTTTTTACCCACCATAGCCTTTAAAGGATTTTTACAGCATTCAGAGTATTTTACTTTGTTCACGACCTATAAATTTCACTGGTTCAGTTCAGAAACATAAATTTTAATTTTATTAAAATGGCCTGATGTAAAAAAAAGAAGTAAAAGTCCAAATGTTACTTTTTTGTAGAGTTGCTTCAGATTTTGAATACTACTGTGTCCTTTTGGTCAGTTTTGACCCACGTTATAGTTAAGTAGATTATACCCTCCTTTTCGGGTGTTTTGTTTGATTACAACCCATAAAAAACATCCAAAATGTCATTGTTTATACAGTAAAACAATCAATCAAAATAAAAAAGGTGTAGGATAAAAAAATATGATGTCCAGGGAACCCAAAAGGGGGAGTCAGAATGGGGCAAAAGTACGGTAAATGCATAGCCTTGAGCCAACATTTGAAAAACATTAAGGATTAGTACCAACACACCAACGGCAAGTGGAATTTGATTTAAGCTTTGCAAGGTATAAAATGTAATTTAAGCTCTACAGCACAATTTAACTAGACAGACTCTGACTGCTCTGTTCTGTTGCATTGTAATTTAAAATGTGCTAACAGAATGTAAACCATTGTAAAATTAAGATTCTTAATGTGGACATGTGTTTTTGAGTTTAACATGTGCTTTCATCTACTTTCAAATGCCAAGTGCCATTTTATACTTGCTTAGAGTTGATATGAAAACTGCATTCTATGCAGTAAGGCCGTGTTCATAATAAACACATACAGTACGTGTCAAAGGTGTGTCACGTTGTACTCTATACAGTAACATGTACATTTTCGGAGTTATTGGGAATTAAAGAGAAAAAAACAAAATGTGCCTTGTCATACTTTGGTGTGCTTTGCATTATTCAAATGTGACTTATTTCACAGCCTTGTCAATCAAATATTGGGTTTAAAGTTGCACAAAGACTTTAGCAGGTACAGAATCATTTGGATGAATGTTTTCACACACAAGATCAATACAGTCCTATACGTTTCATTGCTTATTGCCAGTAAGGAGCCCATCTTGCTTCACTCTGAAGCACAATTTGGTTTGACTGGGGATCATTAAACAACTTCTACTGTGCAATGCTGGTCTGTTTTTATTTGCACTTTTCATATCTGCCTGGCTCTTTTCCTCAATATATTTTGAATATCTGGCACTCAGAATTAACATAATAAATATAATGGCATCCTAATCCTAAGCAACATCTGGCAAGGACAGGAGTTATTCTGAACAGTCAGCATGGGTTCAGAAGAGTGAGGCCATGTTTTGCAAACATGCTGGAATTCTATGAGGAGGCAACAAAAGGATACGATCAAAGTGGAGCTTATGATATTATTTATCTGGACTTTCAGAAAGCATTTGATAAGGTGCCACATGAGAGGTTGGGCATCAAATTAAAAGAAGTGGGAGTTCAGGGCCATGTTTTAGATGGGTACAGAATTGGCTCAGACACAGGAAGCAGAGGGTGATGGTGCGAGGAACCTCATCAGAACTGGCCGATGTTAAGAGTGGTGTTCCACAGGGGTCAGTGCTAGGGCTGCTGCTATTTTTAATATATATAAATGATTTAGATAGGAATATACTGTAAGTAACAAGCTGGTTAAGTTTGCAGATGATACCAAGATAGGTGGACTAGCAGATAATTTGGAATCCGTTATATCACTACATATCACTACAGAAGGACTTGGATAGCATACAGGCTTGGGCAGATTTGTGGCAGATGAAATTTAATGTCAGTAAATGTAAAGTATTACATATAGGAAGTAAAAATGTTAGGTTTGAATACACAATGGGCTGTTGGAAAATCAAGAGTACACCTTATGAGAAGGATTTAGGAGTCATAGTGGACTCTAAGCTATCGACTTCCCGACAGTGTTCAGAAGCCATTAAGAACTAACAGAATGTTAGGATATATAGCACGATGTATGGAGTACAAGTCCAAGGAGGTTATGCTCAACCTTTATAATGCACTGGTGAGGCCTCATCTTGAGTACTGTGTGCCGTTTTGGTCTCCGGGCTACAAAATGGACATAGCAGTGCTAGAAAAGGTCCAGAGAAGAGCGACTAGGCTGATTCCAGGGCTACAGGGGTTGAATTATGAGGAAAGATTAAAAGAGCTGAGCCTTTACAGTTTAAGCAAAAGAAGATTAAGAGGTGACATGATTGAAGTGTTTAAAATTATAAGGGAATTAGTACAGTGGATCGAGATCGTTATTTTAAAATGAGTTCATCAAGAACACGGGGACACAATTGGAAACTTGTTAAGGGTAAATTGCGCACAAATATTAGGAAGTTTTTCTTTACACAAAGAACAATAGACACTTGGAATAAGCTACCAAGTAGTGTGGTAGACAGTAAGATATTAGGGACTTTCAAAACTCGACTTGGTGTTTTCTTGGAAGAAATAAGTGGATAGGACTGGCGAGCTTTGTTGGGCTGAATGGCCTGTTCTCGTCTAGAGTATTCTAACGTTCTAATGAAGTTTTTAATACATAGACAAGACTTTTTATAATGTTATGATTATTGTTCACATTTACAATATATATCAATAACATTTTACTTTATTTCTCATTGCTGATCAAAAATTGTTATATGAATAAGAGTAACAGGTTCCAGACCAACAATGTTTACCTTGAATCCCATAAGATCCACATCTAATGCACATCTTCATTTGCCAGAACCCTCATATTCAACACACTGTATAACATGAAGGTGTGTATTATAATTTACATTATAATAAATTAATAATAACAGCTCAAACAATAGTAATGCCTCCTTTACAGCTTTCTGGAGTCACAGAAGCTTTTTTTCAATGACTCCACAGTCCCGCAGGATAATGGATAATTCACTCATAAATTATAATTTTAAAGTTGTTTTATTTACTGGAAATATTTTTCATATAATACAGTATAAACTGGGGCCTCCACCCCCTCTTGCTTCCCTTACCATAACCTGGGGGTGGGCACTGAGTGTCTGCTATCTCGTAGTTGAGCTGCTAGAAGGGCGTCCCTCTGTTAGAGAAAGTGATTGTAATTCAAGATTTGGTATGTAGAAGAGTATGTGGGCCACGGTAGGAAGACAGTTTGGTCCTTAGTTATTATAGATAGAAAATCAGTTACTTGAGTATTTAACTACAATTGTATTTTTTAAATACTAATCTATACTAATAAAAGGCAAAGCCCTCACTGACTGACTGACTGACTCACTTACTCACTCACTCACTCACTGACTCACTCATCACTAATTCTCCAATTTCCCGTATAGGTAGAAGGCTGAAATTTGGCAGGCTCATTCCTTACAGCTTACTTACAAAAGTTGGGCAGGTTTCATTTCGAAATTCTACGCATAATGGTCATAACTGGAACTTACTTTCGTCCATATACTGTAATAACCTGCAGCTCGGTCGCCGTGTGAGGCGGAGTTGCGTCTCGCATCATAACGCCTCCCATGTAATTGAGTGCCTGCCCATATAAGGTAAATATTCGCGGGTGAAGGACTGTGCTTAGCATATTCATAAGTGCAGCTACTGCAGAAACCCTCCCTCAGTGAAAGTGCGAGAGAAACTTTTAAGTGCCGGGTCTGAGCTAAAATTAAATAAAACCGTGGAAATCGCAAGATCGCACAAGATATTCGCGAGATACAAGTTTAATGAGAAGACGCAGGGTATAAAGCCTCGATGCTAAAGACCTGGTGAATTCATGCCTTCTCTGCTGGCCTAAAAAAATATCTGGATCACAAACTGATGTTAATTATATTTAGTCCATGAATACGTATTAAATAATTCCAAATAGTCTGTCCTTTTCCTTTCATAGCTTTTCCGACTGTTGTGCTGCTTCCAGACATGTATTTTCGTATTAAAGCATTTAACCAATCACATTTCAGCCATCATTTGTTGCCAGGCAGAGAGGCCTTCACAATCCATTGTGCAGGCACTCTAACACAAAATAAATGTCAATTAACCTGTTGCTTCAACCAATCATATTTTGAGTTGGTGTCAGTAGGGCCCTCTAGCAGGCGTACGGCAACGTCACCGTATTCAGACCCATTGATTGGATAGAAGCCGATATGAGGAACTCTACGAGGCCACTGAACGCACCGCAGGCGCTCCGAGCGCAAGATCTTTGTGCGCACTATGGTCAACTCTATGGCAGGATTCTGGACAATATTATTTGCCAGACACAGACCAGATTTCAAGACCACGAAAACCTGATGTTTGTCACACTCCTCGATCCCCAGAAGTTTCTGGAATACAAGAAAAATTTCACACATGCAGCCTTCTCCAGTTTAACACAAGAGCCACGGAGCGGTTTTTGATCTTTGTCAGCCAAAAACAGAACTGACTGTAATGTATGGCATGGATGATTTTGCAGGAAAATCTCCCACTGATCTCCTTGACTTCCTTCATCAGAAAAATCTGAATGAGAGCATGGGGCAGCTGTACACATTGGTATATTTGGCGGTGACCATTCCCGTATACACTGCTTCTGTCGAGTGGACATTTTCAGCCCTAAAGCGAATTAAAACTTATGCCAGAAATACGACAGGGCAAGTTCGACTTTCAGCATTAGCTTCAATGGTGATAGAAAGGGACTTTTTGATGGAACTGAAGCGCACGGATAATCTGTACGACGGAGTAATTGAACTGTTTTTGAGGAAAGAGAGGAGGATGGATTTTGTTTACAAATAATCTGAATTTTTGGTGAGTAAAATGTTGCGATTTTCCTAAATAATATTGCAAGTTTATGAGTTGTTATCGATGTTTTTTATGTGTGTCGCGGCTGTAGCTGCAGTAGAAAGGAACTTGTTCACCCCTGGTTTGTCTAGTCAATAAAAGTATTTATTGTGGCTACAGGAGTTATCTATCTGCGATGCAACGGCTCTTTATACTGTATTTCTGCATATTAAGATGGTTTTTATAACCATAAATTAGTTTTTGAGGGGTGGGTTGATTCAATACTTCTCCACTGCGAAGCGCGGGTATTTTGCTATATATTATAAATCAAATGCCCGCTCCACAACAGACAACTAAAGCCGTGAGGTCCAAATATCCCTTTTAGATTAGCAGGCACCCCTTCTGTAACAATAGGATTGTTAAGCCTTATGATAATGTTCCCGCACGGAGGGTTTAGAGAGACGCACATTCCTATTGTTACACCTTCTACGGGTACCCAACCATCCTTATTACGGAGTCTTCCTTGCTTTACCGCTGGCTGCTTCTTTCTATTCACCTTCCCAGCTCTTTATTTAAACAGTTTTTCTTCTCACTTTTCCACTCCTTCGCTGTCTTCTCCCTTTTCGTTCAAAATACGCGCCTCCTTGCCTTTAGCAATTTGGGTAGTGAACACTTCGATGAATGAAACCTGTTATCTTTACAACGGTTGACAAACACGGAATGTAACTTGAACACAACATGTCCTCCAAATACGAACCTGATTGAAAGAAATAATGATAATCAAATCCTTGATGACAGCAACACTCATAACAGTCACAAAACAATTACATTGACACTCAAGTTATGTTATTTTTAAAATGTTTCCTTTTCTTTTTCATAACTTCTTTAACACACTACTTCTCTGCTGCGAAGCACGGGTATTTTGCTAGTGAATAATAAAACAAAGTAAAAAGTAAAAGTGTCTCGTCAAAAACAATATTATGCATTACTTTATATTAACTTACATTCTATAAATGGTGCTTTATGAATTTCTTTTCGAATTTTGTTCAGGATATTTTTCTCTTTTTTGGTTATTGGACAATTCTTTGTTCTTGACTTTTATTATATGCAGCTCTTTTTTATTTATTTTCCTTTTTTTTGACGTTCATTATCACCTCTTGTTGCTTGTATTGTTCCTGGATACGGCTTTTGTGGTGGTGTCAACAACTTTCGTATACGCTGGAACAAAACTTCTTTTATATTGGTTTTCAATTCAGTCATATTTACTACATTTCATAGGAGACCGTAAGCTTAAAAGTAGTTGTACAAGGACAGGAGACACAAAACTTCACATGCATTTCTATAGTATATAATAATGTGATTAAAACTAATAAACTATGATGGACTGGAATGAGATTACAAAACTAAAACAATCCCTGTTATTTGTACTTTCCTGTTAGTCTACATTAGCTGGTAATTTGGATTTATTCTTCTGAGTTAGTTGACTTTTGCCACCAGTGAACCATGGCTTTACGCTTGGGTGCTTTCCCTAAGCAAACTGATCTTATTTGGAACAACACTAATGCATACGGTTCCTTGTTCATTAGTTTATTCTGGAAAGTGCTTCATTTTCAATTGTGATATTTAAACCCATAGTTTAATTAATAAAACTCCACTGAATGGTATTTTTCTTTATTTCTTTAAACTTGCTATTTTTATACATTTATTAAAGAATTATAAATCGTATTTTGCTAAGAATTTTTCACCAGTTTTAAATTCACCATTTCTTTCAGTATATAGTGATATCATAGCCCAAGTGCTTATCTTAAATATGGGGAATATTGCCTTTTCCATTAGAAAAGTAAACGTCACCACCATTATGCATTTAGTTATAAGCACAGTTTTTCACTCTGGGCTGCATTTCCTTAAAGCCTCATAATGCTAAAATCCATTTTAATATCGATCATTAGTTTCTCAAACCTCATCGTAACTAAAGTGACATGTTAAATCTTTCATAATCGACGTGCTCCCTGACCCACTCATTAATCAGTATTTGCTTCTTAAATAGGCTTCCTCTTGCGCCAACTGTAGCCACAGGTAGCAGCTGCCACATAGAATATGTAAAATTTTTGTTAAGACAGGTCTGTGATCTTTTAGAATATGATTTTCATGATTAAACACAAAAATCATTTATAATATGACAGTGTATAGATAAGTTGGAGTTTGCATGTTCTCCCCATGTCTGCATGGGTTTCCTCCGGGTGCTCCGGTTTCCTCCCACAGTCCAAAGACATGCAGGTTAGGTGCATTGGCGATCCTAAATTGTCCCTAGTGTGTGCTTGGTATGTGGGTGTGTGTGTGTTTGTGTGCCCTGCAGTGGGCTGGCACCCTGCCTGGGGTTTGTTCCTTCCTTGCGCCCTGTATTGGCTGGGATTGGCTCCAGCAGACCCCCATGACCCTGAGTTAGGATATAGCAGATTGGATAATGGATGGATGGATGGATAGATAAGTTGTTAAATGAATTTCAATAATTTAAACTGTTAATACCTACAAATTTATAAGTTCATGTTTCTTTGTTCTTTAAAAGTTTTGGAGAATCAATGTTCTAAGGTTGACATTTTCTGAGTTGCAATTGTTTATGTGCAGAAGCAGAAGGATGGGAACTGGGCTCACCCAAAAAGTAGCACATACGTTATATAAATGCATCATAAAATTACCTGTTAACCACTACATTTCATCATTTTTGGGAAACGGTCCCCAGCATAGCTTCTACTTCACAGGCTTTAGAATTCATTTGGACTGCTTTTCATGAGTTTCCATCACATTTATTGAATTGTATTCATATATTCCTGTATACAATTATAAGGGGTGTCCCATAGGGTTGGATACTGGGGCCAATCCTGTTTTCTCTTTATATATTTCCTTTAGTAAATTAATTTAAAAAAATGTAGCGTTAACTTTCATTTCTATGCTGATGATATTCCGCTAGATTTATTAATTAAACCGAATTATATTTCTTTAGGTGCATCATTAATTAGCTAGTTTAGTGAGGTGACAAGTAATTGTTTTTTAAAAGGCAATTGTTTTAGTATGTGATTATTTAGTATGTTATTCAAACAGTAAGGCAGTGATCCTTAATTCAAATACCTCAAACTTTGTATGAATCCAATTATAATTCAGGTGTTTAAATTTTTTTCATATTAGTTTTTTTATCAAATTTAATAATGAAATATAGAAATGACCATAAGAACCAAAATAAAATTGAAAAAGTTTTAAAATTCCATACCAATAAGAAAAAAAGACAAAATACTATAGAAGAGCAGCATATACTGATGTAGTCATAGGGTGTTGTAGTATGTTTAACATACAAGTTTTGAACATTTAGACTCATTTTCTCATGCTTGCTTTCTCCAGCCTCATTTGGTTTGTTAATTTATCGAATGTTAAAAAGCATGTTCATTCATTTCTATTCAAATCATTGACTTTTGGGTGGCACAGTGGTACATTAAGTAGAGCTGCTCCCTGATTGATCTACAGTAGAATCCTGGGTTTGCATCCCCAAAGGTATGATAGGAGAATTATTAGGAGACTACAAATTGGCCTGAATGGAAGAAGCCCAGTGGTGGACTGGCATTCAGGGCTGTTTCCAGCTTCATAGCCAGTTCTGCCAGCACTAGTTCTGGCCCTCTGTGACCATGAGTGGCCAAAAGGTTTGAGAGTGACATAAGTATTGGCTTTGAAAAAGTTAGCTGCTTCAGTGTTTTTAGATCTTTTTGTCAGATGTTTCTATGGTATGCTGAAGTATAATTACAAGCATTTCATAAGTTTCAAATGCTTTTATTGAGAATTCTTAGGCAAAATTGTGAGAAGCAACTCCACACATGTATGGTCTCAGGATACTTTACTGTTGGCATGACACAGGACTGATGGTAGAGTTCACCTTTTCTTCTCCAGACAATCTTTTTTCCCAAACAATTAGAAAGGGGATTTATCAGAGAAAATGAATTACCCCAGTCCTCAGCAGTCCAATCCCTGTACCTTTTGCAGAATATCAGTCTGTCCCTGATGTTTTACATGGAGAGAAGTGGCTTCTTTGCTGCCCTTCTTGACAACAGGCCATCCTCCAAAAGACTTTGCCTCACTGTGCGTGCAGATGCACTCACACCTGCCTGCTGCCATTCCTGAGCAAGCTCTGCACTGGTGGTGCCCCGATCCCAAGCCATGAATAAAGAATGGTACCAAAACATCCTCCGAGAGCAATTTCTTCCAACCATCCAAGAACAGTTTGGTGATGAACAATGCCTTTTCCAGCATGTGATGGAGCACCGTGCCATACGGCAAAAGTGATAACTGAGTGGCTCTGAGAACAAAACATCAAAATTTTGGGTACATGGCCAGGAAACTCCCCAGACCTTAATCCCATTAGAACCTGTGGTCAATACTTAAGAGGCGGATGGACAAACAAAAACCCACAAATTCTGACAAATTCCAAGCATTGATTATGCAAGAATGGGCTGCCAACGATACAGATTTGGCCCAGAAGTTGATTGACAACACGACAGGGCGAATTTCAGAGGTCTTGAAAAAGAAGGGCCAATGTTGCAAATATTAACTCTTTGCATAAACTTAATGTAATTGTCAATAAAAGCCTTTGAAACTTATGAAATGCTTGTAATTATACCATAGAAACATCTGACAAAAGGATCTAAAAACAGTGAAGCAGCAAACTTTGTGAAAACCAATAGCCGTGTCATTCTCAAAAGTTTTGGCCAAGACTTTACAGTTATAACTTTTATTCATTGGACTGTACCAAATTATTCTCTTACTCCTCTAGAGCAAATTCAGAACATTGGAGCAAAAATAAAACAATCAAAAAGAAGAAGTATAATTAAATAATTCCAATACTCATACTGGAAATTGTTGTTCATTTCAGTGTCCTGTTGTAACTTGGTAAGAATGTGTCACTGCCAGTGATGTATCTTTTTGTCCAAACTTTGTTGCATTATGATGGGATACTACTTATTTGCCCGCAGTGTAAAGCTTTGCAGAGTCCCAAGAGTCTTTTAGAAATTTTAATGTTTTGATGTGTGCCTTTTGGTTCCATTTTATTTTGCATTTTGTGTTTTTGTTGCATCAACATTTGTGTTTCGTTTTGATCATCCTGTATTGCTTAATAATATGAGTGGCTTATAATAAGTTACTTTATACTAGTAAATTCAACTGACTTTAAAAGTTGTCTGATAATTTTCACCTTTGTTTTCCTGATACAGGAGACCCAGCTGCGGAGGAGTGGTCGCAGTGGAGCGTGTGCTCTCTGACCTGTGGGCAGGGCTTGCAGATCAGAACACGCTCCTGTGTTTCTTCACCTTATGGAACACTTTGCAGTGGCCCTCTGAGAGAAACTAGACTTTGCAACAATACAGCAATCTGCCCAGGTAAAAACACCATCCATATTTAAATCGAATCACTAGGTGTATTCTTTTACTGTCAGATTTCATAGTTCCCAAATCATAAACGAGAAGAACCATTTAACTTTCCTGTATAAAATGCAAGGCGTATATAACATGTAATGGTTAGTAGGGAGGAATACAATGTTTGTTTGACAAGTTTAGATTGTATGACTACATTCTTAATTTTATTTAAACAGTTATATTTGAATTTATTAATTATACAATAATAACTGTCACAGGGAAGCTGTCCTCCCCTCATATTTAAATTTTATGCACTTCAATGAGAAGCCTTCTTGACTTTTTTATCTTATAAAGGTTAACCAAAGCTGTCTGTTATAAATATGTTTGCCAGCACACGTGCACATGGCATACAAGATCTGTTCTCCTAATAACAAAAAGAGGCAATTCCACTAATATAGATATCTACATTTTCTTTTTACTCAAGGAAAACACCAACAAATATTCAATTCTCTGATTAATCATATTACTTTCTCTCTCTCACAAAAGTAGAAATATTACGACAAAACATTAGTCAATGTTGTGGGGGATATTTTCTCATGAGAAAGCATAAAAAAATAAAATGTGGGTTTTATGTCCAGTATTTACTTAGTAGGCCATAGAATACTAAACTAATTTTTAAAAAATGTTAACTGTGTGAGCTGAAATTGAATGAAATGCTTTAAATTTGTCTATACTGTATATTTCAATTACCAAGAGAAATTTTCGTAATGAATAGAAGATAGCCAAACTGATGAATTCCTTGGCCTGATTATTCTGTTTTTAGGGGATGTGAAGTCCTCTTTTAAGTGTTTATAGACTATAGAGGTAACTAGAAATCTTTTAACATAAATTGGGACAAAAACTCTATGAGCTATATGTCACTTCCACTTTTAGAACAATCGGTCTATAAATCATTATTTTTTATGGTGCCTTTCATACAGAGCACAACAGACTTTAAAAGATAATCAAGAATGTGTTTGAGAGATGCAGCCCAGATTTAAGTGTTATTCTTATGAAGCAGTGTTTTTATTATAATGTTTGTCTGATTAGGATGGTTACGTGCAGCATTAAGAAGCACTGATCCATAAACAGCTGTTATCAAACATGGATGAAATATTGTGTGTTCTGTGTCTCCTGCTTCCATGTGGAATGTTAAATATGTTTAACAAACTTTCTGTTGTAATTTATATGTAAAAATTAAGAATTAAAACTTAAGTTTATTCAAGTGTTATTAGCCTATTAAATTGTGTATATTTGTTTTAGCATGATGTAATATTACACATTGAAGAAGTTTTATTTTTTAGATTTTTTTTTTATTTACATTTTTTTTGCTCATTTAAGGAGGTACCTGGATTTCTTCAATTTGTATAGTTTTTCCAGGCTGCCCGTTAGTGAGAGACACATTTGTGGTTTGTAGCTGCTCAGCACAGAGCTATGTAAGTCCAGTTTTAAATACGCAACATACTATATTTAAGCAATTTTATAGGAAAGTTTACTCATTGGAATCTAATGCAAGTGATGCTGTAATTAAAGATTTTTAAGACAAATTCCACAACTATAAAGTGAGCTTGAAACACCTTTCACACTCCATTAAATCTTGATGCTGTCAAACTGTGTACAAAATAGAAAAGATGCTACCACAGATGGGTATCAAGGAGAATATAATGGAAAACAAGTCTTTTTAACTAGGCCTCAAATGTTCTTCCTATAGACAGTTCCTATCCGATATCTGAAATATTTTCAATATGCAGTACAAGAGACTTCAGCAATGTCAAAGCCTTCTAAGTCTTGCTTTTTTTGAATTCAGTAAACGTCTTTGAGGTGAATGGGATTACATACTGCATTATGCATATTTGGGTTTCTATGGATTAAATTATTATACTCTAACCTAGAAACCTCTGTATGTGTAAATAATACAAATTCTGATTTCTTAATTTTAGAGGTTTTGAGAAATGGGCTGTGAAAGTGATCCTTAGCCCATACTATCACCTGCTCTCTACATCAGAACCATCTTACCTGAGCCTGTTGCATGACAATGCTTGATTTGCAACAGTCATATTATGGGAGGATGGGAACTTAAAAGGGGGAGCAGAGGATATTTACGTTTGTGCTTTAGTATAACCACGTTCTAGAGCTCACCTTGTTCTAATGATCTTGTTTAGTGTGTTGCTGTTTTTGGGATTTCACAATTGCTTAATGATTATGCCTCCATTGGTATGTTGTTTTTGACATTTTACACATTTTGGATCCCGCCTTTTTGTTTTATGATTTGGGACATTTTTACCTTTGTCTTTGCTCTTTCTGTGTATGATTTTCTCCTTGCATTCTGTTCTTTGTTGTTTGGATTTGAGACTTAATAAAATACACTGTCTTCCTTAATACATCTGCTTCTTCAAGAGCTTGCCCAAATATGCACTGTTATTTAGGTGTGTAAAATCAGCTGTGTCCTACAGAGGACGTCAGCACACACCAAGTGTGGTGCAATTTATCACTGTCCTTGTTTGCCATTGCCGTGAAGAGTGGTGTCCTTTATCACTGTATTTTTGGCCATTGCCTTCTAAACCTTTGCTATGTATTTAGATAAACAGTGACCAGCTTGGAGAATCAAAAGGGAAGGACATGAATAAAAATATGACTGTGTTTTGTGTCAGTAATCCATACTCATAGTGATGTTTTTAACATTAAATTTTGGTGGAGCCACTTTGTCCAGGGAGAGAGCTGTCTGAAGGGGCAAAGCCATCCCGAGAAGCTCTTCAGAGGGTTTGTGTGTGTGTGTGTGTGTGTGTGTGTGTGTGTGTGTGTGTGTGTGCAAGTTAGGGAGAAAGAATGAGAGATAATCAAGCAATTAAAGAGCATATGTAACTCAAAGTGCTTTATAAGATGTCAAAGAAATAGTTGCAAGAAAAAAAATAGATAAGAGTGAATTAATGATACACAAAAAGTAACAGATAAAAATTGATCAATATGCACTTACATAACATAGATATAAAATTAATAGAAAAGTAGGGTCCTTGTAGCTATATTTGTTTTAAGGTATGTAAAGGTGCATCTGATGATAAGGTCAGACATCTGGAAAGACAGAAAAATAAAACACAGAGAGAGGTGATATTCCAAAGAAAAAACTAAATTTGCAGGGGTTCTGAGGTCAAATGACCAGCCATGCCCCCACTTAATGTTTCCAGGATTTATTCTAGAGGATTTGATGCAATCGTTCTGTTGGACAGTTAAAGCATCTGTTCTCATTCAAGCATCACAGGCATCTACACAGTACTTTGGTTGAATGGTGGTGCAAAACCACCAGAAAAACTTAAAAATGAATGCAAAGAAAAGTAGAGATTAGTAGTGATTGCAAATCAATGAAGAATAAATTTTTTTAATTCTTTTCTTTCTTAGTTATTCTGGTTTGTTTTCAAACCATAGCGTGTAGGTATATCTATCAATCTATTGGGCTTCTGAAAAAAGCCACATTTACCCCTGGCCAAATTAAAGTCCTATCTATCTATCTATCTGAAGTAGGACTAAACTGCAGCTATAAAATGAAAAATTAAAAGGTGAATTTTTAGGACTTTTTCTTTTTAAATGTTCCATGATGTTAGCCTTCTTTCTTCTTTATTCCACAACTGGCGCTTGGAAAGGGGGTCGACCTCTTAGCCAATACGCTGCTGTTGGTGCCGCTGGATTCCGTGCTCTATTCACCACACTCTTCCATTGTAGTCGATCGGTTGCGACGGTTCTTTCTTCGATTGTTGTCAGTCGCTGGTTCTTTAGGTCGTTCTCTACGTGTTTCAACCATGTCATCTTCGGTGCTTGTTGTTGTATCCTCCAATCAAGAGGGCGTTTTCTCCATAGGAGTTTGCGCGGTAGTCGATTTTCATCCATCCTACAGACGTGGCCGAACCATCTTAATCGACATTTTTGAATTTCCTCTGCGATCGGTGCCTGTTGATCGCACCATTCTCTAATTGTCTCGTTTCGGAGGAGGTCGCGGAGTGAGACACGGAGAATCTGTCTCAACCATCGCATTTGGAAGGCCTCGAGCTTGTTGAGGTCCGGCTTGAGCAATGTCCATGTTTCTGATCCATAAAGAAGAATTGGAAGGATCAGCATCCTATATAGGCGTATTTTGGTTTTGATCGTAATATTCGCCCGCTTCCATATGCACCACTTGAGTGAAGCGAATGCTGCTGTTGCCTGGCTGATCCGGCTGTGAACTTCGGCTGCCGACGCTGGTTTCTTCTCCGTGACCAGTGATCCCAAGTACTTGAACTGTGGTACCTGCCCGATTCGAGTTCCATCAAGGTAAACTCTGGCTTCCGATCCGTCTGTTGTAAGTACTTTGGTCTTATCCAAGTTGATTCTCAATCCATATGACTGTTCAATGCGGGAAATGTCATACAAAGTGTCCGTTGCTTCAGTATCCGTGTCAGCAAAAACAGCACTGTCATCATCAGATCGGTTAAGAAGTTTGTGTTGTCGTATCGAACTCCGTGTCGCCCATCGAATGCTTTCTGCATAATCGCGTCGATCACAATGTTGAAAAGAAGCGGCGAGGCAACGTCTCCTTGCCGGACTCCAGTTCGAATTGGGAACTCCTCAGACATATCATTCCGGATACGGACACTGCTGGTTGAACCGTTGTATAATGCTTGAAGAAGATGAATGATTTTCAGCGGCACATGTTCGATCTCTAGGGCTCTCCACAAACTGGTCCAATTGATGCAATCGAAAGCAGATTTGAAATCAATGAAGACGATGACAGTTCGTTTACCGCATCGAATTCTTTCTTCCGTTATCTGACGGAGAGCGAATATCTGGTCGATGCATCCTTGATGTGGTCTAAATCCAGCTTGTTCTTCCCGACTCGTTTGCTCTCGATGTTTCTGTAGCCTCGATTGTATGATTTTCATAAAAACTTTGCTGACGATCGAGAGGAGGCTAATACCGTTATAATTCTTGCATTCCCGACTGTCACCTTTCTTCAAAATAGGCACAGCGATCGCTTTCTTCCACGCCGATGGAACACGGTCCAAATGCCATATATGCATTACGAGAACGTGGAGTTGTTGTAATAAGACGTCTCCTCCGGCTTTGATCATCTCGGCGGTTACTATGTCCTCCCGGTGCTTTACCATTTCTCAGAAATTTTATTGCCGTCTTCACCTCGTTGATTGTTTGTTCGGTATCGGGAAACTGATTCATCGGCTGCTTGATAATCGGTGGCTCAGGCACTGGACCTTGTGGCGGATCATGGTTGTATAACTGGTGAAAGAATTCTCTCCACTGCTGCAAGCGCTCATGAGGAGAGTTCACAAAAGTTCCATCCCACTTTTTAATATTGTCATTCGTTAATGTAGTTTTGCCGCCTAACCGTCGGATTGTCTGGTACAGCGTCCGGTACTCGTGTCTCGATGCTGCTTGTTCCATGTCGGCCGCAACGTTATTCCAGTGCGCTTCCCATTCTGATTTCATTTTCTGTCGAACTTCTTTGTTTAATCGTCGGTACTGCTAGAAATCGACGTGTTTCATTCATTTTCGTCCGTCGATTGATGGATGGGCACATCTCCATTGCACACCCTACAATGGACTCCGATAGTTGTTTTTCTTCTGCCTCGATATCCCCCGGTATTGTGAGTGCTGCGAATTTGTTGGATAACGTGATTTGGAATTCTCGTCCGGTTTCTGGGTCTTGTAGACAGGCCCAGTTCCCCCTAGTTGGTGGTGACGCCTTTTTCTTCGCTTATTGTAATTTCATTCGCAATTTCGCTCGGATAAGATAATGGTCTGATCCACAGTCGGGTCCACGCATCGCATGTACGTCTTTGAGCGTTGATCTGAATCTAGCATTGACCAAAACGTAGTCCAACATCGCCGCATCATTGCCGGATGGATTTCACCACGTTAGTTGATGTTTGAGGGGGTGACGAAAGATGCTGTTACCGACAGCCAAGTTGTTTGACACTGCGAAAGATAAAAGGCGTACTCCATTGTCGTTGATTTCCCCATATCCGAATTTGCCCATTGTTTCTTCCCATCCTGTTCGATCTGCACCCGTATGTGTATTAAAGTCGCCCGCGAGTATAATTAATTCGGCTTGGGGTATCGTATCCAGTGTGTGTTGCAGCTGATCGTAGAATTCGTCCTTTTTCGTGTCCGGGCAGGTCTTAGTTGGGGTGTAGATGGATTTGATATGTGTCTTGATCGTTCCATCGATAGTGATAACCGCCAGGCGCTCAGATATCGGTTGGAATGCGATAACACTAGCGGCAGTCAGTTGATCAACCATAAAGCCAACACCGGCCTCTCATTTGTCACCACCGGAATAGAATATTGTCATCGTCTCATTGATTGTTGGCAGACCGACCTTCATTGTCCTGGATTCCATGAGCCGCAGTCCTGATAGTGCACAGATCGATATTTTGCATTTCGATAATTCCTTGGCAATAATTTCTTTTTGACCAACGTGATGTCCCGTTCGCACATTCCACGCGGCGATTCGTATTTCCAATTTTGGTGTAATTAATTTGGGTCTTTGGCCAGTAGCACACTTCTCACCAGCATCCCTGATCCCCAAATCTGGCGCATCGGCTGCCCCGGATGCAGTAGCATTTATTTGTAAGTGATTAAGTCGTATATCCATGCAGTTTCTTGCCTATTTTCTTCGGTTTCCCGATTCTGATCGGCGTGGTAGGCCGACCACCCTCCTCCTTTCTCACCCTGGGCTTGGGACCAGGCGTCGGCAGAGTTATGTTAGCCTAGCATATCTCTTTTGGTAAAGTATTCCAGATTTTTTTGTACATAACAGCAAAATTTCACCTCACCACTTCTTCTATACTTTTCTCTTGCAATAATAAGTAGGCAAATGTCACCTGAGGCAGGTGGCGAGGTTGCCGATTACAGACGTGCATCCAAGAAGCATGACACAATGCTGCCAAATTAGCCAGCTCAGTGAAAGCATGCAGATATTAAGAAAAATGTAACAAGCACAGAAATTTGTACTGGTGAAGGTGAGAGTGCAGCAAATATTGCAAAAACAGTCTGAGATTGTAAGGCATCCCAAGAAAGCTGTATGGTCAACTATATTAAGTGCTGCAGTGAGACCCAGAAGGTGTACCGACATCATAGCTTAGGTGGCAATCATTCAGTGTACCAATAAGAGACATTTCTTTACTGTTGTGTTGCCAAAATTCGTATTTGGAATTTTTAAATAGTTTTTAAACATGTGGCTGATGAGTGAGTACAGAAGAAAACAATACAGTCAAGGACTGTGGTCATAGTAGTAGTAATATTGTCTTGCATGTCCAATTAACATGCAACATGTTGCCACTCTCTGGCACCTTGATAAATTTCATTTTATGAACTAGAAAACACAAATCAGCTTATTTTGTGTTCAGTTATCCCCCCAGCTCACTTGAAGGTGAATATTCTTTATTTAATATAATTAATGATTCTGGTTTAATTACTATTCTCATCCCTCTTGATCTGAGTGCAGCCTTTGACACTATTTGTCACACTACTCTTCTCAATAGATTATCTTCGATTGGCATTACCCACACTCCACTAGATTGGTTCAGATCCTACCTCTCAGGCCGCACTCAGTTTGTTCAACTTAAAACTTTCACATCCCAACCCACCGCTGTTACTTCAGGTGTGCCCAAGGGCTCTGTCCTGGGGCCCCTCCTTTTCATTATTTACCTCCTTCCCCTTGGCAATATCTTTAGTAAATATAACATTAGCTTCCACTGTTATGCTGATGACACCCAGCTCTATCTCACTAGCAAACTTACTGCTTCCTTTCCCCCCTCCTCACTTACTGATTGCATAGCAGAAATCAAATCCTAGATTTCTTCAAACTTTCTTAAATTAGTGACAAAACTGAGGTTCTCCTCATTGGTACAAAATCAACATTATCCAAAACTGATCATTTTTCATTTGTTATTGATAATTTCTCTGCCAATACTTCCCCACAGGTTAAGAGTCCTTTCAGTACCACATCAATAACATCTCCCGGTCTGCATATTTTCACTTGCGTAACATTAATCGCATTCGCCCCTCCCTCACTCCCCACACCACTGCTATCCTTGTTCATAGCCTGGTCACTTCTCGTCTAGATTATTGCAATTCCCTTTTCTTTGGTCTTTCTCGCAAATCTTTTTATAAGCTTCAACTGGTCCAGTATTCAGCTGCCCGCATCATTACTAGAAACCCCTCGATTCACCATATCACTCCCGTTTTGCAGCAGCTTCATTGGCTTCCATTTCAGTTCCAAATTCAATTTAAAATTCTCCTACTAACTTTTAAGGCTATCTACAACCTTGCCCCTACATATCTGTCTGACCTCCTCCATGTTGCTATTCCCTCCCGTACCTTTAGATCCTCTTCCTCCAGCCACTTGACTGTCCCCTTTGTCTGTCTTAATGCTCTGCTCCCCAGCTTTGGAACTCACTACCAACTGAGCTTAGAAATACTGAATCATTTTCACTTTTCAAATCTAAACTTAAAACTCATTTTCTCTTTGATTACAATTGCTCTGTCTGATTTTAATTTTTGTATTTTACTTTTGTTTCTCATCTGTGTTTTGTCTATTGTTCGGTGTCCTTGAGTGTTTAGAAAGGCACCTACAAATAAATAAAATGTATTATTATTATTATTATTATTATTATTATTATTAAATAAATATCCCATTTATATCGTAACGCTAAAGTAGTGAGTTTTGACAAGCTAGTGTCTATTATAACTATCGAGAAACTCCAGACTGTGAACAGGAATGAAAGATTACAGATTGGGTGAAAGTTCTAATGTGTTCAACATCACCTCATTTACATCAGAATAACAAGAATAGCAAGCTTAACAGAAGATACAGATGAAACTGTGCATACTTAAATGAGTAATAAATAAACTGAGGGGCCTGAGAGCCTAACAAAAAATAGTCCCAGGATAAAAGAGAACAAAAACATTAGTACTATGAGCCTGGAGTTCAAAGCAACAGAAAAATGAGCAAAGAGGACATAAAACAAGTATTTAAACCCCATCCTCAGTTTTAACAATTAGGAAGAGATAGGGAAAATTCCTTTAACAACTCAATTCTTTACTCAAGTTAGAGCTGTCATGAGACTCATGCTATAATGGAACTGACTGATACAAGGTAGCCCAACTTGCTTTCTTAGGTTGAACCTACTCCTTTGGGGTATATCCTCCTAATGAGTGAAACAGTCTCTGCGGCATATGAAGTTCTTAGTGTCCTGTCACCATTACCCCCTGGCAAATGCATCATTCATTTAAATCCAGTACATCAGGCAAAATAATTTTATGAAAGATGTGTTGGTTTACTGGATTTTGGAAACTCACAATAGGTTTGCATATTTTTAAGTGTATGAATGGTACAGACAAGACTAAAAAAATTGAAAATAAGTAACAAGCAACAGAATAGATTATATTAATGGCGATAATGAAACTGATGAAATTTTGAGAAATAGCCAAAGTGCACTGATTGCAATATTACTTTGAACCATTACTTTATTCAGTGATAGGCCTTGGTAACCCCAGAAAATCTTCCTGGTGTGAAAGTAATATAGAAAGTAGTTGTTAAAATGGTAAATGGGTGATAATGCGGTGTTGTTTTCAAAAAACAATTATCTTCTATTCTCTATTAGGAAAGATTAACCCTTGCTAACTTCCTAAAAGATTAATTATTTTAACTCCAAACACCCTGTGATCCTGTGTTCAGATTCAATGGGTTGGATAATGGATGGATGGATGGAACTCCAAACAGAATATACTGCAAATTCCATCAATTACTGTTTTTTACAACCTAGATTGAAACCTTTTTAGTCTTTGCATGTTTCACACAACGCATTAAGAAAATTGCAGTAGCAAATGATACTGTATGTCTAGCACATCTACATCATCTTTTGTTGACCCATTGCATTTTCTGCCATTTGCTAGAAAAATTATTTCATACATACCTCACAGTGCCAGAGATGAATGAAAAATCCATTTTGACTTTGAGAAACCAGAAATACTGATGGAATTAAACATACTCTGCAAAGAGGAATGGTGCCTGCTTCATTGCGCCTCTTATGTAACAGTTAGAGCTAAACACCGATTAGAAAAATTACAGTTATTTTGCTTAGATGTTTCCCAAGACTATCCATTCTGTGCAAAATACTGCACATTTTCCATGTTTTTGCAAAAATAAAAAGAACTACAGCAAAAAACTGACTGAACTCTGTGCCTGATATGTACATGATATCCCTGTCCAAAGGTTCGTTTCTTTGGACCTACATCAGAAACAACAACAACATTTATTTATATAGCATGTTTTCATATAAACAGTATAGCTCAAAGTGTTTTACAAAATGAAATAAAAAGAAGTTAATATAAAACATAAACAAGATTAGGCAATAATGTTATATAGTATGTAACAAAGATAAAGGTAAGGTCGAATGGCCAGGAGGACAAAAAAACAAACAAACAAACAAACAAACAAACAAACAAACAAACAAACAAAAAAGGCTCCAGTTAGGCTGGAGAAAAAAAAATCAGCATCTAACACCTTTTATGATTAATCTTCATTGTGTCTACAATTTTCAGAATAAATAAATAAATATACTGTAAAATATGAAAGACGTTCACCACAGGAACAGAAGTTTATTTATGTAATCAATGACTGTTTGATAATTCTGAACATTAAAACTGGAAGTAACTGAACATTTAGGATTTTATGATCATTAACTGAAAAAAAGTTTGAAAACATGCAACAAAGAAATAATTTAAGATAAACTGCCAGCTTTGGAGATCTTTTAGGGGTAATATAATATATTTAAAGATATACTTCACACAATGAAGAGCAAGTTCATTCCAAAATTAAAAGCCCTAGAAAGTTTATAATAACTGCACAGTGGATGAGTAAGGATTTAAGTAAGAAATTAAAGAAGTAAAATCAGCTGTGCGGCAGATAAGTACAGTAGGGCTTATGAGCACATGAGGACAACAGATAAAAAGTAAATTATAAAGTGGCAAAAGGTAGTTATGGAAGATAAATAGCTGAAAGTACAAAAGTTAACTCTAAGGGGTTCTTTCAATTTTCAGTAAGAGCTGGGTCACAAAGGAGGTGAACTGTATTAAGAGCAGCAAGGAGAAAATAAAAACTACGCAAATGGAAATGGCATTTAATTTTAAATCATATTTTTGAGGTTACCTGTGAAAATGTTCAAAATATGACTGAAATTTTAGAAAATGTTATGTAATGTAATGTAAATTAAATATGCAAGGTCCATATAGTATTTATACAAGAATGCTTAAGGAATTTAGTGATGTTATATTTAAAAGATAGATAGATAGATAGATAGATAGATAGATAGATACTTTATTAATCCCAAGGGGAAATTAATAGTAATTAATAATTATAATGTAATACCATTAATCGTTGTATACTGAGAAGATTCCTGAAAATCTGAAGATAATAAACCTCATGACTTTATAAAAACCTGATCAGAGCAAATATGATAAATAAAGGCCAGTTAGCTTAATGGTATCCTGAACAAATCTTAAATCAAAGATGAGTTGTTTGTGAAAAACAGCATAGATTTATATATGAGACCATCCTAAATTTTATTTATATTTTATCATTGAAAAATGTAACATTACAATGGCATACTATTCAATTAAACAATAATATTAAAAAAAGCAAAAACATCATCAATTAAACGGTTTTATATGGAAGCAACAAATTCATGCTAGTGGTGCAGCATATTTAAAATGCTTCAGAGTCATATTTAAAAAAAAAATAAACAAATATAAAAATGTAGTTTTTGGGCAACACATAAGTTTCTCTTATCCATCCATTTTCTAATTCCAGTCATCCTGAACAGGGTAAGTTTTAACCTATCCTAGCAAGCATTAGGGACAATCCTTGGACGGGATGCCAGGCCACTACAGGGTGAAGAGACATGTATACACACACCAATTTAGTAAAGCCAATTATTTAACCTGCATGTCATATGGAATATATAAAGAGAACATGCCACGCAGGGAGTACCCAGGACTTGAACCCTTGTGTTGCAAGGTAGAAGTACTTCCGCTAACTGAGAGGAGAGGTCAGGAGCACACGCTGATCCAGCACATTGCCACACCCACCACATGACAAACCAACTCAGGATCCCAGATTAGGACCTCAGTGCAGCCATGCAATGGCTGGAACAGTATGAGGTTTTTTATGGTTATTTTTCTGCCACTAACCCCCATTTTTTTCCCTTCAGGTTGGAGGGCCTACATGCAGGGCTGGATGTAGATTAACGTCATATTCAGGACAGAGCAATTGCAGGTTAAGGGCCCTGCTCAAGGGCCCAATGAAATAGAGTCACATTTGGCGTTTATGGGATTCGAACCGGCAACCTTTCGATTGGCAGTGCAAATCCCAACCTCAGAGTCACCACTCCGCCCACTACCATTAATTGCTCTATTATATTATAATTACTCAATAATTACCAGTGTAACTAACATATAAATAAACAATATTATTGTATACTTCTGTGTAATTTGTAAGTAATAATACTTAGCTACACTGCAGTTAAAATGGTAATTATAAAGTAACTACACTATAATAAGAGACATTTCATGCCATGCAACCATACAGAAACTGTTCAGATAGGTTTCAATAGTCTTCACTTTACATTAACTGGGAGAATTAATATTATTAAAATGAACATGCTCCCCAAAATGTTTTGTCTTTTTTCAGAGTATTCATTGTTTATTAATACATACTTATCTAAAACATTGCATATAATTTTAAACATTTTCGTTTGTTTTACTCTTTTAAATGCACACATTTTCCACCACAGTTTACCTTAACACCAATGTGCTGCCCTGTTTTTATTACAAGGCAAGAACACTTGTAGAGAAGGTCATGAGAACAGTTACTAAAATTATTTTATATCAATGGAATATGATTTATGAGGTAAGATGGAAAGAGCTGAATCTTTTTAGTCAAAGAAAACAAATGCTCATTTGTTCAGTGCCCTTTGAGCCCCAGTGCTCATCAAAAATAACCTGGAGCCAATATACAAGGTAAGAAAAGGTACATGTTGCACAAACTTTACAGAGTATCTTTCTTTCTGGCAGATCTGAACATTGACTGCTACTGTATGGACAAAGACAGCACAGCCAGTGCGTTAAGCAGAGTCTCAGCAGCAGAAAAATGATAGATAGACAGTACCAAGTGCCAAAGGCCAGACCCAGATGAGAGGGTAGTAAGGGCTATATAAGCCCTTGATGCAGGAAAAGGCATCAAAAGGTGGATGAATTTTAATCAAAGAGTCAACAGCAGGCAAATGAGAGAAGGGGAATGCACACATCACTTTTTCAATTAGAAAACTAGCCGTAATATAAATCATCTCACCAGGAACTTATCTTATTGTATAACCTGTAGGCTGATGTACTGCTGCAGTTTTCTAATGGGATCAATAAATTATCTGTCTATTGTAAGGGAAAGACAAGACCACAATAATGATTTTGGATACCACCCTGGTAACCCCGTAAAATGAATGACTAGAAAATATGCAACATTTGTGAAAATGTCTTCACAGATGTCTTCATAACAGAACCAACTCAAGATAGTGGATCTTCCCGTTTTAAGCTCTTCTGGCCAGGGGGAGGGTCCAGGTGGACAGACACCAGAAGTGACATCAGTGGTGGTATAGCTGTCAGTCTTCCAGTCTGCAAAGTGAGTAAGATAAAAGGCATTAGCACATAGCCATAAGCCCTGGAGCAGTGGGGAATTACCATCACTAGAGCCTTTAAGATGTCCACTATGAACATGTGTGACTTGGATTCAAACCCAAGACCAGTTTCTCAGTTTCTAAAACTGTCCCAATGAAGACATTGTAGACAAAGGTTTCGCCATGAAGGGGCAAACTTTGAAAGAATGTCTCAGCTGGATTAAGGAGAATAAACTATTTAAATTACATGGACATCTCTTTTCTGGTTATACTAAAGTCAAGCTCGCTTTCATGGACACTGATTTGAATCATTCAGGTTGTATCTTCAAGTATTTAATACCTGGTTTCTCTTCAAATAAACATGAGTAATTGTTAATGCTGGCCTTTTTCCCATTTAAACTTGCCTTATTTCTTGATATCATCTGCTCCTATGTGCTTGTTTTTTAAAGCAATTTGTTAGTTGTTTAGCTCTTTCAAAGGTAGTGATCTTGCCTTGTTTAAGTGTGTTCTGCATGTTTGTTCAGATGCAATCTATACTTTTTCAGTTAGATTTTTGAAGTCCTTACAGGGGTAATGATGAGAAAAAAGAAGGATATAGGCCTCTCTCTGTACACTGCAAAGGTACTGAAGGTCATGTTGCCAGCCTCAACCATACTGCTCTGTTTAATTTGTGCAGTTCTTTCAGGGGTAATGATGGGAAAAACTGAAGGATATATATGTCTCCCCGGACACTGCTAAGTAAGATATTGGTGTTTGAAACATGAGTGATGAATGAATGTAACGTAGGTAAGTGGAGTTTACCTGTAAATCAAGGATAATAATTTAGGCATTTCCAGTATTAACTTGCCCACCAATATAAGTTTAAGTAACTTTCGAAACCACTTTTACACCACAAAACAGGACTGATACAGTATTCAAAAAATAAAAAACAAAAGCAAAGGCATGAAATTACAGTAAAATGAAGTTTGTGTCTCATCTATCTCTACATGAATTCCTTTTCCCTTGATCTATTGTTTTTGTTTATGTGTACATTTGTTTTAATCCTACGCTGTCTTAACACCTCTAAGTGTGACACTTCAAAAGCATTGATAGAAGCATTGGTGTCAATATTCTCATTTCTAATTGATTAACTGTGTGTTAGTGTTAAGTGAATGAGAAACTGTGCCAACAGCTTCATCTGAATGATTTTTAAACACATAATTTTAAATGAAGTTGCTACAAGTTCCTTGGAGAAAGAGGAAACTGCAACCTGCTTATAAGTAGATGTGGCCTGTGGCGATAGAGAACAACTTTTTTTGTCAAATTTTCCGTTATCTAATTCAGGGATCCAGCATGAAATTGTTGTACACTTTGCTGGTCCTTTATGTCCAAGACCAAATACCACTTGCCTGACTGTCATATTTCTCAGACTTCAGAAGGGACTCACTGTACAGGATTATAACAAAAAAATGAATTGCTGTCACCATGATATATGAATGTCATTCATTTTATGATGGTGCATTTTTTTCAGTTGTTTTAAAATATTTCTCTTAAAATGAAACCTGCTCAATAGATGAGATCAGTATAGGTCAAGTTAATATTTTATTTTTATTATATTATTAACATAGTATGTTATATTTTAATAATGTCATTGTAATAATAGGATAATTATTATTTTGTCATATTTTACTGTATATTTTTTATTCATATACCAAATATATTTGTCTTTATATAGTAATAATAGCGGTTTTTGCATCACATAAAGGAGTGGCCAAGAAGGAAATAAAAATAAAGCTGTGGCTTTGACAATGCTATCTACATTATATTTATTTTTAAATGCCTGAAAAATTTTGTTAGTTTTTTAAATAAAGTATGATCATTAGAGACATTGTTCTGATGAAACACCAATTATTTTCAGAATCAAATTTTATGACTGTAAATCACCCCCAAAGGCATTTTCCGACTCTACACAGCAGGATTCTGCTGTGATGAGTGGCCTGATGAAAAACAGGATTGAAAACAGGTAAAGGCTGAAGAGGACAGGGAGTGCTCACACTGAGATCACAGAAGAATTAATGAAGGCAATGTGTTTGTCTGGGTTGGCTCTATGCTCCCTGGCAGCTTGAACCCGGAGCTATTGATAATGTGGATGAGCCATGCAAATGAGGACACACACACACAGTCAGCAAGAGGTAGATGCAAGTGATTTATGGTTTTATTACAACCAGCAACACAGTGGAAAAACAGTGCAGTGCAAGTTCTTCTTTCGTCTGCTCCTGTTAGGGGTTGCCACAGCGGATATTCTTTTTCTATATCTTCTTCACCTCTGCAGCTAGCTCCATTACACCCACCACCTTCATGTCCTGTCTTACCACATCCTTATCTTAGGCCTTCCTCTTTTCCTCTTCCCTGGCAGCTCTATCCTTAGCATCCTTCTCCCAATATACCCAGCATCTCACCTCTGCACATGTCCAAACCAACGCAATCTCGCCTCTCTGACTTTGTCTCCCAAACATCCAACCTGAGCTGACCCTCTAATGTACTCTTTTCTGATTCTGTTCGTCTTTGTCACACCCAATGCAAAGCTTAAAATCTTTAACTCTGCCACCTGCAGCTGTGTCTCCTGTTTTTTGGTTAGTGCCAGCGTTTCCAGCCCATATAACATAGCTGGTCTCACTGCTGTCTTGTAGACCTTCTCTTTAACTCTTGCAATACCCATCTGTCACAAATCACTCCTGACACTCTTCTTCACCCACTCCAACCTGCCTGCACTTTCTTCTTCACTTCTTTTCCATACTCTCCTTGTTACACTGTATTTAAACTCATCCACCTTTGCAAAACTCTACTCCCTGTATCCTTATCATTCCTCTGACCTCCCTCTCATTCACACATTTGTATGCTGTCTTGTTCCTACTGACCTTCATTTCTCTCCTCTCTAGACCATATCTCCACCTTTCCAGGTTCCCCTCAACTTGCTCCCTACTCTCACTACAAATCAAAATGTCATTAGACTCCTGTCTAATCTCATCTGTCAACCTGTCCATCATCATTGCAAATAAGAAGGGGCTCAGAGCTGATCACCAATGTAATCCCAGTTCTACCTTGAATGCATTTGTCACTCCTATCGCAGACATCACCATACATATCCTGTACCACTCTTATATACTTCTCTGCCACTTTCGGCTTCCTCTTACAGAACCATAGCTACTCTCTAGGCACTCTGTCATATGCTTTCTCACAAAGACACAATGCAGCTCCTCCTGTTCTTCTCTATACTTCTCCATCAACATTCTCACAGCAAATATCGCATCTATGGTGTACTTTCCTAGCATGAAACCGTAGTGCTACTCACTAATCATCACTTCCCTTCTTAACCTAGCTTTCACTACTCCTTCCCATAATGTCATGCTCTGGCTCATCAATTTTATCCCTCTGTAGTTTCTACTATCTCCCTTATTCTTAAAATCATTACCAGTATACTGTTTCTCCACTCCTCAGGCATCCTCTCACTTTCCGAGATTGCATTAAACAATTTGGTTAGAAACTCAACTGCCATCTCTCCTAAACACCTCCATGCTTCCACAAGTATGTCACCAGGACCAACAGCCTTTCCATTCTTCATCCTTTTCATAGCTTTCCTTACTTCTTCCTTGTAATCCGTTTCACTTTCTGATTCACTGTTTTCCCATCATCCGACCTTCTCTCTCTCTCATTCTTGTAATTCATCAGCATCTCTTTCAAGCAAATCAGTACAGGTCCTTTTCTCCCTCCTTAGTGTCCAACCTCTAATACAACTAATCATACACCTTTTCTTTAGCTTTTGTCCCCTTTCACTTCACCTTACGCCTTATCTCTTTGTACTCCTGTCTACTTTCAGCATCTCTCTGACTATCCCACTTCTTCTTCGACAACCTCTACCTTTGTATACTCTGTGTACTTCCTCATTCTATCACCAGGTTCCCTATCCTCCTTACACTGTCCAGATGTCACACCAAGCACCCTTCTAGCTATCACCGATACTACTTCTGCTGTAGTTGCCCAGCTAAGTGGGAACTCTTCACTGTTACCCAGTACCTGTCTTACCTCCCCAACCTTACAGTCTTCCTTTTTCATCTTCCACCATTTGATCCTTGGCTCTGTCCTCACTTTCCTCCCCTTCTTGATATCCAACGTCATCCTGCAGACCACTATTTTATGCTGCCTAACTACGTTTTCCCCTGCCGCCACTTTGCAGTCTTCCATTCTCCTTCAGACTGACCATCCTGCACAGGATATAATCTACAATTGTGCATCATCCTCCACACTTGAACATCACCCTGTATTCCTCTGTCTTCTTAAACTATGTATTCACCACAACCATGTTCATCCTTTTCACAAAATCCACTAATATTTCTCCTTCTGCATTCCTCTCCTTAACACCATACCTACCCATTATCTCCTCATCCCCTTTTTTCCATTTACCAACATGTCTGTTTAAATCCGCTCCAATCACTGTTCTCTGCCCCTTGGGTACACTCTCCACCACTTCATCCAACTCACTCCAGACATCTTCTTTTTCATCCATTTCACACCCAACTTATGGGACATATTCACTATCATCATTCATCATCACACCTTCAGTTTCCAGCTTCATAATCATCACTCTGTCCAACATTCTTTTCACCTCTTAAACCTTCTTGACATAGTGTTCTTCGGGATAACCACTACCCCATTTCTCCTCCCATCCACACCAACCACAGGGGAGGCACAAAAGCCCGGATAGAGAGGGTTATGTCAAGAAGGGCATCGAGCGTAAAATTTTGCCAGATAAATATATAGACAACAATACAGTGCAAATTCCACTATTAATAAATAATTAATAAAAGTAGGTGAAAACAGTAGAGGTTAAAATGTCCAAGTAAATGAATAAATTACTTAAAACAAGGTTAAATATCCCACAGTCAGAATCTGTTTATTAAAATATCCAAGAGCCACAGTGCTACCTTCTAAAACGATATATTCTCATCTAACATCTCTAAGGTTTGTTCAGCCTGAGGAGACGTCCACCAACATGTGAAGACAACCTTTAAATCCCGCTTTGATCCTTACTACCAATCTCAGGTATTCAGCAGTGGATCCAACAAGCCCTGCTTCCAACTTACACATGGAGGATGGGGTCACCTCCGCTCCCAGGTTACTCAGCAGGAGTCAACTCTTCCCTTCAAGCACCATCTGTGGGGTTTTATCAGTGACCTTAATTCTTCAGCACTGGCTCTCTCCTTGATCCTGCCCTCTCTATCTTTCTTCCATTTTAATCTCCATCTTTTACTCCCTTTTTGTTTATCTATCAAGTTATCCTTCCATTGTCCCAATTTCAAACCCCACCAACGATTCTCTACCTGGATTCCTTTTACATACGGAATAAAAATGCAGGTGTGCTGAAGAAAACCCTGAACCAGTAATGACACAGTCAACTGAACTGCTTGTTTTCATGTGAATGCATGATCAGCTGATCACTCCAATTAACACCCAGGAGCTGCTCAACCAGACACACCATCCCACTTTGTAAGTCTGAGTTCTTTTAATAAAATATTTATTTAAAATCATGTATCACCACGGACCTCTCTCTTCAAGGCACTCACAATAACAACACTGCAATGTCATGAATCATAGTTTTAGAAGACAAAACTGAGTTTGCAGTGATAAAACCATGATTCATAACATTACCATGATGTCATTGTGAGTGCCTTCTTCATCAGGATGCGCATCTATATGAGATTGAGATGTCTTGCATTTTGGACTTGACACTTGGTTTTGATCTTTATGGTTTTGACCTGTGGGTTTTGCCTTCTATTCTTTTGGTCCATTTCTATGATGAGGCCCTTGGTTTATTGTGAGATACGAAAGGACCAGGAGATAATAACATGGACCTCCATCTATAGCCAGTGTCAGGAAAGTCAAAATCGGGAAATCAAAAGTATGTAGCATCAATAAAAACTACACAAAATAATGGGTATTGACAGCACCTCAAGCAATGGTTTGTTTTTTGCCTAAAGAAACTACTTGATTTGCTCACAACAGCTAATATAATATGGGTAATGTTAAGAAATGGATGCAGTGTTGCATTGGCTGCAGCATTGAGAGATGAATGGGAGGAGGAGAGGAAATGGGGACAGACAGGGACTTGATCTCATTGCAGACAGGTTCAGAGAAACAGTAAGATATTTGCTTCTTTCTTTGTTCTTCTTGCTTTTGTGGTTATTTTATGGTAAACATATATATTTTTTTCACTCTTTGGCATCATTCTTGGTGAGGAGGGTCATTATGAGAATGTTTTGTGTTACACTAATTTCACCCTTGTTTTCAGTGACAGCTCTGGTATTGCTCTGTTTTTAATTTTAGTTCTTAACAATTCCATCCACCATAATGTTTTGTTTAAGCAGCCTTTAGGCATACTTGTAGTTTTGCCACTTAGGTGTAAGTGGTAATAACTTCATTCTACTTCCCCTTGAGAATAACCCCAAACAATCTAACTTTATTTTTGTAAGCCACAGACACTTATTCCCAAGCTAAAATAAAAAAAGGAATAAAAGGAAAGAATACTTTTTTCTTTTATGTTGTTGCCAACAACAGAATAAGTACAAATTGGTCAACAATTCTGACAAGATTATTAATTCTACAGTAACTAAAAATGGCCCCTTTTGACAATCCTCTACCTGCCGAATTAACGTGCAAAATCATCTGCTTTTGTCTCTTTTGTGGGATGTTCTGTCTTGAATATTCCTCCCTTCTCCCAGCACTGCTCTTCATCAGTTGGAGTATTTCACAGATTAAGTACATAGGCTTTGTCCCTGGAGCTCACATTAGAAAAATGGCATTGTGAGTTTGCCTTCTTAATTAGTTTGGGAAACACCAAAGGGGCTCTCGTTTTATTAGCATGGGGATTTTAAAAATAGCTGTTGCATTTTATGCGCCCTCATTATTTCATCCGCTCCTCAAAGCGCATCAAGAATGAGTACAAATAAAGCCATCTTAACTTAGTTGTTATCCTCCAACCACCTTTACAGCTGTATGTAATACATTTTTTGTCATTTTATTTTAAACATTAACTTTTCTTAAAGTGGAATAGCACTCTAAGGGTATGCAATATCACAAAATAATTGTTAATTACTCTGAACTTCTGTAAGGTTCTATTTTATTTTTATGGAGAAGTTTTTTTTTTTTTATTATTTATTGAAATATATCTTTCTGTGAATACATTGTAACATAAATATTACATTGATTGTTAATTTTATTACATAATATGACATTTTCAAAACCAGTTAATTCAATTTAGGACTGCAAGTGGCCATAAGGTAGAGCCTACCTCTGGACAGAACCTCAGTAAATGACAGGGCCCATTCAAGCACACACCCATGTGGGTCAAATTTAGAGTTGCCAGTCAACCTAATTTAGGGGTTTTTGATTGTGGAAGGGTTACCAATACCTTCATTCAAACCACCTCAGTCTAAATTGATTAATTTGGTTTGAGAATGCTTTCATATGTTACGTTACTTTTATTCTATCCTCGAACATTGGCTATGTAGAGTCTGCATATTCCAGTGTCTTTCTGATTTTCCTTCTGTATGACAGAGAAAGTACGCTTGGGTACATGCATGTGTGTGTCCTACAATAGGCAGGCACTCTTTATAAAGTGGCTTATGCCCTCCAGCCAGAGCATCAGAAAAGCATCTATCATTTTTACATAATAGGACTAATATGTATGGTTTTACAAATGTGTATCAATAGGTTTAATTCCTTGGACCTAGTTGCCTTATTATCATAAAATAATTGGACAATTATTGGTAAAAAAAAGAGTTTGCTTAGTACTTTGAATTCATCCACAGCATGGCATTTTGCTGTCTAGAAACAAGTGTAATTTATTCATTATAAAAAAGCTATAAATTCTCTGTGGTCCATCTACAGGAAAAAGAGGTAACATGTTTTTAAACGATTAAGCAAAACCATTGCCATCTACTATTAAGAATTTGTTTCCTCTTTCTCAAATGAACATGATTACACTTTGTTTGAATGTTTTATGAAATGGGTTTAAGATTGGTGCATATACTATATGTAACCCCTGCACCCCCCCCCCCTTTTCTTTTAATCAGTGAGTTCTATAAAATAGTGTTGCCACCTCAAATATTTACATTTAACATATCTGTAACATTTAATTTCCCCTCATTACCTATTTTGATACATTAAACCTATTAAAGCATAACCAATTCAGAATTTACTGTAAGTTCACAAAAAAAAACTTTATCTTTATTTAAATGCTCAAAATTACAGTGTTAGATACCCCAAAAAGTACAAAATATAATTATATACAGCATGTGATAAAGCCCAGTAACAAAAGGAATAATATTACAATAACATAAAATGGCATCCCAATTACTACTAGTGAGCTCACTTCCTATTAATTATACCATTCATTAATAATTATTCACTCTCTTTTGGGGACCCCAAATCATAGCTTGAGTGCATGGTGGCCAAACAAAATAAAACAGAGCTGGCCGCTTCACTGAGGTTTTACCCCAAGCCAATTAATAACCAAAATTCAGCAAAAGACTTTTGCTGAATCAGATTCTCCCTTTCACCATGTGTATCTCCTCTTTACATCTCATCTCACTCCTTCAGGAAAATAATCAACTTCCAAGCGGTTTGCTGGAGGTGAACTCATGTCTTCCTGCCCTCTATGTGTCATCTTCTCTCTCAGATCTCTTTGTGTCCCACTTTGGCACATTTTCCTTTTCCCTACTTATAATCCCCTTGTCAGTCAATCTGCTAGTTGTTTCTCCTTTTCTTTTCCTCATCACCCCCTCTCTGATAATTTACTTTTATTTGATCAGAATCAGAATCATCCAGAATCATCTTTGCTATGCTAATTGTCATGGTGCTTTGTCGTTTGCTGGGGCTTCTCCTGTCCGTATCTTTTCAGCGTTTTAATTGCAGTATAGTAGAGCTTTTTCTTTTAGTGATTTGCTAAACTGTTTCCTTTCTCTTCTCTTTGTTTTTTTTTTTTGCATTCTACTGAACTTTTGTTTTCCTTTCTAGTCCCTTTTGCTTCAGTGTTTCAGCTTTTATCTCATTCCATTGGCATGGCCACCCCCTCTCCTTTTACCCCCCATTTTTCCCTGTCTCTCCTCTCTCACATTATTCCTCCAATGCTGTCCTTATAACTATCCTACACAGCCTGTAGATAGACCAATCACAGGGCACTAGCAGATATCAAGCTAGCTTTTACGCCCCTACCCTGTTTAGGTTTACTACTCCTCTACCAGTCTTACTCTATGCTATTGAATTAGCTTTATTAAAGCAATTCGCCTTCAGCAATTTTCCAGAATCTACCCAGGTTGCATGTAACTTAAACCTTCTTAGTGTGTGAAAAAGTTGCAGCCTTTGCTGTATTTTAATGAATTATGCATTGGTAAAGAAGTTCAAAAATCATTAGAGAACATGCTAAAACATACTGCTTTATGCCTAAGATAGACTTTGTTATATTAATCAATGAAAACAGGCTCAGGGATTTGTGTTTTTTCTTTTTTTTTTTCAAATGCGCTTAGCCTTTACCTTTGTCTTTGTTTCTATGGCTGGTTATACTTCAGTACTCCATCTAAGCTCCCTCCTATAGACTTTTTCAGAACTCTCATTTCCAAAGAGGGAGTAGTTGGTGCTGCATCATCACAAAACTCCATCAATGTATAGTCTGCCGGATGGGTAGTCAAATAATTTACTTCTGAAATTTTAAGAGCAGTTAAAGAACGAGGAAATTGGATCAAGGCAATCTGTTTGTAAATAAATGAAATTTCTACTACTTCATATACATTTTCTGATGGACCCTAACCTTCCACCAGCATGCCCCTGTCTGCCTTATGGATCCAAAGGGATATTGGATGGACTCAGTTCTTTTGCCAAGTTCATTGGGGAAACATAACGTTTCCACCAGACATACCCAGATCTGAATTGCATACAATTGTAGTTAGACTAAAAAAATTACACATTTAGTTACTAAATTACAGAAACAGAGTAGTTCATATTAGAATAACAGACTGTGTCCTCTGTTCTGTGCCTGTAGTTCTGTTCACTTTTTTGTTGATTGATTTTTGTGTTTCTCCATTGTGTTTGATCTCTGGCTGCTCACTGGTCTTTTGCTCAAAATGTAAAACTATGCTCTTTGTTAGAACTTCAAAACTATATACAGTCACAAATTGCATGTCCATTTGTCAGAATTTGATTTAGTATCACTGACCATCAAAATATCAGTGCCACTTAGCTGTCTTGCATACTGAGGCTGCCACTTTCCTTTGTTTGAGCCGAGTCAGTGCCACACACAGGACGTAGGATGAAACTGTTTAAGTGAAGGGTTTTGAAGTGATCATGAATAAGCCGTCCAACACTAAGACAATACATAAATTCCACAGGTTTGATTTTAGCTGTATTGTCCACAAAGGCCCTCTTCACAGTGTGCAGCTGATAAGGGTAGTATAAACATGATCTCCACTAAATGCAAAGCATTCTTGAAATCTGTACAGTAAGGCTTTTTTTGTCAAGATCACCTCCCACAAACCACTTCAAAACATGTCTACAAACTGGTTTGATAAGCAATGGCAGTGCTTTCCAGCTAATCTGGACAACCTCTACATCACAACAGTGAAATGAAAGTACATGTTCTGCAGTAGGAATGCACTATTCTACCTGACACACCCATGTTAACGCTTGCTTCTTCTACCCCATATTGCACAGATTTTATCTTGTCACCAATTAGGCAGGTCTGCATGAATATAGATTTTATTGTATTTAATATTCCCTGGGCAAAGCCACGTTTAAAGCTCAGTGAATTCAACAAGACTGTTTACGGGTACACCAGAAGAAATATGGCACCAATGTGCAATTAGATTATTTCTATCCAACACAGCAGTTTCACAGTTTGCAATGATTGAGATGTAATCTGCATTTGCAATCCCACAGCATATGTGCTTTAGGTTTGTCTACAATGTACCCAATAAAATCAGCAGATGCTGGGTTGTTATCTAAAATGGGGCTAAAATACATATTTTTGATATATCCATTCCCCCCTTTTCCATTTATATTTTGTAATTTCACTCACAAGACGTATTACATTTTATTTTCTGTTCTTGAAAGTAATTCTCAGGCTAAAGGTTTCTCCTTAGGGGCACACTTCATAATACGCAGTCCTGAGCATTTCAATGCTTGTGGATCTCTTCGTGTTTTTTAAAAGTTTGATTTTTGAAATTGCTCATCTTGAAAAACTTCCTGAAAGCTCCTGATTGGCTTAAAATAAGAGGTGCAACTCACTTAACTCGCTTGATTTCGATAGCTTTCTAGATGCACTGTTTGTAATGCTCACGTTTAACTCTGTGAATTTTGTGGATCAATTACAGTATTCAAAGACAGTTAGGAGATGCTACAATTCGTCATTATGGATCAGCTAGCCCATAAAAGATTTGCAGAAGCCTGTGTTATATAAAGTGTAGCCTCCAACCGTATTTATTTTTTGCCAGTCACTGTCCTATGCAGCAATGAGGGCACATGCACTTTAACTCCTTTACCTTAGGAAAACATTGAAAATTTTATTATGGTTCAATTTATATTTAAAAAAATGAATTATATCTAGCTGAGAAAAAAATACTTGACCACGTTTCAATTTACGGTCTTTGAATTACAGTATACCTTATTATGTTATATATGCAAAACAAAAAAAAACAAAAAAAACAAAGCTGGTTATGACTGGCATCAATCATTGCATTCAACTTGCAACTGGGTTTCAGTGTCTGTTAGTCTCACATATAAGATGTTGTCAGTTATGAACAGATTTAAATACTTTAAGGGATGTTCTGTATCTAGTACATCCTGTTTTGCTCCCCAGGGACTCGATGAATGCCGCAATACTTCTCACACTGTGTAGATTCATAAATAGCACCATAACATTACCATTTGAGCACTATTGTCACTTGTGTCATGCGATAAATTGCTTTGTACTCCCTATGGTGTTCAAATAGCCACCTATCAACCAATAAAGCATCTGCTGTTCACACTGTGACAAATAAACTCATATATGATGTTGGAATGGTGGTAAAGGGGTTGGTGATGTACTTAAGTAAAAACAAATAAAGTATGACCAAAGTTGTGACACTTGCTAATGGCAACAAAAATGTTAATTCTTGTCACATATTATCATTTTTTATTACATTTTCAACATTTTAGTTGCACTCTGCAGCCTCGCACAATCATGTGCCCACTGTTGGCAACTGATGAATTGATAAATTTCAAGTATTAGTATTGTGAGTGCAGAGAAGAAGTGGAGAAAAACAATATGCCAATACTTGTCCACCTCAAACTGTTGTTCGTCTGCTGACACGACAGCAAGCTCCTGGTTAGCTTCTTAATGCTCCTTTAATAATGCAAAGTTAACACTTTTTACATTTTTTAAAACATAAGGTTTTTTGTAATTGTTATGAAAGTAAATGTTTTCATTGCAGCAGATTATGGATCAAGAAAATCAGCTGAAGCTTTTGAAATGCAAATTAGGAGAAACATGAGAAGCAGCATCTAATATTCCATTCTGTGATCGGTTTTGTTTCACATTTACAAAATGAAATGGGGCTAAAATACATCTAGAATTAATAAACATTGCAATTTACCAAAGAAAGAAATATTGTAAGATGTAATTTTGTCAAACCAGAATACTTCTTCAAGAACAGCTTAAATATGGAGCTCCTTTGTTAGCAGATTCATGCTCAGAATTCTGATATATATTTATAGTTTGTGTCACAATATTTTTAAGAGCGATGTATCCATCTCAGTTTGGGTTAGGGTTAAAGTAAGACAGCTGATGGTAAAAATTAACCACATTATTAGATATTCTGATGAGATGAAAAAGCAATGATAATAATGATTAAGATAAAATAACAAGCAAATTTTGGCCTTACATTGCATCAGTTCACTCATTCAGGTAAAGGAGAATGGATAATGAAGAAGTAGGTCTAAATGGCAGTTGGCTGCAGTCTTGAAATAAGAGAACATCTCTGCACAAACCAGGACAGCACACCAAATTTTAGAGATGCTGCATTGACAACAAATGTTTGAACAAAAAAAGCAACAGGCCTCCCACAATAAAGGTGGCCGTAAAAGGCAGACCATAAAGTAAGTAAAACAAAGGAAAGTAGATGGTTTTGAATTGTGATGCTAGAAATGATTACTGCACATATCATGGACAATGTCACAGACAAATCAGTCAGTGTTAGGTTAGATTAAAGATAGTTGAACGAAGGAATTGTGTATAGTTACATGAAACACTAAAATGTTTGAGTTGTACTATAAGAATAAAGCGGGCTAACTAGGGACCAGACGAGTTGAAGTAAACACAGATGAATAGTTACCATCATGGAACATGCTATAATGCTACCCCACCAAATGAAATATATTGACAATCTCAGAATGGTCTGGATTTTTCTATGAGGTCTCAAATAAGTGGAAGGACTAAATACATAAAATAATAATGAAGAAGAAGAAGACAATTGAAAGCATTTGTCATGTTATAAAATTAGTAATTATGTACAGTGTAGAATTAAAGTTTATATTTTAAAATGAGTTTAGAAATAGAGAATTAATAAAGTCAAACTGTGAACCTGCCTTGTAGATTTGAAACTGACCCTAATGAAATTAAAATTAAGGAGTAGGATTTAAAATTAGCCTCAAAACCCTGAACTGGAAAAGAGGGTTTCGAAAAAAGGTTGATCAATGGATTAAGAGCATCAACAACTCTCAAGTCTGTTTTTTGAATGCCACATTATCTGCAAACACTTCCTTAATTAGAGACTGATTGCAGTCACATCATGAACTCAGTCTTAATTATAACATTTGTCTTTCATTTTTTACACTCAGCCAGTTTGCAGTACCAAAGATTATTATATGGCTTTTTCTGTCACTAACCTTTCCAAAAAAAAAAAAGTAACGACATTGCATTGCTGTAGATGCTCTGCTGCTGTTGGTCATTTTTGTTTTATAGGGCTGTCTGTTTATCAGAAGCGACACCTTTTAATAATTGTTTACTGAAAAGAGCTGTTAACAGGCAAGAGAACAGAATTCATGATTACTACATTTGTTAGAGCGAAAAAACAACAACCAAATAGTACACTGATGAGGGCAGAAACAGGTCAACATCAAGTGTGGATAAATAAAGACTTCAGTGAAAAGCATGAGTGAGTTTTGATTAACAGAATGGATTAAATTAACATTTGTAGAAACAGCCAACTGTCTGGATAAAGGTTGAAACTGGGGGTTGATGTTAAGAATTCTACAAGGTAAACTTTGCAATACAAATGTATTTATTTATATATCTGGTACATTTTGTGTTGGGTTTGTTTTATTATTTTATTATTATAATTATTTCCGAGTTCATGACGTGACTTAAATTAGTCTCTCATTAAGGAGGTGTTTGTAGATATTATGGCATTCAAGAAGCAGACTTGAGAGTTATTCAGGCTCTTAATCCATTGATGGACCCTTTTTTTAAATCCTCTGTATGTCTAACAAAACACACATATCCAGTATTAAATTACTTTTCTATTTGTTACCAGAATCTTAATAATGTTTGGACTTTGGAATAAATGGGTAATTGCAGTTAGACTGGCCTTGTGGAGCACTGGTTAGCACTGTTGCCCGACAGAGTCCTTAGTTCAAATCTTGGCCTGGTCACTATCCTTGAGGAATTTATATTTTCTCTCTCCTGTAATGGCTGTTTAGGTTTTTATTAATTTGATCTGGAGTGATTGAGTGTGTCCTGTGAACCACTTGTGCCAGAGGTGTCTAGAGGTGGTCTGTGCCTTACTTCTTATAGTTTCTGGAGGTCAGTTTATCCATCCATTAGTCTGTTTGCTAATCCAGTTTTAGTGAGATTAAGGTTGTAGTGTCATAGAAAAATCTTTATTCAATCTCCAAATAACGCAGTCACAGAGCAATGATGCAGAAGTTTTCTTTATTTGCACAGAGTATGCACAAATATCTCAGTCCATGGAGTGAGCAATCAAGTTCATACTTTTCTATTACCATTACCTTACCTAATACGACGTATATCACATCTTCTGACTATTAATATGCAGAACTTTATTATCCCATACAATCAACTAACAGCACCAGTATTTTCTGTCTCCTGTAGACTCTCCCATTAATTTGAATACTGCCTCTTTGAGGGGAGTGTTCTGTGGATTCTCCTATTGATTTTCCACTGCTTCATAGGAGGGGTGTTGGGGTTTTCCTATTGGTTTATCTTCGCTTTCTAGTAGGGTGTTTGTTACTCATTTACCTCATTCTAACCTTGGAAAATCAAGTTGGTGGTTCCTCTAAAATGAGGCAGACCTCATGTGCTTAAGCTTTAAGCTACGTTTAATTAACACTGGAGTTATCTTAATTCATTTTCCTTATATTCAATAATTCATTCTGTTATGGCTTCATATATATATATACTGTACTTGTAACAAATTGTAAAAGATTAGTATATATTAACTAAAAATTCAATAGCAGGTAAGCCAAAGCCCTCACACACACACAACCACATCTCACATAATACTCATTTTGATTTGCCAATCAACTTAAAAAATGTGCTTTTATTGGATTACCTGTGCATAAGGAGAACTTCCAGAATACACAGGAAAGGAGATGACCAAGAATCCATAGCAGACTTTTGTTTATGTATTTAATTTTTTGTTTTCCATGTGTAAAGTTGTGCAGCTGTTCAGGTATTTCTATTTGAAGGAAAATTTGTGTTGTCACAAAGATGTATAATAAATATAAAACATAAAAAAAAAAACTTTGTTTCCAAATTTGATTGATGAGCCTATAATTTTAATTGTTCGGATGCATACCTAATCTGTCAATTTTCTTTTATTTTACACAGATAAATATTTCCTCAATTTGAAGCTGTTCTTTTGTTAATTGAATGGAGAATGAATTACAAATATCTATTTAATTATATCTAGGATAATATTTCAAAAAGGGTTTTTGTACTCTATGCTTCAAAGATGCTTTGCTTAAACCATTGTGCAATTGTTTTTTCTCATCTTCCTCCATAATCATGAAAGTATGAAAAGAAATAAAGAAGGCCCCTTGAATGTTCACAAGTCAGGTCTTAAAGGTTTTGGTGACACACGCATAGCGTATCCATGCATCTTGCTTGAAATAGCATTGAAGGCTCTTACAACTACCACAGGAAAACAACACTCTTCAAAGTGATAGAGTGTTATTTTACACATATGTCATTTTTGATACAGACATAATATAAACAACAATAATATAGCTATTAATCTGACTAACATCCATCCATGAATTTTTTAAACACCCCAGGGCAGGATGCTTCTCATCACAGGGCACACATACAGTCAATGAAGCTGATCAAATTAAGAGATTCCAATAAGGTATTACTGGACACACCAAAGAAAATCCAGGTGGGCCACAAGGCAGCAGAGTTCAAATGCTACATACTGTAGACAGGAACTCTGGAACAGCAACTCTAACCGCTGTGCCACCAAAGAATCAAAAAACATTAAGTAGATTCTGTCAACATATAGATTCAGCCTACGTTTTCAGCCTTTTCAAAACAGAGAATATCAGTCTCAGCATTTCTTGAGAGGTTTGTATAACATCTTTCATAATGAGCTTTATAATACACATTGCATGTAATATAGTTAAGGCTACAAAAAATAAAGATGTGTTATATGGTAAAGGTGACAGAACAGGATTACTTATTCACAAATTATACAAAAAATCATAAAATATTTAAATCATATATTATTGACAATTTAAATATGACATTTTGAATTGTTTTTAGAATGGCCAGCCTCTCAGAACTGTTTTTACACAATTCAGCATTGTTAGGATAGAAATTTCCAAGAACAGTAATTAGTCAATCTGTAGTGTATATGATTTTAATGGTGTAAAATATGATAAAAGTTATCAGTATCAAGATGGGCAGTGGAAAGAAATGATGATAAGAAAGCGGCACAGAGCTACTCATCTGACAGTTACACAAAAGCCATATGAAAGAATGACTTAGTAATTAAGTTTCAGGCCGAAGTTTATGAGTAACAGTTATACCAGCTCTCATGATATTTGAAGATTGGGTTCCAAACACTGGAGTAGTATGAAATTAGTAAGGTTGCATACAGTAAACACAATATTTCTCTGTTTATGTACAATTCTTGTCGCTATACTAGTCATAAAAACTTTCACATTGTTGCACTTCACCTTACAAAATCATCTTGTTTGAAAGGGTTGAGAACACTTTAAGCACTCTAGGTAAGTGGATTAGTGTGACTCTTGGATGCCACAACATTATTTCTTACATCCTTTGGAAGGCTTTTCAGTGGGCTGGTCTCGCTGTATACACATTTGCAGCAGAATATCTTTGTGGGCATGAAAACAGAAGAGCACAAGAAACTGGTACTTGTGTCTGCTTCAATCCTCTAATTTCCTTTCCATCAAATTGTACTTCACAAGTTCCTGGTGAAATCAGGAATTGTTGATTTAATTATAAATAATGAAAAGATTAGGATAACAATCAAAACAAAAAAGTGAAAATTCTCTAGGTAACCAGTGGAAATACTAAAGATATTTTAATGTTGAAAAGTATTAATGTAAAAAAAAACAGGTTAGTTTTGTATCCTCCTGCAATCAAAGTTATATTTTACAATTTTCAGGCCTCCTGTAGAGCAGTAAAATAAGTGACTTTTCGCCTGCTGAGATAAAGGAATGTGAAGTTCACCTGGGGTCTACTATAACTCTTTCTTTAGCTGCAATATTGTATATTACTGAATTAAACTATTCACCCATCAGTCCATTTTTTGTAACTGGCTTAGCCAATTACAGGGCAGCAATATCAAGCTCAAAGCAGGGATCAACCATAGATGGAACAGCAGCCCATCATAAGGCACATATACTCAAATATTTATGCCAGGCCAAATTAGGTTTACCAGTTAACTTAAAATGCATGTCTTTGAGAGAAATTAGAAGAATGTGGAAACTCCATACAGGCAATAGAAACATGCACACTGAAGCAGTGAGGCAGCAAAACTAACTGCCACACAAGCATCCTATCTTTTGTTATATTATACCTCAATATTAAAGATTTTATATTATGCATTGTTATATCTGAAAAATAATGGTCAAATGCCAATTGCAATCACCTGTCCAAAAATGATTTGATGCATGGTAGTTGACTAAATGTGTGATTTATTATAGTCACATTTTTCCTTTGTTAATGTGAATATTCTCCAAAGGACTCTGATTTCTTCCAAATCCCATAACCTATTTTGGTATGGTTACTTGACTGCCCTATGTTGGGCCAATTTTACTGTGTGAGAGTGTGTATGAGGGGCTTTGCAATTCATTTGCATCTTATCAAAGGTTGCTGCCTTGTGTATTATGCTGCCAGGACAGAATGATGCCTTTCAACTTTAAAACAGAAATCTTGGGTCAAGTAACTGAATCATATTACATGTAATAGAACATAATCCAGGATACATGGTTTTATTTGGAATTATCATAATTATTTTATGTGAAAAAGAACAAATTGCATAGGTTGTAACAAGATAGCAGCAATCCTCTTAAATGAAAAGACACCAATACAGTTCAGTTAAGGTTAGAAAGGATACTTATTAACACAATAAAATATGTAAGGGAGGATATAGTGGAAGGAAAGAACATAATATAAAAAAGAAGAAAAAAAATAATAACATGTATGCCCTCTAACCTTTAAAAACTCATCTGGGTTCAAAATCCATACCTCCTCCTCAGTAGACTGGTGTCCTCATCATCTCCAGGTGAAACTTTACTTTTACGCCTAACTCATTTGACTGAGAAAGTTGAGGCCCTCTTAAGGGTCCTAAGTACTCCCAGGAGTACTTGTGGCACCACTCCTAAATATAGGGAAGCCCTTTTGGGTCACCCCTGTTCTTCCAGAGTTGCCTGCAAACACTACAGTTCTCAAGAGTCTAAGTGGGAATCTGAACCACTGAAGCGGAGCGATGCTGCTGCCCACTAGTGGCTTGATGAAGTACTGCTCATTTTGAGTTTATCCCTATGTGTGGACCTTTTTGAATGACATTCTGGCTGGGTAAGTGCTTTCCCTTTCTGGCTTGCAATTCCCTGTAGCCTCTTCCTTTACCTCAAAAGCTTTTGTTTTATACTAATACACACATTGATATAACTATTCTATAAAAGTATCCACCCACCCATCCATTATCCAACCCGCTATATCCTAACTACAGGGTCACGGGGGTTTTGCTGGAGTCAATCCCAGCCAACAAATGGGGCAAGGCAGGAAACAAATCCAGGGCAGGGTGCCAGCCCACCGCAGGGTGTGCACATACACCAAGCACACATTAAGGACAATTTAAAATCGCCAATGCAGCTAACCTGCATGTCTTTGGACTGTGGGAGGAAACCGGAGCACCCAGACGAAACCCACACAGACACAGGGAGAACATGAAAACTCCATGCAGGCAGGACCCGGCTACCACTGCGCCACCATGCTGCCCTCTATAAAAGTATTTTCATGAAAAAGAAGAAACAGTGAAAATCTATAAAATAAACATTTTAATATACAGTAGCTGAATCATTGCATTTAATCTACAACAGGACTGGCACAGCCATTTCAAGCCTATTGTAGTCTGTTAATGATCTGTGCAGGAAAACCTTTAAGAACTGAAGTAATCTAACCGAGCTGTAATAAAATCTTGACAGAGTATTTCTGCATATGTGATGAAGAGGTACTGTTGCAGTCTGCCAATAATTCATAGGTCAGGGTCATAGTTAGAGGTTTCCAATAAACTCTGTGCCTTGACCTTAAGATGGATTAACAAACTCATAATGTAGAGGGTGCAGATTTCTACATTTCATAAATGACAAGATGACAAGATTTTTTGCTTGAGCCAGTGCTGTTTTTTTTTATTGCGAAAAGCAATGTAGCAATGCTTTTCTTTAAAATATTAAGGAGATACAATTTTCATACATCTCTTAGAAAGACTTTTAAAACATAAATCATTTATGATTATAATTAATAACATGAAATTGGAGATATTTTGAATATACAGATAGTTCAGAAATGGCTTGCGATACAATAATGTGTGCCTCCTAGGTACTTTCAAGATAATGTGTTACAAATTGCTTCTATTGAAACCTCATGGGTTCCTTTAGACTAGCAGAGTGGAATGATAGCTGTGCAGAGGACAGAGGGGGGGGGGGGGTGTCGAGGTGAAGATGGTGTGAGTGAAAATTATTCCTCAAAGATCTCATCCTCTGCTAGTTTGCACTGCATGTGCACAACATGACTTATTAGGGTATGTAAATCGCCTTTTTCAGCTGTGTCAATCATTTCTAAGCTATGTCACTCATTTTATAATCACCATTTACAAAACATTAGCTGTGAGGCTTCTATTGGAAGTAATCATTTTAAAAGATGAAATATACTCATTAAGAATTAAGCCTTGTGCCTGTCATACTAGTACTCAAACCCTGTTTTAACTCTAACAGCCTGGATGCTAGTAGATTTTAGAAAAAAAAAATTAGAAATCAAATTTCCAGGCCTTGAAAAACAGTCCAAGAATTTACTTAGAAAAGTTATACCCTTTGTTTCAAGCATTTTTGTTTCATCATTTTATAAGATGGATCTAACAAATAAGGTACCGATTAACCTCTAAGGCTCTTTTCTTAATGGAGGATAAGAAGAATTGACAAAACCAGCTATAAAACTGTAACCTTTTACCTATCTCATTGTCCATATAAGTACCCCATGTATTCACTCCTAGGGAAATCAAATATCAGACTGCTCAAATTCTAAAATCGAGCAATCAAATAACAAGGTATCAACAGTCTAATCTCACAGGCACGTTTAAGTCTTTCAGGGCTGATGTTGACTTTTGTTGAAATTCAGTGGGATAGGACAGTAATCGGCTGTAAACTGCAACAGAACTCGGCCTTACATTTTAGTTCAGCATAGCTTTGCTGATTTGACATCGACGCCTTGCTCATGAATGACTAGTGAAGAGTAAACAGCCTCTAAAATGGCATCGACATCTGGTAAGACTAAAGCAAATGTGCAAAGCAAAATACCCCATGGACATTTTACGTATTATCGCTGAATCTGACTTTTTGGACTCTGAGTTTGATGCAGGTGATCTGGTGATGGATATCGAAAACAAAAGTGAGGTACCAGCATCAGCCTATCGGTCCCCAGCTGAACACGTTCGCATAGCTGATGCGTAGCAGCGTTCGCCTAGGAGAAAGAAACCATAGTGTGTCACACTACGACTGGCGCAGTCGCCCACCTGCTGTGCAAAGGCAGAGAGGTAGCTGTCCCACCGTGCATTCCTGCTGACCATTGAGCCGCCCCTGCGCAGCCACTGCTGCCAGAGATGCCGAACAGGCACCAACAGTTGTCACAGCATGTAGCAACAAACATTCTATGTTGATTTTATGTGTGAAACCAGTGCATTGTGTGCTTTACAGAAAACTACACTTTTTGGAAAAAAATATTCAGTCCTCAAAGAGTTAATAATTAAGTATTACAGAAAACAGAGTGAATTCTGTCAGACAGGACTCACTCACTACATTCTCAATGTCAGTTCTTGCCATCAGGTCACAAGTTCTAAGACTAAAAAGCAACTGGTTCAAATACTCTTTCATTCCAACTGCAAATAATCTTCTAAATAAGTCCATCCATCCATTATCCAACCCGCTATATCCTAACTACAGAGTCATGGGAGTTTGCTGGAGCCAATCCCACCCATCACAGGGCACAAGGCAGGAAACAAACCCTGTGCAGGGTGCCAGCCAACTGCAGTCTAAATAAGTCCAACTTTAATAAACATCCACACTGAAATAATGAAATGTACAGTTATCATTTGCATCAATCATTAGGCAAGCTTACATTTTGGTTTAATTTTTATGTGCAATACATTATGTTTGATCTAACGTTTCACCATAAATGTTCATTGCTATGTTATATTTATTTGTACTGTTTTTTTAATGGATCTATTCTTTGTGATTTAGTTTTAAAGTTACAATGTGGTCTTTCTATGAAATCTGCCGACAAGCCAAATTTCCATCATGGGACAATAAAAAAAATGGAATTGAATTGACTGCGGCTGTCTTTTTTTTCACTTCTGTACTTCAACCCAGTGTTCCACAAATACAGAAATTTATAAACTGTTCTCTGTACTCTAAAGGGACCACATCTAGATAAGGAATGACCAATGTTGTCACTCAACTCGCTAATAGCAATTGGACAGAGACATTGAGGTTAAGCTTTTACTTAAAAGTCTTGTTTATCTACATAATAACCAATACCAACAAATATAAGCAATACAAAGAATTATACAGCCTAGGTGGGCAGAATCATTCAGTCCCAGATGACATTTCTAAGGTGCTCTAGTTTCTAAGTTGCAGATTATGTAAACCTAATTGAAAAATGAAAAGAAAGATTTGTTGCCCGACAGGAAACAGGAACAGATAGCAAGACTCCTTTTAAGTATCCATGTTTGCAATTGATCTGAGTTCTTTACAGATGCAACTAAACACTGTTTTTGCAACAACTGAACTCAGCAACTAAACAGAGGGAACGCTTTTGGAAGAACGTCTAAAAAAAGACAGTCACTCTCCTTCTTGCTCATATTAAATGCACACACATGGCTTTTGTTCTTTCTGTTAGCCATGAAGCTAACATTTTTATTGTTTTCTCAAAAAACAAGAGTGTTGCTAATTCATTATCACACACGCCAAGGTCGATTTTCATGGGAATCAAAAGCTACTTGAAGCTGTGGACTGGCTAAACAAAACATTCTCAGGTGTTCAGCTTGACAAGAATTTCAGACTTTGACTGTTTAGCTGAAATCTGTCAGTTGAAAAAGTTATAGCATTCCTTATTCACTTATCATAACAGTATATTAACACAGCTTTCTCTGCTTGACACATTTACCTGTTTTGGATATCCGTGAAATGTCAAAGAAATGTAGCTGGTAAATTGCAGTGATCAGCAATGGCATTGCTAAATGTAAAAGAAGATCATGTTGAATAACTTATTAGTACGTTATACTGCAGGGGTGTCGAACTCCTGTCCTGGAGGGCCACAGTGGCTGCAGGTTTTCATTGTAACCATTTTCTTAATTAATGACCAGTTTTTCCTACTAATGAACTTCTTTTGCCTTAGTTTTAATTAACTTGACTCAGCCAAACAATAACGAGACACAAAACACTCAGCCACCTGACCAGCTCACCTGTGCCTATCACACAATATCTGAATATAAAGAAAAGTGAAGGTCTACGAAAGGTAGATGTCTCAGGTCACTGAAACATTTTGATGGTGTTCTTAGAATAAACAGAAAATCAACAGTTTTGGAAAAGTCTGCTGTGGCAGAATGAGAGCAGCAACAAGCCATGGAATTAAATAACAGGTTTAATTAACAGCAAGAATCAGCTTCTCATTAAGAACATGGTTGGAGTGAGATTGGTAGGAGTTTGAAGCTCCCATTTAGCTGGTTATCTGTCAACTCGTTTCATATGTCATTTCTGTTTAGCTGTCTTTTAATGAAGAAAAGAATCAATTCAGAGGACTGAATCCTTAAAAACAAGGGCTATTAAAGTGAAGTGAAAAAGAGTTAATTAGCAGTGAAACGTTGTCACTGATTAGGAAAACGGTTTGAATAAAAACCTGCTGCCACTGTGGCCCTCCAGGCCTGGAGTTTGACACCCCTGTCATACTGAATCTCTTAGAGTGAGCATAATGTAACACAAAGTACTTAATGTTTGTAAGAGCACAAACAAAAGTACTAAAATGTGAGAACTCCCATTGTCATTCATTTAATCTGTCATGTTTTCACAGGTAGGGACTCTCTTTCTAGTCTTTTGAAGTTTGCTGTAAATAGAGAGGAGAATTATCAATGTGATCATATGATCTTTGAACCTGAATGTCTTACAGATGTCTACCTAAACAAAACCAATGAAAAGTGCTTTTCCCCAATTAAACATTTTCCTTTAATATTAGGGAACATTAGTGAACAAATAACACTTTTTTGCCATTTATTGACAGAACATATTTATCCAACACCAACTGGCACTGTGTGAAAAAGTTATTTTTCACTTGTTGTGCGACCATTAGCTACATTGTGGAGAATTTCAGTCCACCTTTCCTTGCAGAAATGCTTCACTTCTGAAACGTTGGTAGGGGTGAGCTGCTTCTTTCAGGACCTCCCACAGCATCAGTAAAGGGTTTAAGTCTGGACTTTGATGAGGTTAGTTCAAAGTTTGAATTTTGAGTATTGTGGTGTGCACCTGGCTTCAGTTTCAGACATTCTTCCTGAGAACTGTCTGGTACAGAGCAGACATCATGCATCTTCAATTATGGCAATTAATGCACATTTATATTAGAATATTTGTTTCCAATAATGAATTGTACAAATCAAAGCAATACATTCAAATATAAATGTGCTTTTACTGCACTGTACTTACATGATGAATGAGAAAAGCATCAGTGAGAAAAGTTTTAATTTTGTCAAATTTGTTATAGTTTGAACTCAAAAGAACCATAAGTCAAGAGATCCATGCCCTATGATTCAGGAGGTTCTTTGCTTTAAACGTCCAGCTACCAGCATCAGCAAAGTGAAAACGCTGGTGATATTATGCAGGAAACATACACACTTTTGCACTCCCAATGAGCCCAGATGAACTGATTTGTTCTTGCTTGTGAATCAATTCGTATGATTCACTACAAGACATCAGTCAAATAGAACACATCGTTTCCGGGTTGCCCATCACTATCAGGTACATAGACATTAAATTATTTTTAATTTTAACACAGATATTTCAGAGAGTGCATATGCAACAAACAAGAGAAACAATAGAAACACCAGTTCATCTTAAATAACGCAAGTTTTCACGTTTACACCAAGGCTATATCTATCAAATACGTGTACTGTAGCACCAGAAAACACATAGGCTGACACATAAAGAAATCTCAGCATACACTACTGTATATACCGAACAAGAGAGCAGAAGATCTTAAGATACAATGTAGTTTATAAAAAACATAAGCATAAAAACTCAAGCATGACTCTTCAGTAGTTTAGCTTGATATTGCATGCAGCTTAATAAAGGCTATCAAAATCATATGGTTAATGCCGCCTCAGCTTAATGTTTAGATGGCATAATGCTTCGCCATAGTTAAAGTAAAATTGTACCAAATTCATAATTAAAAATATGATTAATGTTTAAACATTTTAGTTAAGGATATTTATTGGACAGTCTGAATGGAGTAGACCGGCCAACTCTGCAGTGCCAGATGGTTTGGATAGTTTTTTTGTCAGTTAAATGAAATAAGTTAATAATATATTTTCGTTCTTTACCTACATGCTCTTTATATTATACTAGCAAAATACCCGCACTTCGCAGCGGAGAAGTAGTGTGTTAAAGAAGTTAAGAAAAAGAAAAGGAAACATTTTAAAAATAATGTAACATGATTGTCAATGTAATTGTTTTGCCACTGTTATGAGTGTTGCTGTCATATATATATATATATATATATATATACACACACACACACATATATACATATACATATATACATATACTAGCAGAATACCCGCGCTTCGCAGCGGAGAAGTAGTGTGTTAAAGAAGTTATGAAAAAGAAAAGGAAATATTTTAAAAATAACGTAACATGATTGTTAATGTAATTGTTTTGTCATTGATATGAGTGTTGTTGTCATCTCTCTCTCTCTCTCTATCTATATATATATATATATATATATATATATATATATAGCAAAATACCCACGTTTGGCAGCAGAGAACTAAAAAGAAAAGGAAACATGTTAATAATAACGTAGCATGATTGACAATATAATTGTTTTGTCATTGTCATGAGTGTTGCTGGCATATATATATATATATATATACACTCACACACACACACATATATAAACATATATATACACATATATATATATATATACATATAAATATATATACATATATACACATATATATACACACACACACACATATATATATACATATATACACATATACATATCTACATATATACTGTATATATATATATATATATATATATATATATATA
>JANRMT010062848.1:2278588-2376053 GCA_026402145.1 Polypterus bichir lapradei
CATTATTCATGAAGCTTCAATAGGTGAATAGGTGATCTGTCTTTCTGCGTTAACTGCATGCGTTTTCATACGTCTCAAACTAAGGGGATGCGAGGTTAAAATAAATCGAGAAGCGCGCGTACATACTTAGTGCATCCCCTCTCGGGAATTGAACTTCAGACGTGGGCGCTACAGGCGAATGCTTTACTATCGCGCCACGGCGTGTGGTTTATCTATTTGAGCGTAGCAGTGTAATTCGTTTTTTGTTCAGCACTCTTTGGAACTGTTACTTTTTGTCTGCGCACTGCGTCAGTTCACGTGAGCCGCTGAATATGGTTTTATATGTCACTCGCTCGCTTCTAATTGTTTCGCTGCCTTCTTAATTATATAATGCATGTTTTCTAAAGTGCGTTTTGTAGCTCTTCCTGGCTTTCTACGTAATGCGTGATTACGTGAGAGGCGTGATGATGTCATACGAAACTCCGCCCCTCCAGCTGAACTCCATTACAGTAAATGGAGAAAAACAACTTCCAGTTATGACCATTACGCGTAGAATTTCGAAATGAAACCTGCCCAACTTTTGTAAGGAATGAGCCTGCCAAATTTCAGCCTTCTACCTACACGGGAAGTTGGAGAATTAGCGATGAGTCAGTCAGTCAGTCAGTCAGTCAGTGAGTGAGTGAGGGCTTTGCCGTTTATTAGTATAGATACATATAAACATATCTACATATACACATAACTACACATACAGATATCTATATATATATGTATACATATACACATCTACATATATATACATATATATACACATATCAACATATATATACACATACATATACACTCGTACATACATACATACACACACACACACACATATACATATATACATACATACATACAGATAAATATACATATATATACTGTCACAAAACGAGACAAAGACAGATAAAGGTTTGGGGCAGCCACCCATATAATTTGGTATCCTGGCTGCAAAAGTCATTTTTCAAAGGAACTGGCACTGAAGTGCATACAACAGAGTCCAAAACCAGACTGCGGGAGAAGGGAAAAGGGTAGGCTTTTAAAGGGGAAGACAGGAAGTGAGGTCATAAGGATCGGGCACGTGTTCATTATTCATTGGATCAGGCCCGGATGTGACATCAAGGGGGCCGTAGCTGGTAAGGTCTGTTTCCATTGGTTCGGTCCCAGAAGTGATGTGAAGAGAGCCAGGTGGAGCCTCCCGGGTTTGGTCTACAGGGAAGTGAGAAAAAGAGTTAGTGCACTCTGCCACATCCCGGCATGCCTCAGAACTGCCTTCACTCGAGCCCTTTAGCTGCCTCCCATGCGCGCGTGCGTGACTATACACACATACACATACATATATATATACACATACATACATACATACATACACACACACATATATATATATACACACATATATACATATATATACAGATCTACATATATATACATATCTACATGTATACACACATATATATATATATACATATCCACATATATATACACATATATATACATATATATATACACATACTGTACATACATATATATCTACATATATATATACTGTATATAGCAAAATCCCCGCAGTTCGCAGCGACGAAGAACTGCTTTTAAATTTTTATTAAGAAGAAAAGAAAACCTTTTTAAACTGAGGGAAAATATACCAATAACTATCTGTTAAGGATCTCTTTGTATACCACGTTGTCAGTTCAGCATTCACAGGTTGTAATATGACCAAGCTGTGCACTAAGATTACTTTTGAGAATGCAACGTATAGTTTTGTCCAGGAGAAAAGCAATGTTGCCTCAAATCAATGGCAAGCTTTTGTAGGGTCTGTCCCTGAGACTTATTAATTGTCATCGCGAAGCAGAGCCTTACTGGAAATTTGAGGCATTTGAATTGAAATGGGAGATCAGAGGGTATAACGTGATGCGAGAAATACATTCAGAGTGTGGCGCTGTTTTTTTCTGTAGCTGCCTTCACACAGCTTCTCTGCTTTTTTATAAACAAACGCCATATAAGGCCATCGTTTCTCCTTGCTTCGCGGTTCTATACTGTTTTATTACGATTGTGTAGCTATTCGAGACTTACTTTACTGTTCAGGTACCCATTTCCTTTATTTAATCTGCGGCTTGAACGCTATTTTTTGTTCGTTTATTACGATTATAGATATTTATTGATTGCCTTCTTTAGCTGACTGCCTGCTCATATAAGGCGCTCCGCTGGTTTTTTGTGAAGCAGCCTTTACACAGCTTCTCCGCTGTTTTATAAATGAACGACATATAAAGCCATCCTTTTTCCTTGCTTTGCCAAGGAAGCTGCCTTTTTATTTAATCCACGGGTTCTCCGCTGTTTTATTGTTCGTTTATTACGATTATTATAGTTCTCTTTGTATATCACGTTGTCAGTTCAGCACTCAGATTGTAATATGACGAAGCTGCGTGAGCTCACTCTTGAGAATGCAACGTATAGTTGTCCAGGAGAAAAGCAATCTTGCCTGAAATCAATGGCAACCTTTTGTAGGGTCTGTCCCTGAGACTTATTACTTGTCATTGCGCAGCAGAGCCTTACTGGAAATTGTTGGCATCTGAATTGAAATGGGAGATCAGAGGGTATAAAGGGGATGCGAGGAATACATTGAGTGTGGAGAAACTCTAAAGACAGCGTGTGTATTAACTTATGGATTTTTCTTTGAGTATTTGGTGGCACCGTGACGAAGTTGCTTCCGCAAGACCGCGTTATCTGTGGAGCTCAGCTCGGAGCATATTCTTTTCCTACCTTGTCAATTGTGTAATGCATTTTTTGAACAGGTTTGATGCATGGAGGTGATCACTCGTACTGCATTCAGTCAGTTCACGTGAGCTGCTCTTTTGTGTGATGTTGCGATGTCCACGGCTTTATTTAATGTTAGCTAACACCCAGCACTTAAAAGTTTCTCGCTACAGCAATTTTAACTCCGTTACAAAGTGATCCAAAGTCTCGTTTATACCTCGTGTCTTCTCATTAAACTTGTATCTCGTGAATAAAGTATTCAGCATTTTTCTTCAGCGATCTTTGGGAGCTCTTCCTTCTTTTCTGCGTACTGTGGTCACAGTAAGTTCACGTGATTACGTGGGAGGCATGATGATGTCACACGCAGCTCCGCCCCCCACGGCCATCGAGCTAAAGTCCATTACAGTATATGGAGAAAAATAGGTTCCAGTTATGACCATTACGCATAGAATTTCAAAATGAAACCTGCCCAACTTTTGTAAGTAAGCTGTAAGGAATGAGCCTGCCAAATTTCAGCCTTCTACCTACACGGGAAGTTGGAGAATTAGTGATGAGTGAGTGAGTGAGTGAGTGAGGGCTTTGCCTTTTATTAGTATAGATTAGATTTAGATAGATGAACTGATTTTTTCAGTATCAAAAATGTGGTATAGCTGAAAAAATCAGGAAGGAGTGAATACATTTTCATGACACTGTATTTTTATTTATAAAGATTTAGTATGCCATAAAAATAACCATATTAAACGCAGATATTGTATAAGAAGAAAATCAACAAGGATCAAGAGAGAGGAGAAAGGAAATATAGACAATTCCTATAAATGCTGCAGCTGTAAAGTTCAACTTAGTTTTGAAAGGAATAAGGAGGTTATAAACTAAGAAAGACAGTATGGCTATCGATCCTTGTAACCAATTGGAAGAGTGAGAAAAAACATAACCTATTGAGTGGACTTTTTGAAATAGAGTTATAAAATGTCCAACCGGCCTGGGAATTCCTATGGAGAAACAGATTATTGAGGTAAACAACATGACCACTCCCTGCTTTTGTTGAACTGAAGGAGATAACCTGCCAAAGACTTTCACTGTGCCCCTGTTCTTTTCTATAAGAATACTTTAACTGTCTGTATTTAGGACTGTAACCCGACATCTCAATAATAAGCTGTACAATAGAAAGTAACAATAAAAAGCACCTTTATTTCAGTCTGTAGTACTTAGTTTTGCTCTGAGCCATTGCTGGGTGCGTGTGTTTGTTTATTTAAAGCTAGAATTTAACAGAATACATACTGTACACAATGCATACACACTCATGCTAGGTACATGATTCGCATCTGGTGATCACTCTGTGAGTGCATAGTAGCTGTTTGCGAAATCCCCAGGCGATTAACACACATTTTTAGTAATAAATTTGTCCAACTCTATTGAATGTTCATTTAATGAAAGGAAACTGTAAAATCTGGCAGATAAAATAGTTCTATTCCATATACTGAGCATTCTGCAAAGAGAATTACTAAATTACACAATAATCAAAATAAATAGTAACACTGAAGGAACGGGTATTACTTACCAGAGATCAGCCACATTCAGAAATGACTTAATTTCAAGATAGATTAATATGCTTCAAAAAATATTTAAAGGATACTACCAGGAGTGATAAAGAGTGGCTCATAGTCCAGGTTGGAGTGTAAGTGTCAAAGTGTCTGAGAAGCTTCTGTTTGACACTTGCCTTATGAGGCACTCATTTATTCTCCCATAGTGGATGTGACAAAATAAAGCAGTCAGCAGAAATTAATACTCCTATCTAAAAGAGCCACTTTATGTTATTTTAATAGAATATCTTTCATGATGTACTGTATACTATTTCCAAGGAAGTTTACATAAACAGTAAAACTAAATTCAATTTGTTTGTATTACCACTTGAGCACAGTAAGTTTAGATGAATTTTTTTGTCATAGGTATATATAATTAAAACAAATTGTTATTACACTATTAATTGTGGAGGTGCAGTCTTTTAAATTCATGTTCTTCGTGGCAGAAAACAGAGGAGAGAAAAAATTATATGCCTTGGGAATTTTCATTCTTTAATGAAACTTGCCTCCCTGACTTACAAACTGTTATGATAATAATGTGGATGGTCTCCTTGACCCTCTGTAATCCTTTACATGAGAACATAAGCACTTAAGAAGTTTGACAAATCAGAAGATGCCTTTTTAGTTAATCAAGCTTCTTTGTTCAGCTAATACCTCATCCACATACAGTACTACTTAAAAACTGTCAAAGTTTCTGCTTCAATTACAGAACTTGTAATCCAGATTCCCAAATGTTTTTGTGTAAAGATGTGCCTCCTGGCTTGAGCCATAAATGTACTTTCCCTTAATTTCCAATTATGCCGTTAAGTACATGATTTGTCATTTAGTCAAAAGAAATTTGTTACATCCACTTCATCAATGTCTTTAGTCTTTTTGAAGACCTGAATTCGGTTCCCAGTCTGCACCGCTCCAGACTAAACAGGTTTAACCCTTTGAACATGGCCATTGTTTCTGGGATGTTCTTGGTTGCTCTACTCCTCACAGCTTTAAGTGCTTCTATGTCTTTTCTGTTGAGCGATGACCAAGACCTCACACAATAATCAATTGCATATACAGAAGAACACTCTTTGATTTATAGTCAACAATTTTTATAGTATAAAATTATGTTTTCAAGCAACGTTATAAATATTGTATATATTAGAAAAAGTACACTGTTTTTCTCCTGCCGGTTAACTAACTTGAGATTCAGGTTTGTAGGTTAACTGTGATGATAGTAGCTTCTTATTTAACCTTCAGTTTATTAAAGGCCTTTAGAAGATCTGAATAAATTATGTCATCTTCTTTGCTTTGTGAATTTCTGCAGTTGTCTGTTCAAAATAATCTAAAAGGCTAGTTTGGCAGGATCTTTTCTAATAAACCCATAGACCTGTGCTGGCGTTTATTTAAAATTCTCTTTTCTAGTTTATGTCTTATTAATGTTTCCATATTTTTGTATTTTATAGAAATAAGACTTACTGATCTATAATTACCAAGATCCATTTTGTCTCCCTTCTTATAGATTAGTCACATTTGCAACTCTTCAGTCATCAGGTACTTCTTGTCTCTGAAGTGACTTCTGAAATATGCCCAATAAAAATTAACAATTAAAATTTACCAATAACTATAACAGGCAATGAAGCATGCAGCAAGTGAACTTCCCATTGTACATCTGTATCTATTGTTATGCTTATGAATACATATCAAAGGATGAAGAGGCAATGGTGTGAGTTCTCACCTACTGTAATTATGTGGTTGGACCAAGCTATAGTGTTAGAGATCAATGTGTCCAGAACTTACAACTGTTGGCCATCTCTGCTGCAGTCCATTGATTTAAATGGGTGTGTGTCTTCCTCACCTCCACTTACTGAAACCAGATCTTTGGTCCTACTCACATTTAGGTAGAAGCATTTCTCTTGGCACCACATTGCTAGGTCCTTAGCCTGTTTCTATGTGGGCAATGTTATCATTGTTGATGATGAGACCAGTTGTGGTAGTGTCATGGGAGAATCTAAAGTTAGAGATATTTCTAGCTACTGTATATGTAAGCACAGATTAAAGCATTGGACAGAGTACACAATACTGGGGGTTCCTATTTTTAGAGCTTTCACAGAGGAATACTTTTTAACATTCATCTCAGAAGGAGAGATTCTAGTCAGAAGGTTTAAAATTCCCTAAAGATAAAGATGTTGAGACCCAGGGTCATTTAAACTGATGATGAGCTTGTACAATATTATATTACTTGTTGAACTATGATGTACAATATAATATTGATTAGGGAATTGGGGGAGTGTTTTCATCTATGGATATTTTATGGTGAATAACAAATCAGAGTGATTCTAAGCTGTCAGAGATTTTGTAGTAATGTTTTCAATCACCAGCCTTTTAAGATACTTCACTATGATGGATAAAACTATTCCTGGGTTGTTGTCATTGTGGTAGTTTACCTTATCTGGATTTTCCATTAGGATAAGCTTTTTTAGCAGCAGTCATGAATAGCAGATTGATGTAGTTAAAAGAAAAAGTTGTCTTTAAAGACAAGTCTGTGTTAGGCAGGAGTGGGAGTTTCATTTTGACCAGTTTATTTGCCCACTTAAAAAGTTGTTCTAACATCAATTATTGCAGAAGCATAGAAGTCGGTCATTAACTGAAGATGCTGATAATAATTCAAGCTATATCATATTTACTCTGCAACATATGGCACATGTCAAAAATATGAATTGTAATTTAAATTTATCCTGATATTACCCTTTGATTTCTAAAAACCAGACCAAAGGTTGTGCAGAAAACATTGAAATGCACTTGGTGTTTAATCTTAAAATTAATAATTGTTGACCTCCATTTTAAATAATGTATTTACACAAGAATACATATTAATTAGTTGTTTTGCTTGATGTGGAATAAAAACAGGTTTTATAGCAGATAAATGCATTTTATTTGCAGGTATGTAATGTAACAAGATTTTCACATGTCAAAATCATAGTTTTGTTAGAGAAGCTAGGTGAGCAGTAATCATGTAAGGGTACACTATATAGCAAATTCAGCTTCAAAATATTATATCTTATGCCATTGACTTTCAAATGTATGTTGATTGTATGAGAATAGAGCAACAAACATCTGAATTTACAATGTGAAAGGTAAAACAATAATGCACAATACTATCAGAAAGTGCGCAACATATCACCTCTGTGAAGCACCATGACAAACGTCCTTGCTTAAGTGATTCCAGATGGTGTAAACTTCTGATGCCAGCTCCAGGTCCGCTGCCTGCCCCAATTACATTTCTAAGAAAATATTTCCAACCATCCATCATCCAACCCGCTATATCCAAACTACTAGGCCACGGGGGTCTTCTGGAGCCAATCCCAGCCAACACAGGGCACAAGAAAGGAAACAAACCCTGGGCAGGGCACCAGCCCACCGCAGGACACACACACACCCACACACCAAGCACACACTAGGGACAATTTTAGGATCGCCAATGCACCTAACCTATATGTCTTTGGATTGTGGGAGGAAACCGGAGCACCCGGAGAAAACCCACGCAGACATGGGGAGAACATGCAAACTCCACGCAGGGAGGACCCGGGAAGTGAACCTCGGTCTCCTATCTGCAAGGCAGCAGCACTACCACTGCGCCACCCAAGAAAATATTTCTGAAGAATAAATCATTAGAAACAAGCAAAAGTCAAGTTCCCTTAACTCCTTAATGCAGAAATTGTTTCCATTGTTATTCTGTATTTCTTAGAACAGTTGTATTTGTTTTGACATTGCATTGTTTGATCTTCTTCCTTTAGATGAATGCGATATTCAATGTATCAAATATTTTAATGATTAACCATTACATCTTGATGTAGAAACATTTTCCCATGTTTACTGTCTTTGGATACTTATACAGTGAGTTAGAAAGACTGGTATCACCTCCTGGTATTTTACATTAGTCTCATAAAAAACATGTTTTATTTGTGTGTAGGTTGATGTTTCAATTGAAACCAGATTACATAAAGATATTTTCCTTAATATGAACAGCAGTGTGTGAAATACTGTGTGCAATTAGTCTATAATTAATTTTATTCAGTGACACCATTTGCCAATTTAATTGATTTGATTATGCTGAAGAGTAAATCATTCATCCATTAGCAAAAAAAGCTGGGTTTATCTGTGTTTTAGTGCCAACAAGAATGATTTTCTTCCATATCTAAATTCCATATTTATTCTGGTAGATTGGCAATGAATTCATTTTTTTCTGCTGTTAACAGACTTCTACCCAAAGGTGTTGTTTCCTGAGTTTAGAGATGAAAAGAAGGTGTTGGGAAACATAGACATTATCTAACCAAAAAGTGTAATGGATGAATGGCCTTGTCTCCTGTATTAATTTTTCTCGGTTTCGAATAATTTGGATCAGTATACCGCACACAATGAATAAACCTGAATTTTCTGTAAAGCAATGGCTAATAAATATACTGTAGATGAGTAAGCTGGAAACTGTGATTCAGCCCTTATGAGACCATCTAGATCTGATAATTATCTAATGTGTCACCTTCACTACACTATTATTGGCTACAATAATAGTCTCTTCATGTCACCAAATGACTAATAATGATGTCGAAGCTGCCACTTGCATGCAGTTCAGCATTCTATAAGTGCTGGTCAACACTACTATGAATTTTATTGTACTCTTTGGAACGTTTAGAATTAGTGCCTGAATTTGTCTTGAAAATCCTAAAATAATAAGCATTTACTCCTACTGTAACTATAGCTTGGGTGATTCTAACAAGCATGTGTTGAGCTTACTTTTCAGATGAGAGAGAACACCACCTTCCAGGTAAACTAAAACGTACAGTATGTAGTAAGTGGTAGTTTAGAAGTTGAGAGAGTGCACTGGTGACCCTCCATGGTGTTTATTGGTATGTATTGCAGTTCACGGGCTGTGGGAGGAATGGTCTCCATGGAGTTTGTGCTCTGTTACATGTGGGAGAGGGTCCAGAACAAGGACACGGACCTGCGTTGCTCCACAGCATGGAGGGAAGGCCTGCGAGGGCCCAGAGGTGCAAACTAAACTCTGCAATATCGCTGTGTGCCCTGGTTAGTACATTCACTCATCTACCTTTAACTTTTGATTTTTCTTTTTTCTTTGTCTGTCCCGTCCAAGATTTTGTATGTTTGTCTGTTACATAGTAGAGGAGAAATTTTAATTTTAAATTCAGTATTTTTTTTCTAACAATGTTTGTATATATATACATGTCACAAATAACTGACTTATCACGCTTATTTTTTGGCTCCGAAACACTTGTAGTTAAAAAGATGGCTTTTTAAATTGTAGCAAAATTATATTTAAGTCAATTTTAATACAATGAAATTTTAATCAATTTACTTATTTTAAATTGGAAAACTATTCATTTTAAAAGAATGTTTATTTCCCCATCCTTTCTTCATATACAATTACACTAATTTGAGTCGACAATTAAACAAGTATAAAAGGTATGGCTATGTCAAGTTTTTTTTTTTATTAAAGGCTTAATTCAATGACAGACGCAATTAGTTTAAAACACACACTGGAAAAAGTTAGTCCACGTACAGTACTTGTCAACATTAGGCTTAATCTAATGTTAACAGTGGTTATAAATTTTCTTTTTAATAATATATTGATATCATTTAAGAAATCAGTAATTGAGCATGCTTTTAGAAAGACATCTCTCAGGGCTCCATAGGCCACCTAGGATGGGTTTTCTATTACACCAGTTGAATTTTGGATCACACTTCTCCCGTTAGACCACTTTACTAACAACATGTCTTGAAAGATTACCCAGGGCCTGCAAACTTCTGCATCCTACCAAGGACACAATCTAACAAAGATTAAAGACACACCGTCTTCAAGCAATTATTTGTTGTTCTGGTTCATTTCAGCATGAACCTCTGCTATTTGTAGAGAATGTTTCCTCATCTAGCTGTGATTAGCAGTGCACACTAAAGATGTTCACAGTTCAGTATTTCACAACTGAGATGTAAATTAACACCCCCAAATCTAAGATCAAGGTCTTTTCCCTTAGATAGGCTTTTTTTGCAAGTTGGTGATGGGAGATCTGCCCTAAGTGTAGGCATTTAGGTACCACATAAACTAAGAAGGATACTATGTGGTGTTGAACCAAACAGAAGTGGTGAAGTGGGAGCAAAGTAAATGTATTATTCTTTACAATTTACTAGTCAATCTGCATTTCTGTTCCCATATAGGAAAACAAGCCTTGAAATAGTGACTAAAGTAATGACATTATGGGCATACAATAAAGTTCTTGCATATTGTTGGTGACTGAGAATGCCCAATAATCTGTGAGGATTTCAAAACAAAGCTTTTAGTTTTTTCAGATGAAGATGAGACCAGCTGTGGTTCAATATGAGGGAAATTAAACTGGAAACTTGAGGGAATATATCTTTCAGTTGACATTAGAACGCTTGGACATTCACTGGATGAGCAGGAAACCATTGTGAAGGACAAGAAGTATCATTGGACCAGCTGAGTTTGTTAACCATTGTAACGTCCACTGTGAAGAACAGACTGAAATGTCATGAAGTGAGATTTTAGTTTGCTACCATTTTGCAGATCAGGGTCACACCAAAGCTTTTGGGAATCTGTACAAATTTTTGCCTTATAATCATCAATCCTGGACATATGGGAGTTAGTCTGAACAAACGTCAAAATGTTTACTGCGCACAGCTTTTATATAAAAAAATCCTACATTACTTATAAATAAGTCTAATAGAGTATGTTAGTTTTAAAACCAACTCTTGGTCATGTTATTTGAAATCAACTGTACCATGTACTTGCCCAGTTGTTTATTAGTACCAGAGAAAAACATTTTTGACAAATTAATAACATTAATAAATACACTAAAAGCCATTTAATATAATGTCAGCATCCAGTATAATTTTTCAATTAAAAAATAACAAGCTGTTGGAAATGTTAATACATCTGATAAAATTCAGTTCATACATTAATTCCATTCATCCATGTTTCGCAACCCAAACATAAATGCATCCATCCATTTTCTTTACAAGCTTGATCAATTCAAGGTGAGGGCTCTTTTTACATAACAGTAATCCTGTTAATGTTTAAGGTAATAAGTACTTTTATGTGAATAAAGAAAAACAGATTAGTGTTTGAGCCTTCCATCCTTAATGGTAAACCATGGCATGGTCTAAATCCACAACACCTCATAAGTGGTCTAAATGGCATTCTCCAAGTGATTTGAGGAAGGCTTTTGTCAGATATTAAAGTGGCAGTTGATTAAAATATTCTGACAAATGTAGATTGTTTACTTTATTTTTGCTCTCCATTTTACCATGCATAAATTCTGTATGTTAATCTGTGTGTTTAATGAAAATGTTGCAATTTTGTCTTTCTGTCAAGCTAATGGGATGTAAGTGTGCTTTTGCATATCAGTTTTGAAATCACCCACTCATGTTCCATGGACAACTAGTCTTTTGAGCTGGAGTACTTTGGTCCCTCTTAGCACTGTCTAATGACCCCAAGTTGGAATACTTGAATTAGATGGATGGGTAGATGGATAGTGTGCTGTATCTTTTATTCATGTAGAAACTCCACTTCTTTCTTTGACCTGAATGCCTTACTCAATTACTGTAAAGTGCACGGTTCACCATTGCACCTTCTGCAATCACCATATGATATAAGTGCCAAAGAGCCTAAATGATACTGTATAATCTATGAGAATATTTGCAGGAATGTGGCACAGACGTCTACATCTTTAAACATGTCTCCTCTTGCAGTATTTCTGTTTAATATACAGTACTAGCTGAAATACCCGGTGTTGCCCAGGAAGAAAATAAAGTTTTTTTTTTTAATTGTTTGAGAAAAATGTAATAAAAAAACATAACTTTAAAAATAAAAAAATAACAAACATTGAAGACTCAGTAAAGTGCTTGCCTTGCGGTCTTGTATGTATGTTATCATCCAGTTGACGCTTGGAACTGGCCAATTCTATTAAATTTCAAAAGCAACAGGGGCGCGGTGGCACTCAAACATAAAAAATGCTGGCAATCACCTCCAGTTCACCCTCTGGTGGTCGTTCCGAGTGTCAACTGGATAATAACATGCATACAAGATCGCAAGATCACCCCCGACCCTACCCAGAAGGCGGTGGGTTAGGGATGATTTCACCCTACAGTATTTTTAGTTGACCAATGAGAAACATTTGTACCAAGTTTCATGGAAATTGCTCCAGCTGTTCAGAAGTGATACTGGAACATATATACAATACACACACATACACATTGACGTTTATATACAGTATATAGATTAGGCAATGGCATCAAATGGCAGAGTATTATATTTACAAGCAATAATAAATTATCGCTTGCTGTCCACTTCCCAGGAGGCATATTGAATAGTGACTAGAAGGTTTTGGAAAAATGATTTTCCATTCTGTACTTCATTTCTTCTCCTTAAACTCTTAAGTGTGGTGTATACTCCAGAGTCTTCACCTTTATAAAAAGAATATAGGGAATGAGACAACTCTTGGATTATTTGTCTTTCAAAAGATGCCTTTGAGTTCAAAAATGTTGCCTTGAATGGAAATTATTTATTCTTGCAGGAAGCAAAACAGCATGCAAGTCAGCATGTTAAGTAATTTGGCTTTTTTAAATGAACCATAAATATCCATTGACTGGTCTGTTCATTTCAGTGGTTCTGCTGAAAGAACTGTATCTACAGATGAATGCCATCCCATCAGGACTGGAAATATTTGTCACTGATTCACTGTCCCCTTCCTATACCCTGTGCTGTCTCGAACTGACCTAGTTGTATTCCGAGATGAAGAAACTGTACAAAAGTGGCATCTACAGCTGGCAGGGTGTCCAACAGTGACTCAGCAGCAATGCAATAAAAGCACAAAGTTCCAGAAATGAACATTATTAAGTCAAAATGACTGACAAATTTAGATTTCAGACTGAAAGCATGGTTAGATCATCTGCTTTTTTGATTTTTTTTTTTGATTTTGCTTAAAAAGTTTTCAAAGTGCTCCACTTTTTCTTTATCTGTTTAAGGCTGTTGCCTTTCCAGTTTCCTTTTCAGCTCTGTGGTGTCCTATCATTTATTTGGGAGACAGTTATGCAGGCAGATGCTTATACACGCTGTCAGTGGGGGAATCAAGCTGTTGTGAAACCAGCATAGCTCTCCTGGTAACTTCCTGTTCCTTCAGATGAGTGTTATGGCTTTTGAAACTTGTGTTGTTCTTCCATATTTTTGTCACCCTGTTGCTGATTCAGACTAGGTAAATCAGTGAAACATTTATTGATTTGTAATTTTTAATCTTGATCTGTCAGCTGGTAGTGACGTGTGATCACCAGTGTCTATGCTACACTTATATCCCTTAGTGGAAGAGGACATTTCAACTCCTTATTGCTCTTAGATTCAAGGCAGATAGTATAGAAGTGGGCCTAGTTAACTATGGTCAGTAAAAACAATAAATGGGTAACTGGAAAGCATGTGGAAGCTTGGAATGATGGCTAGTTCAGTGTTGGCCATGACATAGCTTTGAGAGACACCCTTTTCAAAGCCATTCTACTGCAACTGCCATTTTTATCTCTCTCTTATACAGTATAACCTGTTCATGTGTGACTACTGAAACTTTACATTTTTCCTCCCTTTTAAGCCTTTCGATCCTGATAATGAGAAACGTGACTAAATGCCCATCAGCACTTAATAGGAACATGTTTTGCTAATGTGAAATCCTGCTGTATTTTCAGCAGAAGGGCACATCATAGCACAAGTGGCTTTTCTCTTGGTCTGTGTGAGTAACCCCACTAGAGCTGAAAAAGCAGAGCGCATGTGGGTTTTTTGTGTGGGAGAGTTCTGAATGACAGCAAAAAGTGTTTACCGCAAAGAAGACAGTTAATTGTACCTATGTGTCAAGGATTCACACATGCAAATACTTCTGGCTGCTCTTTTGTTGCTAGTGCTCACAATGAAAGGTGCTATATCAAATAAAGATTGACAGAGGGCAAGTGACATTGAGTCTGTTTTTATTTATTTGTTTACATTCACTCTCGGCTCCTTTTGAGTGCTTTTGCATAAAACAGAATCCTACTTTGAAAGGAACAGAAGCAGATGAACAGAAAACAAAGAGAAATGTGCAGAAGCTGAATTTTCAGGTCTGCTAACACTGTGACCACATCTGTGTTCAGACAGGTTTTTAAAGGTCTGCAGGCACCTCTTTCCAATTATTGGATCATTCCTAGCAGTCCTCAGGTACTTTCAACAAATTCCCCAAGCTGTTAGTTAAGTTACACAGTATATATCTGCAGCTTCCGTTGCTATTGTTGGTGCCTGCGTTCCTGCCTGCCTATACTGTTCTTCCCAAAGAGCCCTGTCATACACAATAAATTGGTTTTCTTTGTTTCATTCTCCAGTTAATGTTAATGATTCAACCCGACCTTGCTGGTAAACTCTGTCATTTAATTTTCATTTTTTGTTTTCATTCACGGTTGATCACTGACAGTCCCAAGACTCACTGGTAAAGGCTGATTATGATTAATTTTGAAAAATCTCTCCACTGACTGCTCTTTGCACCCTGTACAGATGAGCTGTTAAATGTTCTTCATTTTTCAGTTAAAAAAAAAAAAACAAATAAGAAGTGCCATGATCATTTTTTCTTCTTTGAATGCCAGCAAAGAGTGTAAATTTGCTTAAATTAATTTTTTGTGCCATCCTTAGTGGCTTGCCTCACAAGGTGAAAAGTGCCACAGGAACAAGCAGCTTTTTATAGTACAAGACATGTACACTGTATATAATTAACTTTATTATCCTAAGCGTCTCTTTGTAGTTTGAACTGTGGTGGTGCTCAGATTTGTTCTTGCGTTTTGGAAGCAGTGCCACCCTGGCATAGCACTTTCCACAAGCTTGGGGCAGGGTTCAGAATGGTTTCATTTGCCCTTACAGATGTGAATCTGGATGCTAGTGGACTTCCTAATGGAAACTTGAGCAGGATAATCTAAGAAGCTTCTCATCGTCTGGATTAAACAGTGCATATAAATGAAAAATACCAGTCCTTGGTATTGCATGAAAGGAGCAGATGCTTGAATATTTCTGTTACATCTGTAGATCAATAGAAAGAAAGCACATAATGCATCACTGACAGAAGATCTGCAACATCTGTGTTTTATGTATTTTTTGTTATGTTATCTTGTGAACGTAAAAAGTGACAATTTTAATCAACTGCAATTATGTATTCTGTCTGTTTCAGTCAATATGTTTCATGTTTTTTTTTTGTTTTGTTTTATATATTTAACCGTTATATGAAAATGTGTTAGTAATCTTGCAGTTTTTTTCAATTTTATTGTAAATATAAAGGCAAAGTTTATTTGATTTTCAGTTTCAGCTAAGGAATCTTTTCACAGTAAGCAGTTAAAAGGTTAATAATGAGGTTAATGGTATATTATATAAACAATATTGTCTGTTGTAAATGTTTCTGATCCCTACTTGAGACTTTTGCAGTTGCAAAGCAGTCTGTTTTACTCCTGAGGTAAGTAGCCATTTAAATGTCAGAGAGATATATAGCTATAGCTGTGATGATAATCTAAAGGAGTAACATATCCCTGAAATATCTTATACTCTGCTTTTTTAATATTATTATAGAAAATATATAGAAATATTATCCCTTGATCAAAGAAACAGTCCATATCTTTCTGTTTATAAGCTCCCACTCTGCAATAAAACTACAGGGTTCAATTCTGTTAAGCGTCGTTTTTGGGAGTGATAAGTTACTCCCCCTTGTTATAGTGGAAGCAGGGTTAATAGCCATAATTTAATAAATATTAGAATCAAGGTTTCATTATTTGCTTTGTAAATATGTCGGATTACACAAGTTTTCCAATTATTCTGGAATCCCACTCCAAGGCAAAGTTGCAAAATGGCTAAGGTCACATAACTAACAAAGGAGAGTGACGCTAATCTGTTCTATTTCTTCTTGACATATGATCCTATTGTCACTGAGACCTGGGTGGCTAATATGATCTTTAAAGAGGATTAAGTGCTGCTTTTGCACAAATAAATTTTAACGTGATGCCATGTCTGTCAGCTGTCTCAGCAAGGCGCAGCTTGTTTTTGCAGCTCCATCACTACGGAAAATCGCCTTTTGCAAAAAGTAACATTTTACCCAGCTGCATGTCTGTCCACAAGTCTTTCAGTGGGATTTTGTATGAATTTCCAAAAAAACACACATATTCTGTTTCAGTGGCACTCATAGAGTTGTATTAAAATAGTAATCCATAAGTAGGTCAATTTTAGGTCTCTTGACTGTTTAGCATACATAAAGTTTTCTTTGCTTTTATGGCCATTGGAACCATTATAGGCTAACATCCCTAAATCACAAGCAGTTAGTTTCTTAAGCTTTTTTAGTGCTTTGAGGAGGACCATACACCTCCAAAAGATATATGAGCAGTTCTAAATTTTTAACAATGCTCCTGCTGCCGTTTCACACTCCTGTCACTACAATTCTCTTTTACACTCTCAGTCCTAGATTTCTGTTTCTGGCAGTTAAAGTTAGTAAATCTAATGAATAACAGTGCTGCCTCACAGTCCTAGAATCCTGAGTTCAAATTCCAGCCTAGTTACCATTTGTGTAGAGTTTGCATGCATAAGTTGTTTTCTGGGTCCTCTGATTTTTCTTCTACATCCCCAAAACAAACAGGTTAAGGTTATTGAAGCTCTAAATTGGCATTGCATGACTGAGTGTAGGTGTCAGGATGAGTTTGTCTTATGTAAGACTGGTGCCCTGTCCATGGCTCATCACTGACTTTGATAGACTCGGGGCTCTGTGACCCTAAACACGGCTTAGTGAGAGTGAAAATGGATGGATGGTCCCCCTTATGAACTGTGTCACTTTCAATGATTTAATAAATAACAAAGGGTGCACAACCTTTTCTAACCTTTTACCCCATTACACTGTAACTGGTATGGAGCTCCCCCAAACTCCAAACACAGTAATGTTCAACACAGTCCCAGGTTCAAATAGGGGCACTGTATTGATCACCAATGCTTTTCTAAAGTGAACACCGCCTCATACACACAATTAATTGATTCTTTCTGGTGAGTGTCACCCACTGCCTCCCGACTCTGGCTCTTTAAGGTGAGGTGGTTGACCCCTTTTAAACAGGACCCATGTATGCTTCCTGTACCATGGTAAGTCCTATTGGAAGCAGGGAGGTCCTCCGCTGGTGGCACCCTCTAATAGCACCCAGGGACCCAGACAGGGCTGCACACCTAGACTCCAACTCCCATGCATCCTTGAGGGTGTCCGAACTGGGATGCCTCGAGAGGAGAACTGCCACCTATCAGAAGGGGGATGGAACTTCTCCAGGCCTCCGATATCTGTCGTACATCCCTTATATCCTTTTGGCTGGGAAAGAAGTCGTTCTTTCATCCAGCCAGGATGACTTACAAAGTGCTATAAAGAAATTGACCCTCAGACTTCCTTTAAATGGCTGGTTGGGAACAGACTGAAAAGTTAGCCATCTTTGCTATCCTTGCTGAGTAGAGAAAGCATCAAATCCAGATAGTCATCCAAGGACTTCCACAGACAGAATACAATAAAAGAAAAAAACACTTGGCCCAAAACAGTGCAATGATGAACACCCACCTCCCTGCTCTTTCTCAGACTCCCATTCAGGTTCATTAAATTCACATTCATTGAAAGCAAAATATTGCAACATGGAAATTCACAATGAAGGTGGAAATCAATTATAAGGGTCACCCATATACACTGAATACTCCCCAGTGTAAATAAACCCCAAGTTATTTTAAGACCTGTAGCAGCCCGCATCTGCAAGCCTTTTACCAAGGTAAAAACTCTAAAGGAGAGAGAAGTTTTCAACAACTGGTTCCCTTTTTAATTTTTTATTAATTATGTTCTTGAGGTTTTGAGCTGCAGCTTTTTCAGCCTCATATGTCAATGGTTGTGAAGCAGCTAATGAAATCTCCCCATGGTACCGAATAATGAGAAGTGATATCTATGCTAATTTATTGAACGCTGCACAGCAGTGTTGCTTCAGAGTTTCAGAATGATTGCTCATAGTATTACAGTCAAAACCTTTGCAGTTCACAGAGCTTTAACAGAGAAGATTTGTGAATTTGTTCCTTATCTGCCAGCTGTAGAGACCCTGCTGGTGCATATAACAGTGAAGTCTTTTTTGTTGATATGCTGCATCCTTCTCTAAACTCTTGAGATTTGCAGTTAACTCACTGTTCAGTACTACCCACCCACTGTTATCCAGCCATGTCCTTTGTTACTTTGAAGGTTTTACTATAGTCATTCATATCACTCATGAATGACATAAGAAAACGAGATCTCAAACAAATAAACAGAAAATAGCCATTACTAAATGATAAAGGAAAGCTGCTCTTCCAAACTGATATGAACTGTATTTTGGGAAAAATCATCTTAAATGCTTAGTTGTGCTACTCTCCAGAACTGTCACACGGAGCTAGGGCTTCTTACCACAGTCCCTCATTTTACAGATATTGAAGAAGCAGAGTTTTAAGTCGGCCAGGGCTCCGTTTTTCCCCTGCCTCCCTCCTGGATATGACTGCTGTAAGATTACAGTTGCCAGGTAGCAGAGCCAGAAGGGTGCAGCAATAGGTGAAAATTGTCAAAAATGAGACAAGTTAAATGGTTCTGTCTTCATTTATTATTGACGTCAGTCATCGTGAAAGAATGTAGTTCTGTTTTATTCAATGTTACATGTGTGTATGATATTTTAAGTATCATATTAATACTTTCTTATATTAAATACTTCCAAAGGCATACTGAAGTCTAAATTAAGGCACTATGACTATGACTTTTGCAAGGTAATAATTCTAGTTCCTTTGATAATCTTTCAAATGAGCTCTCGCCTGCTGATGACCACAAGCAAGTCACTTAGCCACTCTGTGCTCTTGTCTTAAGTGGCACTCAAGCAGTTTTGATGTATAGTTCAAACCTGTTCTCTGAAAAGTGCTTGGAAGATAAAAGGTTCACCAGTAATTCCTATTATTATTGATTGTCTAGTCATTCACTCTTCTTTTGGCACTGCAAACCCATCAAACAACAAGACACCTGTCACTGAATGTAAGCATGAAGGTTCAAATTTCACAACAGAACATTGTTTGTGGATTGGCCATGTTGTGCCCTTGACTAATGGCAGGTTCCCTTGTGTGTGTGTTTTATGTGTTGACAGTGGAGGGGCAGTGGTTGGAGTGGGGTCCCTGGACTAGGTGTTCAGCGACCTGTTCGAATGGCACGCAGCAGCGCACACGGAGGTGCAATGTCTCTATTCATGGCTGGACGGAATGCAAAGGTCCCCATGCGGAGACCCGGGAATGTGCTAGTGCAGCCTGCCCAGGTATGTAAGCCCCATGCTATAAGGTGGGGCAGAGGGGAATCTCTGTGTCTCTTTGTGGGCCCACTTTGTCCTAGAAAGCATATAATATAGATTATTCCAAGCAAAATGAAACCTCTTCAAGTTGCAGATAATATTCTAGATGCATACATTTAAAAATAGATATTTGCCTGTTTGTTTAATGACTCCATCCTGCTGAGGGCTTTGTGCTTTTGCATTTAAAGGTGAACATTAAGCATTGGACATGCTGTACATTAATGGTCATCAAAGTCTAATAATTCAGTCCTTTAATTTAAGATGATTTGTGTCAGTTCGATAGACACAAGCTTTATGTCTAGTCCATTATGACTAGATTATTTGCTTTTTTATTTATTTTCTCGTCAGGAATAAGTGCTCAAACTACACTGTTCCTTAGGATAAGCACTCTGAAGCTTCTGTTTCCTTTTTAGCTATAACAGTACAGTAATTGTATTCCTTTCTTCATGACGTGTCTGATTTAACTCCTCTGAATAGATGCTGTTTCATATTTAGTATAAGGACCTAAACTATTACTTGAGGGTAAAAAATGTCCCATTTGCATTCATAAGGAATACAAAGTGAAGCATTAATGATACTCCTGCAGATCATTAGCAGTGAAACCATAAAAGGCATTCACTGTAATTGGGTGTGCTGTCCACAAAGGAGCTTTCACTTCACATTGCTCTACACTTTCATTGGTCAAACCATAGAATTTACCTGCCAGGTGGTATAGTCTCTGCTAGTAAACTGGGATTATTTCCATGGCACTTGGAGTATTTAAGTGGTGTTCTTCATTGCATATTTTGATTTTATTATGGCTCCTATATTGTTTCACTGTCAAAAGGGAGTTTGGCACTATTTTAAAACCTTAAAAGGGAAAACTGGAACAGAAGAAGCTTTCATGATTTCTGATTTTCTTGTAATGTTATAAACCAGAAACTAAGTTAGCTCTCTGCCTTTTCTTGGTTTGAATTGCATTCATGGATCAGACTTTCTCTTTCTGTTGCTTACAACAACCGTACTTTCATACTCACTTAATACGCAGTACTAGTGTAACAAGTGAGGTCCACAGAAGACACCTAGAGTTCTGCCCCTTCAGATGGCATAGCCACTTCCTTGCATTTTAAAAGTTTCATGCTATAACTCAGTATGACTGTGCAAGATCAGTGTCATTAACAAAAAAAGACACATAAGTGGGGTCTCCTTTTATCATTAAACTGTTGTTTTCCAATCACACAATGCTGGCTTTCCAGTTCTATTGAACTAGCACTGAATAGAGGTAACTGTTATATTTTACACAGAAACTTAAGCATGTGGGTGCATTTCCAAGGGATACTTTAAAAAACCATAACAGAACCAGAGCTTACTTAATGCAACACAAAAAATGCAAAGAGCATAGGGTATAGTATAGTCTTACAGCAATACCTAAAATCATTTGGCTAAAATCTGTATGGAGATCAAGGGGTACCATTTGCAATTTTTAAAAGCAATTTATTAATGTAGCAGTATAATGAATATACTGGACGTCTGTTAAACATCTGTTTCACACGCCCTGCACAACATTCCTTCATGCCCTGGTTGTTTGAATAAGCACACTGAACATTCAAGGATTCTGTATTTATTTCTGTCTGTAATTATTCACAGAGGATAATGACTTGTTTAGAGATTTCACAGAATGTGAGCAGGTTTAATTTACTCTCAGACAAAACCAGGTACTATTTGTGAATGGCAGACTGCAGACAGTGACAGAAAATCATTTTGAACACTTTAACCTTATCTATTTATTTTAACTATTAGATAAACAATGATAAAGATTAAATATATAAACCATTGTTTTACTTGCCATTGTGAAAATATCTTTATTTTAATTCCAATTTCACAGTTCATTGATGCATGGAGCTATTTTTACTTTATCCTAGTACTTTTACCAATGGATGTTTTCTATTCTTAGAGCACTATATAAAATATTTCATTTTAAGCTGTTAAACATTAACAAGGTTAGTCGTGTACATTTATGTAGTTTCAGTTTCTAGACAAGTAGAGGGAGAACTCTTCGATGTTTGCAAGTCTGCTTATCCTTTTTTTCAGATGGGCTCATGATAACATTCATTAGAACCAGTGTTCATAACCCAAAATATTTTTCTATTTGTTTCTTGAACATAAAGGAACACTTTAAAGAAATTTAGCTAACCCCCTTTTTTCAGTTGAATGCCAGAATTCTCTTAATCTACCTCATAAACACACCTGTCTCTTTTCTATGATTCGCCTAAATTGAGTGTTAACTCATTTTTCCTCACAAACTAATTTGGCATTTGAAAAGTAATTCAGAATTTTTGTTTTTATATTTTTGGAAAGTAACAATATGTCAATATTCAATTTCTAATGCGGTCATATTATTTAGAAGTTAGAAAATGTTGAGTATCATTGTAACAGTGTGCTTCGTATTTCCTGCTTTGAGTATCAATAGTAATAGTTGTGCAAATGTGGGAGAAGTCACACACAGAGAATTTAATACATGTTCTCTTTGTACCTGCATGTTTTCTATGGTTTTCCTCTCACATCATCGAAGGTGATGATTGACAATTCTAAATTTCCCCAGTATGCGTGAGTGTTGATCTCAGATTGTGCCCTGTGATGAACTATTGCCATGTCTAGGACTGATTCAGGCCTCGTACTCAGTGCTGCTGGAATAGTGCCATGACCCTAGACTGGACCAAAGCAGATTCAATAAAGGATAAATGGAGTAGTTCTCTACAGCTTTGTACTAAAAAATGTATTGAAGAGAGACAAACTCTGCATTTTTACCATTTATAAATGATATACTTTTTTGATATTGATAAATCGCTCTATTATAATAAAAAAAATCCTTGGACAAGATGTTACTTTTTCAGAGAGATACTTTCACGTCCAAGAAGTTGAGACTTTGTGCCAAGAGATTTAACCACACCCAGGGCCAGAAATAAAAGACAAAGAGTAGATTACAAAGTAGAACGTCGTAAAGAATTCAAAAACGTTGGCGCAATACACATGCAGAGCAGGTTAGAGATAATGAAAGTACTAAAATTCGAAAGTCTCAAAAAAATGATAGTAAAGATCGCATTAGCGAAAACAAATGGAAATTATTACTCTGTGAAATAACGGAACAGCGAAAAAAGATTGAATGTATTGTTCGGATTTAAAGCTTAAGTCGGAGACTTGCAGATCATCTAATTCATGTTGCTATCAGGGAAAACTGGTGTTTCTTCCAAATGAAGAGGCCTATCCACGAGAATTAAAAGATTTGTTGTTTGGTGAAAGTGAAATCCGCATACGCAAGCGGCAGAGATGCGAAGTGGCTAGCGTGCAGTGCAGGTTGGTTAGCGAGCAAAGCGAGCAGGGGGCAAAGCCCCTTAGTAAAATGAGTTATTAATTATTAAAGTTTAATTTTCTGAAATCTTTAATTACTGGCACAATCACAATTTGTTTTAGGGAGCATTTAACAAAACAGACCAAGGGAAATTCTTACAATGTTTCTGTGTGTGTTATATTTTACATGTCTCCCTTTGCATGTCTAATAAATTGCACTTTTATACAATTACAGGTTTTGCCACTAAGAAATTCTTTTCTTTGTGGCATGTTTTTGCTGTTCTGTACTTTAACCCAGAATAAAAGAAAAAGCAGGCAAAGGTACACCTTCCACCAAGTAACCACACCTCTCTTAGAAAAGATACAAAGCTCTTTTAATTGTGCTTTATTTAAGATCTTTGCATCTTTCATCTTAAGTGCTAAAAAGTCAGAAGCATGTTCCCAAGCACAGAAAAGCCCAAATGTCTTTATAATCTGGCACACTAGAGAAAATCAGCCCTCTACTCACACACAGCACTTCACCATGCATCTTGCAGCATTATTTGCTAGGATGTGCTGTTAATAACAAAAACCTGGAAACCTCAATACTCTGCTTTCTGGTTGTCCAGTATGTTAGTTGTGTTGCTAGACACTTTCCTGAAATCTGCCATTAGAACCAATTACTTTGCTCTTGTTAAGACTTTTATGATTTAAATATTACAGATAAGATTTTATATGGTTCATAACCTGAAAGCAGCAGTCCACAGGCTGTACCAATGGTTGGTGTGACCCAAAAAACCTTTTCATAAAACAAAATGAATAATTCAGGATTTGTGTCCATCAGATCAAAGTAAGAAATGCATTCCAAGATATCCATGCATACAAATGACTACCAACTTGTTATTTTTTTCTCTGTTTAAATCCACTGGAAATGCACACAGAATGTTTGCTTATGTAACAGTAGGTGGGCCTGGGAGAGAGCTGGGCTCACCCCAGGGGTTAGTATGAGATTTTGTTTAGTAATGATCAGAAAGCAAAAGGTCAGTTTTCAAAGCGTAGATTAGTAAGATGTGCTGCTGTTCATTTCTGTTGGGAGGATTGCACATGGAGCTGGAAGTAGAGCTGTTGTTTTCAGCACATCTTTTACCTCAGCATTTTTCTTTTTTTTTTCCTCCCTCTCTTCTTTATTTTTCCCTTTCTCATTCTTAAAAGCTGAAGGTAAATGGGGTCCCTGGAACCATTGGAGCCTGTGCTCTAAGACCTGCGATAAAGGGTGGCAGCGACGATTTCGCATGTGCCAAGGCACCGGAGTTCAGGGGTACCCCTGCGAGGGCTCTGGAGAAGAAGTACGCAACTGTAATGACAAAAAGTGCCCAGGTGCGTCTGCCACCTGAATGTTTCTCTCTGTTTGTCTGAATGCAATGCCACATGAAGGTGTATGAAACAGTTTTGTGCAAGCAAGAATGTCCTAATACAATCTTAACACAGAAAGGTTTAATTTGAAGTTCAAATTTATACCTACAGAGTATAATGAAATACTTACTTATGTGAACATGAATTTTGTGTTGTAATTTTAGAAATTTTAGATTGTGCTCAGTATGAAAGGCGCTTTATAAAGTAATGATTACTTAACTGACTGCAGAAACCAAGTTCATAAGGGGTCCAGTTCTTATTTATGGCACTTCACTGCAATCTACTGAACTGATTTTGGATTATTCAATTTGTGCATCTTAATTGTTTAGGGCAAGGGTCCTCAATCACGGTCCTGGAGGGCCGCAGTGGCTGCAGGTTTTTGCTTCAACCCAGTTGCTTAATAAGAAACACTTATTGTTCAAGTAACACTTCTGTTTCACTTTAGTTGTCTCGCTCGTTAAGATTTTGAACCCTTATCGTTTATGTTAGTCTTAAACAGCTGTAGTCTTGGTTTTTAATTGCTCCTAATTAGCAACAACATGCAAAGACAAAAGAGACCAGCCTTTCTCCATTTAGCTTTGTTACCATTTACACCTGTGTATATTTATCATGCACTATTCAGTTTAATTTAATACTTGGCAGGAAAGTGAAAAGAAAAAAGTGAAGGACTGAGAATTACTTATCCATTTTAGCATTCAAATCATTTGAATGATATCCTTAGAGAGGGGAAGAAAATCTAGGATATGAGAATTATCTGACATAGCAGAGTTAAAGCACTAACAAGCTATGAAATTAAATTATTGGAAAGAATTGCTTTCTAATTAAGGAACCAGGTTAGAACAAAAACCTGTGGTCACTGTGGCCCTCCAGGGCTGTGATTGAAGACCCCTGGTTTAGGGGGATCAGTTTTGATGGCAAGAATGTTGATTTAATTGAATTAAACCTTCAAAGCAAAATTCAAGCCAATAATACTCCAGTAGCTGCTACTTAACGTCATGTCAGCTTACTAGAACACCAAAAACTAAACATTAGAAACCGTAACAATTAAGAAATGGAGTATCATATCCACTTTCCAATAATGTAACCTTTAACCCTCTCACCCACAGGTATTCTCTCCTTTCACCAAACCTTAAAGCAGCACCAAGCAAAAACTCAAACATGTAACAGACTTATTGTTTTATACTGAAAAATAAGGCACCCTTCTTTTCAAAGACCAACCTCCATATTAAAACACTCAGAAGTTAAAAGGAAAGAACGCAGTTAACAGGATTTAAGAGAAGAATACAACCAAAGTAATGAAAACAGTGACACTTAAATGACTGCCACCTCAATCCCTTCATATGACTCATTTCTTACTGTAAGGTGTACCTTGCCTGTCCATATGGGAGATGGGGCATTTAACAATGAAGCTAAGCAGTATGCGCACATTTAAAACAATTTCTACACATTTCAAGCACAATTCAATAGTAAACTTTCTGCCAGCATGGGTTTCTTTGTTCTTATTTCACTAACAGAAAAGGCTGTGTGTTTATTTAATTCTAAAATGAAGGTACAAATTAGTGTAAAGATAACAATTAAAAGCTGAATATTATTATCGCTTAATATTTATTTTAATGCCTTTTCTTGAGGTTCCTGACATGTTTTTTTTATAAGATATTCATCGTAATCTACATAATTATAACATTACTTAACTTTTTAATTGTTTAATTTAAAATAGTCTGATTTTTAATCAGTGGTGTCTCTGTATTAAGGGCAAGTGGGCACTGCCTCCTTATCTTAACAGAAGACTGTGCAGTGGTTCAGTGATTACACAAATAGTAAACTCCCCTCAATAATCAAATGTTTTGTTAAAATTTTTATAGCAAATAACTGGGTTGTCATATTTAAATCTTTGCAAATTTCCTTGATATGTTCAATGCAATTTCTGATCTAGAGCAATATTTGTTTTTTGGAGTATGTGAAATTGTCTTTGCACCTGGCACCGTTAGCATGTTTCTGGACCTTATGGTGTTCTGGGGCTTTGTTTGCTTGGGTTTGCACATATGTAGCCTGAACCTTTCAGTTCCACCTTGGGGTTTGAAGGGTAGAGCCCTTTTAATCAACCCATTGGTTATTTTTTTTTTGTCACAATTTAAAGGGTTTGTGAACTAGTACATTTCATTATTTTGGAGTAGCTATCATTATTGTCATGAATCATGTCAATTTCTATGTACAGTATGAGTTAGTACTTTGTCTATTGAACAAAAAAAGTAAATGTATGAATAATTGTTTGCATTTCTGATTTTGGTTGTTGATATTGATGTCTTTTAATATGTTCCTTTGGTGGTTGTACTGTATGACAATATGTTGACAGATCTTCATTTTGTGTATAATTTTTTTATTACATTATTCGGCTGACATTTTATCATAACTGGCAGATTAACATATTGTGAAACACTGTATCTCTCTCGTCCTCACTCACAAGAAGATTACTGGATATCATCTTATTTCTTGGCCACCTTCCAATGCCGATCTTCTACAGGTTCTTCCACACAGCTCCAATGATCTTTTCTTTGTTGCATCCCATGAGCACATTCATGCCAACTCTGCCTCACATTGCTCACTTGGGGTCAAAGGCAATGCCATTTGCACTCACTTTCCCCAACTTTGTCAGCTGATCCAAGCCAGGATCCTTTCCAAGAAAGCTGGCAGTCACATACCCAAGCAAAGTGATTTTAACAAATAAGTCTTGAGTAAGCCTCATAAGTTCTGCTCTTTACATACTTGATCATATCTCTCTCTCTCACTGATTCCCTCACTTACATTCACACACATACCCTCCATCTACACGACTTTCCGATTAACTCTGCCCCTTCTGATAGCACCTTCCCTCTAGATGGTCAGTCCAGGTGGCAATAATGCCACCGGCCCTGATTAATGTCTATATCTGAAGAACATTTTCAGAACACTTAATCTTTTTTATGAAGCAGATGTCTCTATACTCTGCCCTGATCAATACCTTTAAAATAATATTTTAATTACCAATAAAGGGTACTCAAACCATTAAATGGCTTTGCTTTTATTCATGTACCAATAGGGAGTTTTAATGTATCATTTGGGATTGTTCAGCATTGACTAATGTAAAATAAATTTATAAAGATAAAAGTAATTTTTAAGGACTCATCTTTCTTAAGAACAAAAACAGAAAATGACTGAATCTCTAAAGAATTCACATTTTTGCTACAACACACATAATCAGGCTCCAATACAATTAATAATATTCAGCAGACATTTTGAAGGGAATCTAGGTGTGCTACTGCTTCATGTTAGTTTAGGTTATATACTTTTTCTTTTTGAAAGTGTGGCTCCTAACAAAAATGTATCTGTGATCACAGTGCAACATTTAGTACACATATGGGATCCAGTAATTGAAAAGCAAAAATAAAGAGAAGTGGAAAATTTCCAAGGCACTAAAAATATCCTCAGAGTCCAGTGCTGCTCATTATAAAGAAATGAAGACAATGCCCTTGTTCCCTGGCCTCAATGCAGTTTACATTCAGAAAGAACCACTCCATGGAAGTTGCAGCCATGTCTGCTCAGCCCACATATCCACATATCCAGTGCAGCAGACGACAGGCATTGAAGTTGGACTCCTGCCACATCCTTTGAATTATTGCCTTTTTCCTCAACTGGGATCAGTATGGTAAGGCAAACAATCATTCACATGCTGCTCAGCATTGATCCAAAAACCCTACAAGGTACAGTGATTAATTCTGTATTCTTATTAATAACAACAATCCACAGGGACAGTACAACAATGGCATAGCAATCAAGTCTGCCAAAGGCACAGCACTTCCTAAAAGTACATGCCATTTTTAAGGCATAGGCCAAGAGGCTGTAGAGTTGATAACTAAAGGACCATACATTAATTAGTTTTCTCAACTTATATCCAGGCTATGAAGAGCCAAAGTATATCATGATAGGTTGAAATCACCAGGACAGGGCAACACCTTATCATAGGGTACGATCACATACACCAATACTCACTCTCAGCAGTCCATTTTAAAATTGGAAAGAAAACCTAACCTGATATCCTACACATTTAAAAGCATAACTCTACATATGCTTGTCACAAATAAAAGCAGAAACCAGGAACAATGAGGGCAGTCTCCTGTGTCAGACAGGATAACGTAGAATAAGAAGTCCATCACATCCAGGTGTCTGGGAGAGAAGGGTATCTGGCCTATTGGAACAATAAAGAAATTATTATCTTCTATCTGTTTCTTTCTGGCACAGCATGGTAACATACTCGAGTGGTTAATGCCATTGCCTCAGAGATATGGAGTCTTAAATGGTTTTCCTTTTACAAACCTAAAGATGTTCATGTTTTATAAATTTTAAAATGACCTTGTGTGGGTATGCTTATGTGAGTGGGCACTGCAATGGACTGGCCCCCATCCAGCACCATTTCCTACCTTGCACCCAGCACTGCTAAGACAAACTGTTTGGATTAGATTACGTGGGTTTTAAAATGTAATGCTATAGCTTTTTTTAACTTTCTCTTTACAGTGTCTTTAGTCTCAGTTTGGTACATTGGAATTACAATTTGTAAAGAAATTAGGAAAAAAACTCAGAAAGTGAATATTTTTATAGGAACGGTGCATTGAACCTTTCATAGTGAGCACTGGCACAAAGCTGTTTAGAAATTAATTAAAAAATTCCCTACACATTGCAAATGTAGATTAAATGTAGATTAAATGAATACTGCTGCATGCTTAACTAGAATAATATATTTGAAAAATATGTCTGTGAAACTCATTAATAAATAATAATAATAAAACATGTTTTTAAATAAAAAATCTGATAAAATTTAATTTTATAGTGAAAATTTATTTGGAGGAGTTTTTAATTCCTTTTCTCTAATCTTCAGTAATAAAGTCATTTCATATGTAATGTGTATACTGATATATATGTCTTGCTTTTCATAGTATTTTATTATTTTCCATTATTTATTTATTGAGAAATGTATTATCGATATTATGATGCAGTGAATTCAGCAATAGTTTTCGACAGGTGTTTCTTTTTTGCTTGAAGAGTTTTCTGTAGACAAATGAGTTATGTAGGATTGCATGCCTTGCTGCCCTTTGCAGTTTTCCCAGTCTCCAGGAACTGGGGACAGTGTCCAGATTGATAGTGTCACATCTGGTAGATTAATAGCAATCACTCAGTGTATGAGATAATTAGCCTGCAAAGCTGAGTCAGTCCAAGTCAGACAGATGTTCCTGTATAAATAGAGAATAGAGGTGGAAACGAAGCTGTGTCTTAGAAGTTGTTGAATGTCAGTCTGTCATTAATGGCTACTTCTTATTATCAATTTAACATCTGTAGCGTCTGTGTCTGAGTATTCCAATTTGCCCAAACACCCCCCACAATTCTGACTCCATTTTTTTAAAGCAGGTTGCCCTCGGTGTAACCTTCCTCAAAATCACCAGCATGCTACATTTGCACAACCCATCTGTTTGACTGTCTGCACCTGTTGGATAAGACATGTCACATCTGTAATTATTTAGGAGCTGATCTTCATTACATGCTGTTTGTTTTAAAGGTTTATTTGCAGTCAAGTATGCCTTTACTGTTTATTCTTATTGGCTAGTGTTTTCACATTGTTCTGTGAATCCTGGTTAGCTCAGTCACTGTCACTGTTTCCTGACACATCACTAATTAATAAACATAATGGTTTCAATTTTCACTCATAAAATTCTTTGTGAGTTAATGGATGCATGTGGTATACACCCTGAACAGCAGAATGATGCCATTATGAAGTTTGTTTAACTATGATAAATATTAGTGGTGTGTCAGGAAAGAGCTGCAAAGATTGGATTTATGATATTTGTGAAGCCATTTGATAGTTTTATATTAGCCAGTAGTAGGTTTCAAGAGTCTCAGTTATGTCTCTGGATTATTAGGACTTCAGGTCTTCATTGTAACTCCAAAACTATTCTAGGTAGAAATCGTTAGCATGTGCAGGAATCTAAACCTATATTACAAACTTATTAAAGGAATGGAAACAAAGAATGCTAATAAAAGTGGTAGTAAATAACGGGTGTTGTTAATACCTAAATGAGGTGAGTCTTCCCTTTCAAATTTATATTTGGAATATGGAAGGAATTTGTTTAACTTGAAGAAGATTCGAAAAAGACTGAGGTACATTAGCACATACCAAAATATAAAAGTCAATGAACATAAATATTACATAAAAAATAAAACAAAAAAGGTTAAGTATGTTTTAGGCTTTACTGAGACCATCCAATTTAGGGTTACCAATCAGTCTAAACTGTAGGTTTCTGGATGTAGGAAAAAAGTGGAGTACCCAGAGAAACAGTCATAACAATTTTTCCATTACTATTCCACCAAAACATAGTAAAAGAGAATTTTACAAGCCTTAGATATAAAAGTTGAAATGAAGAAATAATTGAAAATGATAAGCAAATGTCAAATGATCAAAGTAATTATTTTATCCAGCAATTTATTGAAGAAAAAAATAAATGTCACACATAAGTAAAAACAAACTATACATTTTGAAATTAAGAGTCAGATAAACTTAATATTCTCAAAATGTAGAAGACTAACAAACTCTTGGGCCAGTTAGAAAGGTACTAGAAATGTTGAGCTAAATGAAAAACATTATTTAAAAAACTTATTATGCATATAAATATCAGTCACTTCAGATGGGAGAAGTATTTATTTAGTGGAAAGTTGCAAATGTGACTCCAAACTACAAAATCAGAGACTAATGGATCCTAGTAATCAAGGTACAAGATGTTTTACATTTATCACATGAAAAGGTATGGAAACCTTAATTAATCAGAAATAAATGAGAAGACTATTTTGTATGAAAAAGACATACTAAATAAATTAGAACTGGATTAGGAGAGGAAGATCCTGCCAAACTAATCTGTTAGTTGTTTTTTAAAGTGGGACTAGAAGAGTAGAATCAACAATTTACAAACTTTTCAAAAAGACTTTAAAACAATTCCACACCAAATATTAAATTTGAAACTGCTATAAATTAGCATCAAATGTATCTTACAAAACTGCATTTTACCTTAATCGACCAGAAGCAAACAATATGCATATGAGGAGAATGCTGCTGAGGGGATGGGGTAATAAGTAGAGTTCCCTCAGGGGCCTGTTCTTGGTCTAGAACTTCTTCTTCTTCTTCTTCTTCTTCTTCTTCTTCTTCTTCTTCTTCTTCATCTATCCTCATCTTTTCCCACTAACCCATGTGGGGTTGATGTGTTTGATCAACTTTCGCCATACAGCTCGGTCCTGCACCTCCTCCTCTGTCAACCCTTTTTCCTTCAGACTTTCCTTTACTTTATCTATCCACATTCGCTTTAGCCTCCCTCACTTTTTACTTCCTCTGTACTTCCATTCTCATTACTGTTTTGCCTATGTAGTCATTGTCTGTCCTCATCATGTGTTTATACCACCTGAACATACTTTCCTGTATCTTTCTTAGATACCATCTTCACTTTTGTTGTACCTGTGACTGTCTCACTTCCAACATTCAGTATCTCTATTCTTACCTATAACTTACCCTCATTTTTACCCTTCCCCATCTTGTTCTTTTGCTTCTTCTGGACTAACATGTTTAGCTGAGCCTGCCCTTGCTCACATCTCACTGAGATCAGGCCATGTCCCTGCATGTTGACTATGGGATATGCCCTAGTGTTTTCTGAAGCTGAATATATTGATTCCATCATTAGAGTTTTGGCTAAGTTTTAAAGTCCAATGCCTGTCCTGAAACTGACACTCTCTGTTTATCTAGGCTTGGGATGGACACCAAGTTGGGCTGGTTTGCCCATTTGGTGACTAGATTGTTACATTGCTTTTTATTTGTATTAATGACATAATTACTTGTATAGTTAATAAACTTGTCAAATGTAATAATAAAATTAAATACTGGAGGGACAGTAGATACTGAAGAAGTATCAAAATCAATTAAAATACATGGACAATGTTCAAAACTTTCTGATTATTTTGGAAAATGCAGTTTAGTGTAGAAAAGTGCAAAGTGTTGCAGGTAAACAAAGTAACTGTTAATTATAAATACAATATGGTAGAGACTGTCTTACAGAAAGCAACCTCTAAAAAGAATTTAGGGGTTTACATTGATGGAATATTTACATCATGTGGGCAATGAGCAAAAGCAATTCAAAAGATAAACAAAATATTAGTTTATATTGTGAAAACCTTTGAATACAGAATCAAAGGGTGTTAATTTCAGATTGTATAGATAGATAGAGATAGATAGATAGATACTTTATTAATCCCAAGGGGAAATTCACATACTCCAGCAGAAGCATACTGATAAAGTACAATATTAAATTAAAGAGTGATAAAAATGCAGGTATAACAGACAATAACTTTGTATAATGTTAACGTTTACCCCCCCGGATGGAATTGAAGAGTCGCATAGTGTGGGGGAGGAACGATCTTCTCAGTCTGTCAGTGGAGCAGGACATTGACAGCAGTCTGCTGCTGAAGCTGCTCCTCTGTCTGGAGATGATACTGTTTAGTGGATGCAGTGGATTCTCCATGATTGACTGGAGCCTGCTCAGCACCCGTCGCTCTGCCACAGATGTCAAACTGTCTAGCTCTGTGCCTACAATAGAGCCTGCCTTCCTCACCAGTTTGTCCAGGTGTGAGACGTCCCTCTTCTTTATGCTGCCTGCCCAGCACACCACCGCATAGAAGAGGGCACTTGCCACAACCGTCTGATAGGACATCTGCATCATCTTATTGCAGATATTGAAAGAAGCCAGCCTTCTAAGGAAGTATAGTCGGCTCTCTCCTTTCTTACACAGAGCATCAGCATTGGCAGTCCAGTCCAAATTATCATCCAGCTGCACTCCCAGGTATTTATAGGTGTGCACCCTCTGCACACAGTCACCTCTGATGATCACGGGGTCCATGAGGGGCCTGGTCCTCCTAAAATCCACCACCAGCTCCTTGGTTTTGCTGGTGTTCAGTTGTAGGTGGTTTGAGTCGCACCATTTACATCTAGTATAAGGCACTAGTAAGGCTGCTTTTGGTGTTCTGGCCATCATGCTGGAGAACAAATATAGCAAAACTAGAAATTGAGATACAGTGCATCCGGAAAGTATTCACAGCGCATCACTTTTTCCACATTTTGTTATGTCACAGCCTTATTCCAAAATGGATTAAATTCATTTTTTTCCTTAGAATTCTACACACAACACCCCATAATGACAAGGTGAAAAAAGTTTACTTGAAATTTTTGCAAATTTATTAAAAATAAAAAAATTGAGAAAGCACGTGTACATAAGTATTCACAACCTTTGCCATGAAGCTCAAAATTGAGCTCAGGTGCATCCTGTTTCCCCTGATCATCCTTGAGATGTTTCTGCAGCTTAATTGGAGTCCACCTGTGGTAAATTCAGTTGATTGGACATGATTTGGAAAGGCATACACCTGTCTATATAAGGTCCCACAGTTGACAATTCATGTCAGAGCACAAAACAAGCATGAAGTCAAAGGAATTGTCTGTAGACCTCCGAGACAGGATTGTCTCGAAGTACAAATCTGGGGAAGATTACAGAAAAATTTCTGCTGCTTTGAAGGTCCCAATGAGCACAGTGGCCTCCATCATCCGTAAGTGGAAGAAGTTCAAAACCACCAGGACTCTTCCTAGAGCTGGCCGGCCATCTAGCTTGAGAGGTGCTGCAAAGAGGAATGGGCGAAACTGGCCAAGGATAGGTGTGCCAAGCTTGTGGCATCATATTCAAAAAGACTAGAGGCTGTAATTGCTGCCAAAGGTGCATCGACAAAGTATTGAGCAAAGGCTGTGAATACTTATGTGCATGTGATTTCTCAGTTTTTTTATTTTTAATAAATTTGCAAAAACCTCAAGTAAACTTTTTTCACATGGTCATTATGGGGTGTTGTGTGTAGAATTCTGAGGAAAAAAATGAATTTAATCCATTTTGGAATAAGGCTGTAACATAACAAAATGTGGAAAAAGTGATGCGCTGTGAATACTTTCCGGATGCACTGTAAGTGTGTCTTAGAATTAAAGGCCATGTCCTGTTCTGATCAGAAGAGGCTGCACGGAGACCTAATTCAGGTATCAGTTTTCTCAAAGGCATTCATAGAGCTGATTCAACTGAATTATTTCAAATGAGTATTGGATTTTGTACTCGAGGAATAATGATTAAATTAAGGGGAAGTGTGTCTAAGACTGAAGCCAGAAAAGCACTTCTTTACATAAACAGTCATGGAAAACTAGAACAAAGTATTGGGTCATGCAGATGAAGTGGAAACCATGACAGCTTTTTAAAAAATATCTAGATAGCTGATCAACTAAGCTATTAGCTAACAAAATGAGACTGATGGACTGAGTGGATTCCTTACATTTGTCAAACTTCTTATTGTCTGTTTTATTCTTATTGGAAGATGACCAAAAGCTCATATGAAGCTCAGGCAAACTCTATGCCAATATGACATTTGAATGTATTACTCTGTGAAGAAGCAGTACCAGTGTGCCAATCAGTTTATTATTAAAGTGTATTTTAAATAAGTTAAAATAAAACTCTTTTCAAAGATCTACAATTCATTTCAGTCCATTACAAAATGCTATGATATCCCTTTATGTTACCTTAGGTTGTCATTCTCTAATGTGATGTTTTCCTGGTAGAAATCAGTATGGAGGTGATTTACAGGTGATTTTTGTATGAAAGCCCAGTTTCTTGTGCCGCATGGATTAAGTTTGCCTGTCTCTGCTATATCGCCTTTTTTTTAGAAAAATCTGAAATTGGGAAACATGTTAAAAAAAAAGGTAAACCTACATATTTTGAGCATCTGGTTTGTAACAGAAGGCTTGTGTTTTGTTTAGCTCCCCATGAGATATGCAGGGATGAATATGTCGCGTCCCAGACCTGGAAGAGAGCTGCCGCTGGGGAAATTGTTTACAACAAGTGTTCATCAAACGCAACAGGTAAAGCTGACTGATGTCTCGTTAAGCAGTGATGGGCAGATATTTCTCACACCTCAAAGGAAGGTCAGACAAAGTGACATAGCTATTAGAATCAGAGAAGAGGACAAGAACAGCAGTTAGCCTCAAAAAAGACAGACAGGCAGAAAGAGAAAAAAAGAGACAGGGGAGCTCATCATTTCAAGTTTTATACATGAAAAACACTTAGCTATAAAAATTCAGTAAAAGGTCTGGATAAACAATTTCAGCAGATTTCTAAAGTCCAGTTCTTTTGACTGACCTGAATACATTTGCAAAATAGAGGCCCTTCAAAGCACATGATCATTTACCAAACTTGCAAAAGTTAGCAGGTAAATTATTTTATAATGGTCCTTCATGAATTCCTCTGCATTTTGCATCTACCACAAAGCAAGCTTTTATTTTCTTATTTATACATTTTTTTACTTTGGTTTTAATGGAAGATGAGGAGTTTTATGCCCTCTCCACCACCCTTTCAGATTTATGACAGGGGTTGAATCCTTTGGTACACTTGGATACACTCAGTGTTTTTAGTAATTTTTCTTTTTGTTTTGCTTCACATTCTACGTGGCTACAAAATGTCTCTCCCTTTTTTCTGTGCATTTAGGGTCTGCAAGCCGCCGGTGTTTGCTGGACACTAATGGAGTTGCTTACTGGGGTCCTCCGAGCTTCGCCCGATGCATCTCGCACGAGTACAGATTCTTACATATATCAGTAAGTGCCAAATAATATTGCTTGCTTTTTAAAAAAAAATATTTTTCATCTACTGAAATGCTGCTGACTTTGATTTATCATGATTGGTAAGTATTGTACTATGATGTCAATAGGAGAACAGTGGGAAGTGAAAAAATATATCACACTGTGGAAACTGGTTCATTTAACTAAGGTGCAAGTGTCTGGGCTTTGAAAAAGTGAATGAAAAATGTGACCTTAATATGTGTTTATTTTGCTTCAGGACCTTGCTTAATTTAATGTACAGCACCTTGCATTTTTACCTCATTTATCCAACAACTCTGTGCTTGACTGATTGTCTGCTGAGGTTTTTAGATCTCCTTCAGTAAACATTTACAAGAGTGTCATTTAAAAGCCTCTAAACTCATGCATCATTGAACTTTATCTTGTCTTTCACTCTTTCTAATGGTCATCCTTATTAACTGCTAAAGGCATCCTCACAGAAATGTTGGGGGTATGGTGCTTGGAGAATGGCAGCATTTTTCTTTTTAAGGAATTTCTTTATTTCACTATTTTTTTGGTTACTAGAAGGTCTTAAGTTTCTAGATTAGTTGATGTATCTTCAATGTTTAATTGAGGCACTGGATTATATGACTAAGAGAGTAATTTTTTCATGGTTATGTGCCATATGCCTCTTGTTCATTAAAAAAGCAAGCATGTCAGGGTAGTGAACAGATTTGTAAGCCAAGGCACAATATGACTTTGTTTAGGCCGACATAGCTTCATTATTTGCTGTCTTAATGTGGAACAAAAGTTGGGTCTGATGTTACTGTAGAATAAAGTTTGTTGCTTTGAATTTTGGGCTGAAGATTCACATCATAGATTTTATCTCTCTCTATCCCATGACAGCTGCTGGCCCACCAGAGACAGCACCTTATCTAAGAGTCCCACCTCCAGATACCAAGGTGACCTCACCTTTACTCTGTAATCACACACACATTTTGCCCCTCAGGCTCCTTAAACTGAGCGGCTGTATATTTATCATGACTCTCAAAGTATCCAAGATGACAGAGTAATGACAGACAAGACTTTATGTCCTGTTAATCAAAACAACATACTGAAGCCAAGGTGGAGATAAGATTGGGGGAAGAGATGACTAACAAAACCCTTCTCTTACTCTCCTCTGCTTTGGATCTTGGCTTATGGTTTCCTCTGGGTCTGATGGCTGTTGTTTTTTCAAAGCTGCTCCACACTGTCCAGCTGTAGCAATTTCTTCAGAAAATATAATTACCATATATACTTGCGTATAAGTCGGGTCTTGAAACCCAAAAAATCTATCATAAAATCAGACTGCGACTTATACACCCACTTTTTTAACTACTTCTTGCTTCCTCCAATCTTGCACCAGTTTCTCAGACACATCTCTTTTTGTTGCAGCTGCACTATTCTGCCCTCACGATTGCGTATCCGTGCAAAGCTAGACAGATAGAGAACAATAACTCCAGTAAACTCGTTTCTTGTTCAGAATGAGGTTTTTACTGTTAAATCTTTCATTCTTGATTGTAAAACTACAAAACACAATAAAAAGGGTGCTTTACGTACAATGTTTACACCAAACTATCAATCAATACAGAAATGCATTTAAAAACTTAATTAACTGTAGCAGATAAACATCTTAACTAACATTCATAAAATAATTATTTAAAAGAGAGACTTACAGGCATATCTTTGCCAAGGCTTAACGTAAAAGAACTGGTGTCATGAACAGCGTTCAGAACTTCACTAAACTGCTTTTATAAAAAAGGTGAACTGAACAACTTGACAAGGTCAATACTTAAAATGATCGCTAGGTTTGCAAACCTTAAAATAAAGTGTGAACAGAATAAGCACAGTTACCAATTTCTTTCACCACTTCAACAACTTTTAATTTAAAACCAGCTTCATATTTTCTTCTTATTGAACGTTCCATTGTAGATAAGGGATGCTCTTATGATAAAGGTGTATGAGTGTGTGAGATACAAAAAATACAAATCAGTGCAAACGTCGCTTCGGAATAGTTTGGGTATTACCGTGTGGTCACATAAGCACAATACATAAAAAAAAAGGCAGTGTGCACTGTGGTTACTCTTTCAGGTGGGCATTAGTATATTGTAATCTCTTATACCACTAGCTTGAGTTTTCCGTATTCGACTTATACGACCGACATTGTAAAATACTAGAAATTATATGGCAAAATCAAGCCCCGACTTATCTGCGGGAGAACGTATCCGCAAGTATATACGGTATGTCCTTGCATTTCAACATATACTAAATTATACTAGAAGTGTTCTTGTTTTGATGAAATGGAATAGGTTAAAAAGTATGTCAGTACTGTATACTTATACTAATAGCCTGCTTGGCCAGTTCATATGAAAATGTCCATCATGTCTTTGGAAGTCCACCTCTTTAACAGTAATGTCCTTCAATGGTCCATCCTCACTTTATCAGTAACAGCTGACTTTGTTTGTTTCAGTATCCATAATAAAGTAGCTCTTAGTGAAGCAACAAGGCCAGTTAGCTATGTGTTTGTCCCCTCTAATCACTGTTTGTTTCATTTCTTTTTCCTGGAAACACATTAAGTTTTTTCAGAAGGGCCATTCACCATCCACAAACCATCTTTAAAGTTAGAGTCTAATATGATAAAGCGGGGTCTTTTTGTATCTAGACAACATATTTCATGGGCTTTAGTGGTTATTAAAACATATATGTTTAATTTAAATTTAAATAAAAACAGATTTTACATGCCTGTTCACAAATCAAGAAGGAAAAGTCTTTCATTTCTTTTAAAACAGGAGAGTTTGCCTTGGCTGTTTGTGTAGTCTCAGCTTTAAGGATAAAAAAGATAACTTTAAATCTGATTTTGTTAAGACTGTCAACATTGATTTGGCTCCAGGAACAACAGAAAGGCTTAAATGTATGCTTTCCTTTTTAGGTCTTTGTCATTTTTCACTCTTTCCATCTTTAGGCATGAGAATTATTACATGTGGTGTATCATTGGTCACTCCTCACACTTCACTTATTGTGCATCACTCTTCATTCATCATGCATCATTTTTTACCTTTCACTCATCACACATCACTCTTCAACAATAACATTTATTTCTGTAACACATTTGCATACAAAGGATTTAGCTCAAAGTGCTTTACAAGATGTCAAAGAAATAGTTACAAGCCAAAAAAAAAAACACTTTAAAATCAAATGAGAATAATAATGAACAAATAGTACACAAAAAGTAAATAATGCATACTTAAAAAATTGATATACTTGGTTACGAGAAGTGTTGTTCTGAAATATAGAATTGTTGTATTATGCGTCTAAATACAATTCTGATGATAAGGTCAGATGGCCGTGGTGGGCAGAAAACATTTCTCACTTGTTATTTCTCATTTGCTGCCTTTTCTAACAAATCCACTCATAGTTGAGAAACAGGCAAGACAGGAGGTTGGGGTGGAATTTAGGTAAATGGGCTAATTGGTTTATTCAGTAATGAATCTAATGCTTTTTTAATGAATAAGACAGCTGTTGTGAACACCAGTGTGTTTGTTGCTGAAGCTTGTTCCTGGAAAAAGATAGCATTGTTTATTTCATCAAAGTATTATGCTGTTTTTCAATAATGCCAATGTTATTTTGCAAAGATATTACATATAACTCTGCAATCAGTGAATAAGAATCCAGTTGACATTACCCATATAAATTTAATTTAATCATTTCACCTACTACAGTGTTGTTTAAACATGTGGACTTGTGGCACAGAGCTAGTATTCCTGCCATACAGCACTACTGACTTATATCTGAATCCTTACCTTATCCTTTTTTGCAGAGAGTTTTCATGCTTTCCTTGTGTCTATGGATTGTCTAGTTTAAGTAAATGTAACATGTGCTAGACTGGCTGTTTCTGCTGTCCACCACATGGTGGGAGAAGCGATAAATGACAATATCCTAAAATGGACTCTTTATAAATGACCTTACAAAGAATGGAAGGCTTCCATATAAAAAGGAGTAGGGTTTATGTAAAAAAACATGATTTTTGGAAGGCTGCTGTGGTGAATGACCAAGAATTGGATTCATTAGAGGGATATTAAAGCCAATCTTTTATAAAACAGATTAATCACCAATATAATCTCTGCCCTTCCATTTACAGTGTGGCACTGAATGTGTAAAACAGAAGGACTGCATAGAAATGCTTAGGATGCCTTTAATTTTAACTGTAACCACTATCAGTGTTGCAATATGTCTTGGAATTTCTAACCTTTTGCATTAACTGTGATGCTACTGTTGATATCAAGATGTGGGACCTTAAGAGCTTCATTATCTCAGACTTGAAGGAGAAATTCCAGAATTAAAGAGAATAAGCAGGACAGGAAACCAACAATGACATAAGAGGAAAAAATAACATGCAGGGTTTGTGCATATTTAGGGCTGATGAGGTAGTGCAGAATGTCTTGTTTTAAACTGCTCTAACTACATTTGATTTCCTATCATATGTTTTAAAAAAAGGTGTAATTTACTTTTACTTTCTCATGTGTCATGCTGGACATTTTTGTTCTTGTCCATGCTAAGGTTCATGCCATTACTATGTGGAGACAATGACTCTGGATTGAAATGGAAGATTGCTTGATAATATTGCTGATGTAAGATGTGGACCACCCAGGATGGCACTGCCAGTTGAACCCGACACAGACAAGCACGGGACACAAGTTCAAGGCACACACTGATTTTTTATTTTCTTTTTTACCTTGTGGGCAACACCTTCCCCATTCCCACGAACTCAACACAGTCCCACACAAGCACAAACACAAAACAATTCTCTTCCTTCTTTCTTCCACTACTCCAGTCAAGCTTTGTCCTCCTCCTCCCGACTCTGGCTCCCTGAGTAGTGGCTGCTGGCTTCTTTTATAAGTGCTCCAGGTGCTAGATGATTAATTTCCGGCAGCACTTCCGGGTGTGGTGGAGGAACTGCCCATAAGGGCTCAGTAATTCCTGCTGCAGCAGCGCCTGCAGATCCCAACAGGGTTGCACGAAACTCCAACTCCCATGAAGCCCTACGGGAGTCCGAGGCCCTGCTGCAACCCAGGGGGGTTGCCATCTAGCATCCCAGGGGAGGTAATACTCTGGCCATGCTTATAGTAATCAGGTTCTGGCTTCCATAGGCCATTCTTTTTTTGTCCCCAGATCTGCAGCCCCATGTTATAATCAGCAACAGAATGGAAACATGAATGTCCTATAAAATTTATTGTAGTCATAAATACAATGTCTTTCTTTTAGTTGTAGTGTGGTGAGGTCTTTCTGTCGCAAAAAGCAATGGATTCACTACATAACTATTGTAGCAGTTAACAGAGAATGTTCAGCTACCATAGCTTACTCTCAGTTTTTCACATTTAGATGAAGTGTCATTCTGAAACTAGTTACATTGACAGGCAAAATTAACAGATTCAAATAAGATTATTAAAATAAGCCCTTCCTGCCATGATTAATTCAAGCAGTCATGTAGATTATTGTATTCCCCAAGGAAACATTGAAGGATGATTTAAAAGAAGCAAAATAAAGCATTATTTGTTTGTGTTGATTGAATGCAGTTTTCTTGATAATATGCAAATAAAATAGAAGCAAGCTTTGGTTTATAAATAAAAAGAATAATAAAGCCCACATGAAATGCAACTCCCTTCCTGGCTACACCAAGAATGCCCCTTTAATGAAAGCATTTCTCCAATCAGAGGTCATTTTAAGACTTGCCTACGGCACCTATAAGTCACTCAGCTAACCTGAACAATATAAATAATGTTTGCTGGACTGCATTCTACTTGTAGCAGCCTCTTAACTGTATGAAAATATGTTGGTTCACCTGAATCACCATTCAGCTGAACAAACATTGCCTTAGCTAAAGCATCTTATCGGGCATTCAATTGCAAGGGCTATGGCATCATTTAAATTTTGCAACAACCTCACACTGAAGGATGACAGTAATTCCCCTAGTGGTTCTCTATTTCTCACACAAGACAGCAGAGGATTATATTTTCATGACCGTGAAATCCAAAAGAGGTCTGCCCTCTGGCAAAATCTCATATTTGAGGCTGGTTTTAAAGGGTTTAAAAAATTTCTTGGATTGAGACAACCATTCCACATCCCTTTGACTTTCCCATCACAGTGTCATTTTAATTGTCTTGTAAAGGATATTTCACAAATGTAACCACACATTTTGCAGTTGTTCAAACAAACAGAACCACAAGTTAGTTGAGTTTTACTTTATGCAAAGATTTACAATATTTTTAGGTAATCTGTTTTAAAAACGTGATATAAATTTGAATGAAGACTTGCACAGCACATTTACAAAAACACTAAGTTTCCCAAATTACATATGCTCTTGTTAAGTAAAGTAGCATCATTGACTGTTAGCCACTGATGTGAGTTGTAGTCACAAAATGTCAAAGCATAGTGTATGAAAGGAGGCATCTGTTTTGTTTTTAAGTATTTGTCAGAAAATAACGCTTTTAAAGTTATACTATATGAAGCATGATTTCATTCAATTCATTTTCTATACTATAATTCCCTTTTACACACATGTATAAATGTAATAATTAAAATGAAAAACAGAACAACAAACAATGATGATACATTACATGACATTAAGTTCACGTTATATCTAATAATTTTTTTATTTCCAATTTTTCAGGCAACGCCTTTTAGATTGTAAGCAACTTATCCTTGTAGCTTCCTTGTTGCTTTATTATTATATGTATACTAGTGGGGCAAGCCCCCCGGCTCCTTTGCTGCCCAAACTCCAGTTGAAGCCAGTCTGCCACTCACGTTGTGAAGAGGGGGGCTGAACGCACCCCATGAAGATGCGGCCGCTCCTCTGAAACCTCCTCTTAAACAGAGATACAGGGGAAACAAATACAGTTTTTTTTTACCTCCACTTTGCTCGACCAGCTGCTGGCTTGCTGCTGCTGCTGTCGTGCCGCATGATCTGCATCTCGCGCGGTGCTTGAAACATTTAAAAGCCTGCCCAGCAGCTGTCCTACTCTTTGTCTTTTATTACCGGCCCCGGGCATGGTTAAATCTCTAAGTCTCGTCTCGCGGGATGTGATTTCTTGATATTTTTTAGTTTATAATTTAAAAATGGAATAAGAATCTGAAAATCTAACAACATCGCATTAAAGTTCAATAAATTCTGAAAAGAATACCAAACATATATATGTAGGTTTTGAAATAAGCCAGATTTAAAGTGTGACAAAAAACTTGACATAAAAATGGTACATAAAATCGCTGCCCAAAATCTTTGCACTTTTAAACTTGGGATTATATATATAGAGTAGATAAAAGTCTTACTTAATAGCAATAGGCACAGACTGAGGTTTGACTCTTGAACCGGCAAATCCTTCACTCATTCTGGGCCAATTTAGTGCTGTAAGTGAACTTAACCCATACAGACATAAACAGAATGTTCAAACACACACAGAGAGCACCCGGGCTGGGATTTGAACATAGGGCTTGGCAGCTGTGCCACTGTGTCTTTTATAGTAATACTCTGCCCCTTAAATGAAATGGAATATCTGATAATTCTTTCATAAAATTCAGGTCTCAAGCACAAGAATACAGTAGGTGCAGTACAGTAGCATAAAAATAGTTTATGACAGTAGGATAATGCATGTGCTGTTAATGGGGCTATTCAAAAGTTCAGTGAAAATGTTTGTGTTTTGAAATGATATAGTTAACTTTATATATGTTCACTGTGTTTAAGTTTGACTTTCTAACTTTTTCCCTATTTAACTTTTTTTAAAGGAATTAAGTCATTTTTAAAAATACTATCTTTTTCTACAAAATTTTATTTCAAATCTCTGTGTTTAATTTTTTGGCATATATGTAATATGTTTTGCTTCGCTTTGTATTTTATTTTCTAGTCACAGTGGCTTATTCAGCTGTCTGGTGACTTATAAGATTTCTTTACATTTTCTGGATTCACTTTTTCCTTTGTTTCATTTTTTCCTTTTTATAAATTGAAGCAATGAGGCCCTCCGAAGCAGGCAATAACATTTCTTGACACAGGCTTTCTTCACTGCAAATGTCACTTGTGAATTGATTCCGTATAGGAAATCTGATGTGCCATGCGAAAGAAAAGTGACCTTTATTTTAGTTGCAGCATTACTTGACTGCCATGACATTTTGTCCTTTTGAAGAGAAAAAGTGTCTTACCTTGACCTTGCTTTCCTTTCCACATAAACATAAAAATGCAGGTATTGCTAAACAACTGAACGCTATTATAATGCCTTAAAATATTATTCATGCATTTTGGTTAGCCGTTCCGGTATCCAGTACATTAAATTTTGATTTCATGTACGAATTCAAGGGCATGTTTGCAGTATTCCATATTTATAGCCTCTATTCCGAATTGCCCAGAAGGATTTCTCCAAATATAGGACTCTAAATATCCAAAAGAACTCAAAAAAAAAAACCCAGAATACTTTAGAGACATCAATTGACTAATTGTGTCTGTGGATTGTGAGAGAAAATGTGAGTTCTAGAGGTAGCCCATAAGGGTAAGAGGAAAATATGCAGATGTCAGAAAAATTAAAAGAGACCTAGCACATGATATTTCACATATACTTCACGGTATTAAATTGTTAAAAAAGATCAGTTCAAGTGGCCACGCCCTTGCAGCTAACAATAATTACTACAATTTCTGCTGCTAATTTTGGTGAATATTTATGATTTACCTCTACGTTCCTGTGTCTCTTTCAGCTTCGAGAGCATCTTGCGAAGGGTCAGAGGACCCTAGCTGGAGAAGGTATGTCTCAGGTCGTGAGGAGTCTCCTAGAGTTAATGTCCCGAAAAAGCTACTATAGCGGCGACCTCTTGTTCTCAGTGGAGATTCTCCGAAATGTGACCGACACCTTCAAGCGAGCAACTTACACACCGTCTCCAGAGGACGTGCAGGTACAAAGCTTGGATAGGACAGCTGATGTAGGTTTACTGAATAAAGCAGGCAATGTAAAGCCTTGTAAAGTTATCAAGAGACCTTCATGTTCTGTTCATAATAGCAAAGAAAGGCTTGGAGAGCAATTGAACCAATCCTATAAAGTGAGCAGTTAATTAACGTAATAAATTAGTAAATGCTTAATAAAACTAGTCCTTTATTACAATAAAGTTGGAAATTTGCACTCCCACCTGGTGACTATAATGTGATCTAATATTCCTCTGTGTTTGTGAAGATGGAAGAAAAAGAGGTATTGTATTCTGTTTGCTGTTTATAAGCACATTTCCTAAACTATTGTGTATTCCTATAGTAATTATACAGTATGCTCTAGTCCAACTTTATTATAATTTTTATAAAAACATGTATCTGCTTTCTGATTAGCAATATATACCAAAGTAAATGATTATAACAGAATGGCCTTGTTTTTATTTTAAAGAGAAATCCCACTTAAAAGTAATTTGGGACTGGATTTTACTCAGTATATTTATGTAAACTATGCTCATATATAATTTCATACTCTTAACATCTTATGTTAAATGGTTTTTCTACTCTTCTGCCAATTTCTGCTTTAAAGTGTCACCACATTTTCATCTCACAATATTTCACTCCTCCACACTCAAAAGCATCTTACCAAAACACTTAATGAAGCATCACCTAAACCAAAATCAGACACAGCCACAGATTGAGGAAGATATTGTCGAACAAAAAAGTGTATTTTCCATTTCTTTCGGCACAATGTGGACTAACATATCTAATATTTTTAAATAAGAGTACTTTCTTTTAGATTCAGTGGAGTGGGTATCTTTGCTTTTTCCATTTAGCTGTTCAACACATTAAGGAGCAAGGCTTAGGCACTGATCTGTAGTTAGGCTCAGCAGGGAATTTCAAAATGCCATTCCAAGCCTCTGAAAATGTTATCAATGTGCATTTTAATCCTAGTGGACAAAGAGGCTTTAATCTGCATATAAATGTGAAGAGAAGAAAGTGGTTGTGTCTTGTAAACACCCCAATCACATGTTTATGTCTGCTATGACTGTGAAAGGTCTAATAGCATATCCTGCATATAGACTTAGTCAAGGGTGTTTAGTTGGTCTTTTGAGGTTACACATTTTAGCCAGTATTCAGCTGAATACACCTTTTGCACACACACTATTAGATGTTTCCCTAAAGAGTTAAGATTTCATTAGCTGAAAATCAATTGCAGCCTACTGAATTTGTGCTATTAATAATCAGAGCTAAAGTGTAATATAAAAGGCTCATCTTGCAAGTTCATGATCCAATTGATTAGTTTTATATTGAGAATGGGGTCTATGCAAGTGAAAAATCTCAGTGTTGCTTTTGCCTGATTGTAACAGTCAGCCTCTTTTTGTTCTTCTGTTTCTGTTGGTAGCTCCTATGGTCTTTATACCTCCTCTTTCAGCAGAAAGGCAGTCTGGTATATCTACCCATGCATCCATTTTCTAAACTCGCTTTATCCTGAGCAGGGCCAGCACATGGCAAGAGCAATCGCTGGACAAGGCATTAGTCCATCACTGGATGAACACACACACTAGGGCCAATGTAACATCGTGAATCCACCTAATCATCAACGTTTGTAGTGACTGTGGTGTATAGTCAGATATAACAATATACAGTATATTACTTTATAGCAATTGTGGTTTTGCTAAAGGCAACCAAAAATCTTTTCAAAAGTATTCTGTCGCAAGACATTACACTGTAAGGGTTTAAAATAAGCTGATAAAATACTTAATGTGATTTTTTTTTATGAAACCAGAATCTGTTGCATATTGTACTGGGTCGAGGGATTCCCTTGTTGCAACTCTCTCCACCTCGAATAATGCCTGAGAGATAAAATGCTTGTTAAAAATTGTACATTTATTTTGTAAATTACACAAAGCAAAACAAAATTTGCACAGTTACATGGTTTTTGAGCTCTGAGAGACTGCTTTGGAACTACAGACTGGGATAAACTGCTGGGGTCACATAGTGAGAACAATGAAGAGGCTGTTGACTGCACAACTGATTACATCAACTTCTGTATGGACATTGTAGTTCCAGTAAGACCAGTATGCTGCTATGCTAACAACAAGCCATGGATTACAAGTGACATCAAGGGCCTTTTGAACCAGAAGAAAAGGGCTTTGAAAGGTGGTGATCAGCATGAGCTCAAGCGCGTGCAGAAGGAACTCCGAGTCCAGCTCAGGGCAGCGAAGGAGCAGTACAGGAGAAAGCTGGAGCAGAAATTGCAGAATAACAGCATGAAGGAAGTGTGGGATGGGATGAAGATCATCACTGGCTGCAGCTCGAAGCGGGGTGCCACCATCAAGAGAGAAGTGGAGAGAGCAAACCAAATGAACAACTTCTTTAACAGGTTTGACCACCCTAACCCACTCTCACCTCGGAGTACTTCATCCTCCATCCATCCTTCTGCTGATACCAGCATAGGTGAGACATCCCCACCCACAATTACAGCAGCGCAGGTGAGCAGAGAGCTGAGGAGACTACGTGCCAGCAAAGCAGCGGGTCCAGATGGAGTATCGCCACGACTGCTGAAGGCCTGTGCGTTGGAACTGGGGAGTCCTCTACAGCACATCTTCAACCTGAGTCTGGAACAAGGGAGAGTCCCGAGGCATTGGAAAACATCTTGTATCACCCCAGTCCCAAAGGTATCACGTCCTAGTGAGCTGAATGACTTCTGGCCTGTCGCTCTGACGTCACATGTGATGAAGACCATGGAGCGGCTGCTGCTTCACCACCTAAGGCCACAGGTCCGCCACGCCCTCGACCTTCTGCAGTTCGCATAGCAGGAGAAGGTGGGAGTGAAGGATGCCATCATCTATATGCTCCACCGATCCCTCTCCCACCTGGACAGAGGCAGTGGTGCTATAAGAATTATGTTTTTGGACTTCTCTAGCGCCTTCAACACCATCCAACCTCTGCTCCTTTGGGACAAGCTGACTGAGATGGGAGTAGACTCACACCTGGTGGCATGGATCGTGGACTATCTTACAGACAGACCTCAGTATGTGCGTCTTGGGAACTGCAGTTCTGACATTGTGGTCAGCAACACAGGAGCGCCGCAGGGGACTGTACTTTCTCCGGTCCTGTTCAGCCTATATACATCAGACTTCCAATACGATTCGGAGTCCTGCCACGTGCAAAAGTTCGCTGATGACACAAACTTGTTAAGAAGGCAGGCTCTATTGTAGGAATAAAGCTGGACAGTTTAACATCTGTAGCAGAGCAACGGGCACTAAGCAAACTCCTGTCAATCATGAAGAATCCACTGCATCCACTTAACAGTGTCATCAATGGCAGAGGAGTAGCTTCTGTGACAGACTTTTGTCACTGTCTTGCTCCACTGACAGATTGAGGAGATTATTCCCCCCCTACACTATGTGACTCTTCAATTCCACCCGGGGGAGTAAATGCTAACATTATTCAAAGTTATTGTCTGTTTTTACATGTATTTTTATTACTCTTTAATTTAATATTGTTTTTGTATCAGTATACTGCTGCTGGATATGTGAATTTCCCCTTGGGATTAATAAAGTATCTATCTATCTATCGCTATCTATTTACCTGTGGGGTGCCCTGCCCACCTCTCACGTAGTACCAAGCAATCTCCTTTCTCACATCCAGTCTCTATCTCCTTCTCTGTCTCTTGCATAGTCTCTTCCTCCTGCCTGACTGCTCTACTTCTGACTTCAGTGTCAGTGGGGGGCTTTAAAAATCTTTTTAGGGCTATTTCTGGAATAAAGGTGACCTGACATGGACACCATATTACAACCCTGTACAGTGCTGTCTGGTATCCTTGCCTTTTTCAGATCTTAAAATGCCAAATCTCTTAGGTAATTAGTCAGCTGCCTAAAAAAGAGCAACATTTTCCCCAACCGCCAAATAAGGTGCCATGAGCTGCACCCTACCTGTTAGCTGGGAGAGTAAAGGCCTTCTGTTAGTCATCTTGAGTTTGAATGGAAACTGTGCTTATACTTGTCACTCAGGAGTGTTTTTTTTTATCTTTTTGCCAGAACTAAATTGATTCATTCTCTTTGTTTGAGTTGGATTTAGTAATCCTTGAGTTACACTCAGTTCCTTTTCCTTGTGTTCGATAATTCATTCTGTTTTGGCTTCATATATATTCTTTTACTGAATTGTTACAGATTATTATATATTAACCAAAAATTCCATATTAGCCTTCAGGAGCAGGCATCAGTTTTTAAAGTGAGCGTTTGCCTAAAAATCTAGGGACAGGCTTTTTGCCCTGAGCAGACATAACAAAATGGATGGAGGCCTTTTACATGAAGTAAAGAGTACTTATAAGGATGTAATCCAACAAGATAATCACTAAACAGCAGAAACACAAACTGTAGTGTTGGTAGGTTTATAAAAGGGCTAGGATGGGTCCCTATTGTTATTGACAATACAAAGAAAATAAATTAGATAAAAGAAAAGATGAATAAATACATATTATTGTGCAACAAAATAATTTTAATTAAAAAACAACAAAACATGCATGAAAATTAAACAAAAACATATTCAACAACAGAATACAAGAGATATATAATACCCTAAATAAAAAAAGACAAGAAATTTGAGCCAGGAATAAAACTGGCTTCACCATAACACTCTTATTTTAGCTTTTGGGTTTTGGTACATGGATCTGATGGCTGTTTTCGGATATATATATATATGTATGTATAGTGAGACTTGCCCGGACCCCACCAGTCAGAGACCACATCTTTATAAAAAGACACACGTTTATTCACCACAAATAATCACAGGAATAAAGTCCCGAACACCACACAATGCACTCAAAAAATAAATCACCACAACAGGGCTCCTCTTTCTCAGTCCTTAGCTGCCTATCTCCTCCTGGGAGCTTTGTCCTACAACAACAACAACAACATTTATTTATATAGCACATTTTCATACAAATAGTAGCTCAAAGTCCTACTCCCACTCCCGACTCTGGCTCCCTGACTGTAAGGAGGCGGCGTCTTTTATTCCCACCCGGATGTGCTCCAGGTGACTAATGACGATCTTCCAGCAGCATTTCCTGGTGTGGCGGAAGTGCTGCCCTTTGCCCCGGAAGCACTACGGGCATCCGTGGCAGGTTCCTCCGCCATCTTGCCGGGTGTGGCGGAAATATCTGTTTCCAGGTTCCACGAGTCTGAAAGCGCCCCCTGGCGGTGGCCACGGGTCCCAACAAGGTAAATCCTTTTCCCGCTTTTCCCGTAGTCCTTTTATAGTCCAGGGCGGTTGCCCTTTCGTGTGCCGGAAGCTTTTAATGTCCACTTCCAGTCCTTCCAGGCATCCCAGTCAGGTAAGGACCCCAGCAATCTGCCACTATATATATATATATATATATATATATATATATATATATATATATCATGAGGGACCGTTCAGGAAAAAAAGATTGGTTCATAAATATATACATTGGTTCAGATATATATATCGGTTCGGATACATTGGTTTGAATATATATACATTGCTTTTAATACATCCGTTCAGATATATATTAGTTCAGATATATACATTGGTTGGGATACATTGGTTGAGATATATACATCGATTTGAATACATCCGTTCAGATATATACATTGGTTTAGATACATTGGCTGAGATATATATAAATTGGTTTGCATAGATCCATTCTGATATATATACATTGGTTTGAATACATCCATTCAAATATATACAGTGGTTGAGATATATATATATTGGTTGATATACATTGGTTAAGATACATATATTGGTTTAAATAGATTGGTTTAGATATATACATCGGTTCTGATACATCCGTTCAAATATATATATTGGTTCAGATAGATCCGTTCAGATATATGCATCAGTTGGGATTTACAGGCAGGCACAATGCAGCCACCCAAGTTTAGCATCTCCCTTTCGTTTCATCATTCAACACTGTTGTCATTATTGTGCATATTTTATACAAGTAGCATATGCCTGTCTGTTGCGTTTTGTTTTGTAAGCCCTCTTGGTTGGGGGTCCTCGATTTCAAAGCACTTTTTTTCCTTTCATTATTTAAAACACTTGCACAGATATCCGCCTCTTCGCCCGCTCTCTCCCGCCCTGGCTCAATGCACCCGCCTCACTCGCTCCCTCTTTTCCCACCCATGACAGATTCTTCTCAAAAGCCGAGTTACAGGAAAGCATCGATTGCAACTGCAGTACGTCCCATTTTTTCACCTCATGAGACGCTGGTTTATCATTGACCGAAAGCGGCTCGGTGATATCTGTTATTCCGTATTGCAAGCATTTCATTAAAGGCCGATCTGCTTCAGCAAGGAACTTAGTCCCATTTGCTGAAAGGATGTTATGGAGGAAAACACTGGAGTTGCTCTGTTTCTTTTAAAGGCTGATCAGGGATCAAAATGACCAGAATATTCCCGCTTCACAAATAACTGATGTTTAACTGTTTTTATAGTAAAACTGACAAAACCACACACAAGCACGTACACACTCACACACACACTCAAACTCACAAATCATGGGTCGCACATACTACTGATTAAGCGTATCTGTCAAGGGCGATTATTTTTTCACTCCATAAAACAGATTCTTCTCAAAAGCTGAGTTACCAGGAATCATTGATAGCAACCACAGTACCTCCCATTTTTTCACCTCAACAGACGCTGGTTTATCATTGACCGAAAGCCGCCTGGTGATTTCTGTTATTCCGTATTGGCAGCATTTCATTAAAGGGCAATCTGTTTCATCAAGGACATTAGTCATGTTTGCTGAAAAGATGTTATGGAGGAAAACACTGGAATAGCGCTGTTTCTTCTGAATGTTTATCAGGGATCAGAATGATCAGAATATCCCAGATTCACAAATAATGGGTGTTTAACTGTTTTTATAGTAAAACTCACAAAACGACACACATGCACACGTACTGTGACAGATAGAGGGCGCTATCATCCTCTTGAACCCTCGGACAATACGTCAGACACCAGGTAAAAGTCCAACAAGTTGACTTTTTATTAATAAACAGTACACAAAGCACCCTCCTCTCCACAATACTCATAAATAAACAATAATCCACAATTAGTAAACAATCCACCACTCCCAGACTCGTTGCCACCCTTCCACCCAGCTCAGCTCAAAGTCTGGTGATTTCCCACAGTCCTTTATAGTCCTCGGCCCGGAAGTGTTTCGCCCTCTCTGTCCACATGACTAGGAACACTTCTGGGTCAGATAAAAATCCTTTTTCTTCACCCCGGAAGCACGTCATTCCCCTTTTTCATGTGACTCAGACGTACTTCCGGGGCATAGGGCAAATAATATTCTTTGCTCCTCCATGCAGCTCCATTTAGCGGTCCCTGTGGTATCCAGCAGGGCTGTGGATGAAAACTCCATTGTTCAGGATTCCCTGCTGGTCTTCGGGGCACCTCCATGCTGCAGAGAGGGCTCCATCTGGCGGCCTGGGGGTATTGGCCGGGATAAACGACCGGCAATATGCCACAGTACACATGCATGTACATGCACTCACACACACACACACACTCAAACTCACAAATCGTGGGTCGCACACACTACTGATTAAGTGTATGTGTCAGGGGCGATCATCAAGAGACGCTGGTTTATCATTATTATCGTTATTCTGTATTGATAGCAATTCATTAAAGGGCGATCTGTTTCAGCAAGGACATTAGTCCTGTTTGTTGAAAGGATATTATGGAGGAAAACACTGGAATAGCGCTGTTTCTTCTGAATGTTTATCAGTGATCAGGGATCAGAATGATCAGAATATCCCTGCTTCACAAATAACGGGTGTTTAACTGTTTTTATAATAAAACTGACAAAACCACACACATGCACAGACACACGCACACCCACACACGCACACGTACATGCACGCACACACACATACTCAAACTCACAAATCGTGGGTTGCACACACTACTGTTTAAGTGTATCTGTCAGAGGCGATCATTTTTTTCACCCCATAAAGTGTTAGTTCGTCAAAGATAGAAAGCAGCGCGGTGATTTCTATTATTCCTTATTGGCAGCATTTCATTTAAAGATGATTCACGTCAAGAAGGCGAAAGTGTCTCTTATTTTGACAGGACGATCTTTTTTTTTAGACGTAAGCACTATAAATCCATTCAGATAGGCCAGTTTACATATTCTCTTCTTGTATCAGCGCGTGCATGTGCGAGTGCTTTATCCTAAAAAAAAAAAGTCCTGTCAAAATTAGATAAGATATATTTAAACCAATATATATATCTCAACCAATGTATATATTTGAACGGATGTATTCAAACCAATGTATATATCTGAACGGATGTATCTCAACCAATGTATATATATCAGAACGGATCTATGCAAACCAATTTATATATATCTCTACCAATGTATCTAAACCAATGCATATATCTGATATATTCAAACCGATATATACAGTGATCCCTCGCTATATCGCGCTTCGACTTTCGCAGCTTCACTCCATCGCGGATTTTAAATGTAAGCATATCTAAATATATATCACAGATTTTTCGCTGGTTCGCGGATTTCTGCGGACAATGGGTCTTTTAATTTATGGTACATGCTTCCTCAGTTTGTTTGCCCAGTTGATTTCATAGAAGGGACGCTATTGATGGATGGCTGAGAAGCTACCCAATCAGAGCACGTATTACATATTAAATAAAACTCCTTAATGATATAAGATATGCTTCCCGCGCAGTGCTTCGCACACTTCAAAGCTCTAACAGCCCGTATTGATTTTTGATTGTTTGCTTTTCTCTGTCTCTCTCACTCTCTCTGACATTCTCTGCTCCTGACGGAGGGGGTGTGAGCAGAGGGGCTGTTTGCACAGAGGCTGTTTGCTTAGAAGATACGGACACGCCTGTAAAAAATGCTGAAAGACTACCTTCATATTGATCCCTTCATTGCGGCCGCTTTATCGCGGTGCTTTCCATACTTAAAAGCCCAACAGCCCTATTGATTTTTGCTTGTTTACTTTTCTCTCTCTCTCTGACATTCTCTGCTCCTGACGCGCGCACTCCTTTGAAGAGGAAGATATGTTTGCATTCTTTTAATTGTGAGAAAGAACTGTCATCTCTGTCTTGTCATGGAGCACAGTTTAAACTTTTGACTAAAGGGTGTTATTTCATGTCTAGAGGGCTCTAATAATGTTAAAAAACGTATTTAGAAGGTCGTAAACAGGTTTTCTATGCTCTAACTGCGAAAATATTAGATTTATAAATAAAGAATCCTACTTCGTGGAAATTCATTTATCTCTCTGGAGCGGATTAACCGCAATAAAGGAGGGTTTACTGTATAACTATGTGGAGAATATTTATAAACAGTGTGGGAGAGTTTCTAAGGGCTTAAAATATATAAAAATAACCATACAAACATATGGTTTCTATTTCACGGATTTTCACCTATCGCAGGGGGTTCAGGAACGCAACCCCCGCGATCGAGGAGGGATTACTGTATATCTGAACCAATATATTGTGAACATCGCCCCGGACACAGACAGGTTGATACGCTCATTTCACCAAGCACACTTTTTATTTTTCCTTATTTGTACAGTTCCGTGCTCACCAATCCCCAATACCCCTCAGTCCTGGCCAATACAATGTCTTTTCTCTTTCTCTTCTTCTTCAGACCGCCTCCTGCCTCCTCCGTAGACCTTGTCCCAATCTTCCACCCGACTCTTGTCCCATCTGAAGGGACGCGGCCCCTTTAAATAAGAACCCGGATGTGCTCCAGGTGTGTTTCCGGCAATCTCCCAAAGCCACGCCCCGGTGTGTCCCTATTTTTTCTTCCCCCCAGCACTTCCTGGTATGGCGGAAGTGCTGAGGTTTAGGGTCTTCCTGGTATTGGGGTCCCCCTGGTGGTAACCCTGGGTCCCTACAGGGTCAAGCGTCCCAGCTCTTTACCCGAGGCCTCCAGGGCGGTCGCCCCCTCGAGGTCTGGAGGAGGCACCAACCCTCCTCCTGTCTTCTCAGGTGTCCTGGCTGGGTACCACCTCCATCCATGTATGACAATATATATCTGAACAGATGTATTAAAACCAATGTATCTGAAACAATGTATATATTTATGAACCAATCTTTTTTTCCTGAACGGCCCCTCATAATATATATATATATATATATATATATATATATATATATATATATATATAGCTGGAAATCCATAAAGGGAGAAAATGAATCACATATCTTAAAATAGTTTTTTATTCCTAAGCTTTTGACTCCTATCAGGAATTATCTTCAAAAACACTCACAATACATATATAAAAGCATTGCAATGCAGTCAGAAGAAAAGACCCATGGTCTCTGATTTAAACACATACAAGTAAACCAGACACACATTTAAATGGGACTATCCAACAAAAATGCCAGTAACAGACATTTGGACATGAACCCAACATATGCAGGCTTGAAAAAAAGAACAAGCACATAATAAATAAGATTTTATGGCCAACACCCTCCGAATCCCACTTCATCAATCCCCCTACACCATGCTACCCTACCCTTCTTATTTGCTATATATTGCCTTGGATTCCTGTAAGTCTAATCATTTTCCTCTGATGATGATTCCTAACAGGAGTCGAAATATGCTTCAAATATGCAAACCGTATCACATACCTTTGTTTCCATGTATATATGTATACACGTGTGTTTTTGTATATAAGAAATAGTACATTTTATTAAACAATTATTTTAGCAAAAATAAAACATTTAAAGAACTTTATGGTATTTAATGAGTAACACTCATTCATTGAACCATTTGCATAACACCAGAAAATTAAAAAAGCAGACATATCAGACTGAACGTGAGTCAGAGAGAAAGAGAGGGTAAAAGAGCAAGTCAAGCACAAAGGTAAAATAACAGGCTTGGTTTTAATCCTGTTCAATTTTGGCATCCCTTTTCATTATCAGTTTTCCAAAGAAAGTACAGTTTCAGTGCCCCGTTTTGCTCAGGAAAGACCTTATTTAATGTTTTCAATTAACTTCACAAATGAAGCACCTAGGCTCACATGCTGCACCAAACATGTAATACGTAGAAATACTTATTGGAATAGACACTGGCCTTTGTGATCCTAAACTGGTTCAAGGGAGTTTGGCAGTGGATGGATATTCCATGTTAAGCTTAGAAAGAGATGCTAAAGAAGAATACTACAAATGTGTGCAACAAATGGCTGTCAACCAGAAAGGCAAAAATGTTAATATATATGCAAGGCAGAACTCTGCAAATTAGTTATGACTAACATAATGACACTTGACTTAAGTCTGTTTAATTAATATGTGAACTGTCAAATCTGTAACACTACTTCTAAAATGTACTGGTTTGACCTGAACCTATTGTTTCACTTTAGTGTCTTCCTGTTTAATGGTGATCATCAAAAGCACTATTTATGAATATTAGAAGGCTTCAAAGTCTAAAGTAGCAAATTTCTCAGTAAATCTTGAGAAGAGGTTGACTTTTGATTTCTTTTTCTTTAGAGATTCTTCCAGGTAGTTAGCTACATGTTGGACATAGACAACAAAGATAAATGGGCCGATGCACAGCAGGTAAGAGTAATCTAATCACCCATACTTACCATTTAAATCAAAAACTTGAACATAACTTGCATGAGCCATGTGCATGGCTTAATCTATCAATTTTATTGTTACATCTTTTTTCTTTAACTCACTGCTTTTGTAAATTTATTTCACATTATTTTCTAAAAATGAATGCACTATGAATGCACATGCAATTACATTTTCATGCTACTGTATTCTTTGCCTTTGGTTTATATATTGACAGCAAGATAATGGACTTTGTGCTGAGATAATTCACATAATGATTGTGCCCTAGCTTAACAGTGCTAAGTGGCTCCACATGAACTATTTGGTACTCTCTTCTTCTGTCCAGGTCGCTCCAGGCTCTGTGCAATTGATGAAGGTTGTAGAAGATTTTATACACTTGGTTGGCGATGCTCTGAAAGCCTTCCAGAGCTCTCTCATTGTCACCGATAATCTGGGTATGTGTAAAATAGTGTATATAAAGGAAAGAGGTTAAAGAGTTGCATTATAAAGCCAAGTTTTGATATTTAATCATCACTACTGATTTAGTATGCAGCTGTGAGTGAGTCAATTAGTCTAGCAGTGTTTCAGTTGTAAAAACTCTACAGTGAGTGGCCACTTTATTAAGTTAACCTTGTCAACATAATTGACTGCTCAATCACATGTGCCAACAATGCTATTTAAAGAAGATGGTAGATGGGTAGCAGTGGATTGTTTGTGAGTAATTTAAAGGCTGGATGATCAGTAGTATAAAGATTTAAGTGGCTTTGAACATGGCGTGGTAATGGATCCAAATATGCCAGAATAAGTGCATCAGGAACAACAACCCTGCCTAGATTTCCTTAAATGGAATCACCACTGAAAGAAACATCCTAGAAATGATGATCCTGTGGCTGCAAACAGACCATGATAAAAAACAGAGGTCGATGAAGGCTTGCTAGACTTATATAGTTCATTGTAACAGAGGGGTTACAGTTAAAAAGCAGTGCCAAGAGAGACATGCTGTAACTCAGTATACCATATCATGGATATATTACCCCACGACCCTGACCTGGATAAGCAGGATAGGAGAATGGATGGATAGATTGATATGTTTTGAGAGCTCATTAACCCATTGAGTCCTACTCTTGTCATTGGAAAACAATGAGGTATGGATGGAGGAATACAAGAAATGGACATTTTAGGGTTTTAAAATTGTCAGGAGGTCTAGTCAATCACAGTCTTTGCTGATTGGCACTAATGAGTAAATTAGGATATGGAAAAACCTGTGGATCTGTTATTCTGCAATATGTCTGGAAAACCTTGCTAATTCTGAGTATCACTTTGCCCAAATGAGAACGCCCTTTAATCAGCTGGGTGCTCTGTTCCAAGACTAGTAAAGGCTACAATGCTTTCAGCAGCAAGTCAGTAAATTCACCTTGATGATTAGTTGGACTGAGATCATCAGAATTTGCCAGATGATAAGGAGTAAGCAGTCTGTCGTAGAGATCACCAGTCAAACTGGAGACTTTTGAGTCTTTGTGAGCCAGCACCCATGTACTGCTCGATCTGCTCGTTGTTGAGCACATCCCATGACAGACTAAGGACAGATTTACAGTTGAGCAGGTGTGACCACTAAAGTGGCCATTCAGTGGGTATTTCTGTGCCTTTATGTACTTAAGATAGTGATCTCTGTAAAAGGTACTATAAAAATTAAGGTAGTTTGTTTGGCGTACTATTTCATAATAATGCAAATATTTAAAACAAGATAGCAGAATTTATCCTTTGTAGTCAGCAAGAACAGGTGAGTTTATTTTGGATTATGTTCCAGTATATCATAGTGTGTATTCTATTACTGTTCATTTTTCAAACTTTTGTAGGGATTCAATTGATGCTTGTTTTGATCTTCATTGGTTATAGAGAATGCAGCCTTGAATTGGAAAAGTTGAGTGAGCTATCAAATATTGTGTATTACACAGCCATTATTTCATGTGAAGTCAGGTTTATTGCCATGTGTATATAGTATACACAGAACAATGAAATTCTTTGCTGTACCTGTATGTCTTCTTTAGAACAGTTGAAAAAAATACAAAACCAAAAAAGACACAGGCATACTCAAAAAAAAAGTATACATAACATCCAGTATAGCATATATATTAAGTTATATAGAATATATATTTCAAGCTGCGGTGGGCTGGCGCCCTGCCCGGGGTTTGTTCCAGCCATGCGCCCTGTGTTGGCTGGGATTGTCTCCAGCAGACACCCGTGACCCTTTAGTTAGGATCTAGCGGGTTGGATAATGGATGGATGGATGGATATATTTCAAGTATCTATCTATCCATCTACAGTGCATCTGGAAAGTATTCACAGCGCATCACTTTTTCCACATTTTGTTATGTTACAGCCTTATTCCAAAATGGATTAAATTCATTTTTTTCCTCAGAATTCTACACACAACACCCCATAATGACAAAGTGAAAAAAGTTTACTTGAAGTTTTTGCAAATTTATTAAAAATAAAAAAAACTGAGAAATCACATGTACATAAGTATTCACAACCTTTGCTCAATACTTTGTCGATGTACCTTTGGCAGCAATTACAGCCTCAAGTCTTTTTGAATATGATGCCATAAGCTTGGCACACCTATCCTTGACCAGTTTCGCCCATTCCTCTTTGCAGCACCTCTCAAGCTCCATCAGGTTGGATGGGAAGCATCGGTGCACAGCCATTTTAAGATCTCTCCAGAGATGTTCAATCGGATTCAAGTCTGGGCTCTGGCTGGGCCACTCAAGGACATTCACAGAGTTGTCCTGAAGCCACTCCTTTGATATCTTGGCTGTGTGTTTAGGGTCGTTGTCCTGCTGAAAGATGAACAGTCGCCCCAGTCTGAGGTCAAGAGCGCTCTGGAGCAGGTTTTCATCCAGGATGTCTCTGTACATTGCTGCAGTCATCTTTCCCTTTATCCTGACTAGTCTCCCAGTTCCTGCCGCTGAAAAACAACCCCACAGCATGATGCTGCCACCACCATGCTTTACTGTAGGAATGGTATTGGCCTGGTGATGAGCGGTGCCTGGTTTCCTCCAAACGTGACGCCTGGCATTCACATCAAAGAGTTCAATCTTTGTCTCATCAGACCAGAGAATTTTGTTTCTCATGGTCTGAGAGTCCATCAGGTGCCTCTTGGCAAACTCCAGTCGGGCTGCCATGTGCCTTTTGCTAAGGAATGGCTTCCGTCTGGCCACTCTACCATACAGGGCTGATTGGTGGATTGCTGCAGAGATGGTTGTCCTTCTAGAAGGTTCTCCTCTCTCCACAGAGGACCTCTGGAGCTCTGACAGAGTGACCATTGGGTTCTTGGTCACCTCCCTGACTAAGGCCCTTCTCCCCCGATCGCTCAGTTTAGATGGCCAGCCAGCTCTAGGAAGAGTCCTGGTGGTTTCGAACTTCTTCCACTTACGGATGATGGAGGCCACTGTGCTCATTGGGACCTTCAAAGCAGCAGAAATTTTTCTGTAACCTTCCCCAGATTTGTGCCTCGAGACAATCCTGTCTCGGAGGTCTACAGACAATTCCTTTGACTTCATGCTTGGTTTGTGCTTTGACATGAACTGTAAACTGTGGGACCTTATATAGTGTGTGCCTTTCCAAATCATGTCCAATCAACTGAATTTACCACAGGTGGACTCCAATTAAGCTGAAGAAACATCTCAAGGATGATCAGGGGAAACAGGAGTCAATTTTGAGCTTCATGGCAAAGGCTGTGAATACTTACTGTATGTACATGTGCTTTCTCAATTTTTTTATTTTTAATAAATTTGCAAAAATCTCAAGTAAACCTTTTTCACGTTGTCATTATGGGGTATTGTGTGTAGAATTCTGAGGAAAAAAATTAATTTAATCCATTTTGGAATAAGGCTGTAACATAACAAAATGTGGAAAAAGTGATGCGCTGTGAATACTTTCCGGATGCAGTCTATCTATCTATCTATCTATCTATCTATCTATCTATCTATCTATCTATCTATCTATCTATCTATCTATCTATCTGTCTGTCTATCTGTCTGTCTGTCTGTCAGTCAGTCAGTAGAAACTGTCAGAGAATCTACTGGTGCGAGTGTGAATGGTTCTGTACCGTTTGTCAGAAGGAAAGAAAAAGAAAAGCAACTGTGCAAGATGGTTGAGGTCTTTAAAAATTCTCTTTGCTTTTCTAAGGCATGGAATGTTGTATATGTACTGAACAGAAGGCATATGTCTTGTATACTTTAGTGCTGCTGAAGGCCATTGTTTTACATTAAATTTCCTCCTTTCCAGTACCTTTGCTTATGAGACAGTGAAAGAAAGTAATGTGTTTAAATTGGCAATTTTGTCAAATTTAACTCCATCAATAAATAACGATCTGTCTTTGTAATGAATGGTAGTTAAAACAAAAATGAAGCAATAAAATACATACTCCTATTTATAGAAATTTCAGCCCCAACCTCCCATATCCCCATTGTTGCTGTTAGTTTTACAAAGGCTTGCTATTTAAATTATCCAAGTTTATGTTGACACCACTCAGTGACCTCCTTGAACCTTCTACTGACATGGTGTCAGGTTTTAATTCACCTTTTCTTGTCCATTAAATGTTATTCGATTTTCTTCTTATTCTTCAGTCATCACCATTCAGAGGGAACCAGTGTCTGCTGTCTCCAGTGACATTAACTTTCCGATGAAAGGCAGAAGGGGCATGAAAGACTGGGCCAAAAACTCGGAAGACAAACTCTTTATTCCCAAAGAGGTGTTTACCCTCTCATCAGCAGGTACTTGGGTGTCAATTACGAAAAAAGTAATTGAATATTGTACAATTTTATTGAACTGCAAACATGTTTTTTTCCAAATTACATTTACAGAACAAAGATTAGCTCAAGAGAGAATACTAAAAGCAAATTCCTTTCACAGTCTGAATCGTGATGGCAAATTCAATGACTAATACACGTAGCTGCTATCATCTTCTTTTACTCATTAATAATGCAACTGCATTAAGTAAGGATTAAATATGTAAAAGATTTTCAAGTTAAATATGATACTATTAAAGTGGAAAATATAGTATAAATATGTTATATAGTATAAACGTATTGTAGGTTATACATTACATGCAACTCAGACATATTGCTGAAGGAGTATACTGAATTTCAACTCTAGTATCTTCACCTCTAAATACTATTTACGTTTTGGCATATTATTCTCATTATATGTTACACTTGATTAGATGGGATATGTAAAACAGCAACTTAAATTAAAAAGCATAGTTTTGAAGTCTTTCTTCATCTATGCATGCTAATAATAACAGGCTCCACTTGCCTGCATTCACAATAAATCAAGCTTCTGATACCAACAGATAGTATAACTGCTTGAGAGTACTGAATTATCAGTGATTTTCTATTATAAAGATAATGTCATGCATTTTCACTTATCCATTTAAAATATTTTTGTGCAAAACACAGACAACAATAGGGAAGATTTGCTAAGACTGGATATTGGATAATTATAAAATTCTGACAAAACGTAATTTTTCAGGAGTTTTAAAAATTTGACTCTTTATGGTTGACCTGCTAAACTGAGTAGGATGGTTAAGATGACTGCTTTTAAACAAGAAAGTAGCTTAGAGTTACTGATACATTACATTACTATTAGTCCCTTTGTGCAATTGGGCAGTATATTGCTGGATTGTGGAGGACGACCGAGGCATTATTATCTTGTGTAGAGAAAAGACAATACTTGCTTAAAATGAACAATAATGTGCTAAACAGCAAAAGGGACAAGGTTTTTTTTATGAGGAGCTACACTGCCTGAAGTGCTATTTTTGCATTATGTTCTTCCATGTACAAGATTACAATTAAACATAATTTTTTATGAGCTGTGTCTTGTACCACTATTCTTAAAGAGAACTCTTGACCCTTACAATAGTCAGAATGAGGATAGACTATTAGATAAGGCACATTTTAGAGATTTGAGCAATGATGACAAGTCTGTAACACTCCAAATCAGTGAACCAAATACTTCTTTTGTTTTTTAGTGTTTCCCCTTTTTTCCATACAAAAAGAAAACCTTCATAACATTTTAAAATGTTGGTTATACTGTAAATGTCTGTCTTCGGTGCAACATCATTCAGATGTAAATGTGATGGCTGCCTTTGAAGACTCAAATGGATCCATTTTTAAGTACTTTGGCATACAATGCAAGAAGCGCCTACTTAAATAGCCATGTCTGTCTATTTGGGTGTCCATCTGTCTCAATTCCCAGTGGGCTGATTTTGTTAAAATTTGCCACCCTTATTCTTCAAAGGACGGTTCTCCTGTGAGCTGAGGCAAGTGCATATCACTGCCAAACAGAGGAAGGGTGGGGTCAGATGTAGGTGGGGTTGGCTGAGCAAATGTTACTGTATAGGAAAGGCACAACATTAGATTTGTATTTATTAACCAATTTTCCCATAATGTTATTCTTTATTTAGTTCATTTAATACAGTATTAATGATATTGTTTATTTATTCGTTACTGTACAAGGTAAGTACCATCCCTTGCTCTACCAGAATACAGAAGTAGGTCTTTTTATGTCCTAAAAGTCTGGCTTATGCTCCATGCAATCCCATGCTCATCTCTGTGGCTGCACAAACTGTCATTAGCAGTAGCTTACTTCTCCTGCTTCTTGAAATTGACATAGGTAAGTGACATGATGTTCATGTCCATGAAAATAACATATGCAAGCAACTTAACATATAGAAATGTACAGTATGAAAGATGTCTCTTAACATATAGAAATGTACAGTATGAAAGATGTCTCGGTGACACATTATGCGACAGTGACTAAAGTGTACTCAGTATTTCCACTACACTAAAAACAACCTCTATGCTGCATTATCTAAAGATTTTAATAGTTCAGTATTTCTCTGACATTATAATTCATCGGAACAGCACCGTATTATCTGCTACCTATCATGTTAAATCCAGCCACCAATTTTAGATTGATACTTTGGTACAGATGTTAAATTTAAATTAGTTATGCCTTTGAAAAAGTTTTTTTTCAAGAAATTTGAAATACAATTAGCCCCAGACTATCCACATCCTACAATAACTAACAGTAACACATACTGTAAATCTTTTCATCACTTGAGGTGGAATCTGTTGTCTACAAAAGCAATTTCAGCCACATCATGTTTTACAATGATATTAAAAGCATTTAATATACATAATGTAATTACATTGTTGTCACTGTTGTTTTTTTCATATGACTCACTGTTACAAAATACATAATAAATAAAATTGTGAATTTTTTGTCATATATTCATCTTCTCATTTGTTTTTGCATGTTAAAATCATTATACTGTACTTTAGAGCAGTCAAAAGTTATTCATGTTTGAAGAGAAATAATAGACACAATATGGCTTTGGTTCAAATTCTGCCTGTTGACACCTATGTGAGATGAAGCAAGTTACTAAAACTAAGAAAGCGTAAACTACGAAATGGTACTGCTTGCCAATCTGCTTTGCAAATTTTAAAGCATCTGTATTAAAGATTTTAACATAATTATTTTACTATAAACCTTTCCATCAATCATTCAATAGCTGATTGAAATTTACTTCATCATTTACTTTCCAGATGAAAAGACTGTTTGCTATTAAATTGTACTTCTAGATTGACAATTCTTATCAGTAACATGTCTTTGCTACAAAAGCACAGAATGCAACTCTCTAAGATAAGTTCTAAGCATTAATGAGCTTTATTACTCATTTTAAAATAGAATAATTATAACAAAACCAGTAGGGCCCATTTCCTACCTCTGTAGCAGCCTGAATAACACCAAAAAAAAAACATACAAAAAAATGCTTTATTTGACTAAAAATAAAAACAACACAGGCATAAATGCAAAATAGTCAAAACAGAAGAAAAAAAGAAAAACAATGCCCTAACAATACCCTAACCGTTACAGGAACTACATCCCAGTCTACATGGTGAGGTGGATGACCCACTTTCTGACCTCTCAAAAACCAAAACATAGCAGCCACTGCCTTCCCTTCTCCCTGCCCAGGCTGTAAGAGTTATGTTGTCGATGCTGGGACAAACATTTTGTTTTCCAGGACATTGTTAAGCCCAGTCTCTGTCCTGAGTTGTCCCTTTCCTGTGTGCCTATCCCTCCTGTATCAACCTGCACATCACAGCATGTAAAGCAAAGACTAACTAACTAAAGCAGTACTCAAAAGTGCTTGATATGAAGAACTATAGTGCAGGGGGAGATCATGGCATACACACAGCAGAGTCTGCACATTGAATTATCTCATACAGCATACTTCATGCAGTGTGTTTTTCTGTGATTCACTTTAGAAAGTGAAAGCAGATTCGCAAAAAGTAGAGACTGCAAAAGAAACATGAATAGAAAACAATTTAAACATCTGATATTCTCTGCATTGAAAATCATTAAGAAATACTGAGCATATGTTTAGACAGGGCAGCATAAAGTGTCATCAAGCAATTTTTCATACATTTCTAACTTCAGTTTCCTCTATCTTTTACTTTTATGGACATGAACATCAGTCACTTACCTGCATAGTTTTCAAAGAGCAGAACATGTGAGCTGCTGCAACTAATGATTTGTGCAAGACACCGTGTAGCTGCATGAGATGTGCATGGGATGGGGCATTGGCAGAAGCCAGCATGTTAGCATACAACAAGACCTACCTCTGCATTCTGGTGCAGTAAGTGACCATAATTAACAAATAGAAAATACCATTACTACCATATTGAATAACAAAACAAAATCACTATTAGCTAATTGAATAAATATATGCACATCTAACATCATACCTTTCTTTTATGGTAATACTTGGTCATCCACTTTTGACATACTGGCATGCCATATATTGAAAAATCATGAGTGGACACAGTATGACTGTCACTAATTTAATAATTCAACTCAGATTACCCTAGATTACAATCAGTGTGAATTGCAGAGGAGAGTGAAGAAAGCTGCACTAGATAGTATAAAGTGTTGTCTGAATGAAACATAAGGGACTAAAGGAGGACAAATGTTTTCTTGATTTATCCAAATGCTCAATGGAGAGATGCTGCTCAAATCTCTTTGTATTGATTTTTTGTCATCTTATTGATTTCACCACCACCATTGGCGTCTAAGGCATGCTTAGTCAATTTCTGTTTTCTGTTATTGTAGCTATCAAATAATTTACAGTAGCCAGTGATCTTTGAGAAAAACACATAAGCGCTGCTTCAAAAGCATCACACCAGTATTAAATGGAAACTATATAGGATTAAAACTCTCTTAGTGCTTAAAAGATACCTTAAGCAGAGTTATACGAATAAAACACAGTTGGCCAATATGTAGAGTGCAAATCTTTTATGTGTTTTGCTGGCAAAAAGATGTGATTTGATTAGTTAATTTAGTTTCTTCATGGTTCTACCTTGCAAAAGTTTCTACATGTTCCTGGACCATGCTGAGCTTCAATCACATCTCCTTTTCTCTCATTAGTTTTTCATATTTAAGATATTTTTGCCAGTATTGTCACTTCAAAGAAAGGATTAATAATAAATCATAACTCTACAAAAAGTGTGCAGAATACTCCATGGTATTCAGTAGGCCCTGTTAGTCTTCCAGTGTTGGATGAACACTGAAATCTTCTTCTAGTACTATGAAATATTCAAAAAACATTAGCTATGAAGAATGCTATAATTTGGGAAATCCATATCCTTAAGTACATGATTACCATGCAATCTGCAAAAATAGCCATGCAACCTTGTGCTTTTAACCAGCTTTACACAGAGCAGCCTAATGGAAGTGTAATAGTGAGGGTGTGATATATGCAATCATTATGATAATTATCCATAATTCTGACTTCTAATTGAGCCCGTCTTTCATGCCTGGAAGGGTTTATGAAAGCTGTGTGGTCTATGGGAGTAAGATGTGGCCAATGAAGGTGGGACATGCTGCACAGATGGAAAAAATAGAGATGAATTGATCAGATTGATGTTTGGAAAATCACTGACTAAGTAGGAGTGAATGCTAAGACTTGGTGTGGAAGTGCTGTGTAGAAAAAGACTAAAGAATCTAGGCATGTACAGCGAAAGACAGTGTTGTGTTTAGGAGTCTCAGATAAGGAGAGAAAGGCGTGTTTAGCCTCCTAAAGGCTCCAGAAAGCAGGTTGGGAAAATCAGCAGATTGCCCAGATGTGGCCATACTCTAGGCAGAATGCTCCCCTGTACTTACTATCTGCAGACTTTGGCTTAAGCAGGCCCAAATGGGAAATGGACTTTTAAAGTTTAAAAATACAAATAAAGTTCCAATATATATCAAAATATCTGACAAGGGAGATGAACTGTAAACTCTGGCATTTAGAGACAATCCAAACAGGAATCTTGATAAATTAAGGATTTATTAACAAAAATAGAAAAAAATCTGCACAAAAAAGATAAAAAGGATTTGCCTAAAAGGCAACCCAAAGCAAAGAAGTCCCAATGCACAAATCCAAAACCTGAAATTAAATAAAAATCCACAAAACAGTAAATAAATGAAAGAAAAGAAAAACACCTTAGACAAACTCAAAGATCCACTGCTAGCTGTATGATTCTGCCTGTAGTGTAAAGCCACAGGGAGGATCATTGATCATTGATGTCAGGTTGGCCCTGCCTCCTTGGGCCTTATGCACAAAGTACAAGGAATGGCAGCACATTTACAGTGACAGAACACACAGATAATAAATAATGAGCAAAACTAATCAATATGACATAAAACATGAAAAATAATCATTCAAAATGAAAACAACAGTTAAACTGAAAGTACATACTAGCCAGAGCTAAAAGGCCTGGCTGTAATACAATAGACAGAGTATGATAGGGTGCAGAAGTGTACCATAATGGAAGTGGAGGGGGTGAGACACAAAGGGAGGCTGCAGAAGTAATGGTTGGCAGTCATGATGAGTGATATGAACAGAATGGATCTCAGCCCATTTGGTGCTCAGGAATGGAGTACATGGAGGAGAAAGGCAACCAGCTTACCTATGTAAAACTGGCAATTAAACTAGCGATAATGATGATGAACCCGGACAATTGCAATATTTGAGGCTTTCAGTCATCCAAGGTATTAATTAGGGGGCCCCAGACCTCCAGGAACCCTTGTGTTTGTACTTTACTCACAAATAAAAATGAACCTGTCAGCTCTGACTAAATACTACAATACTAATTTTCTGAAGTTTTTGTCATACAACAAATACCTCACTTCTAGGCTTTCCTCTCTGATGGTCTTTGTTTACTTTCTCTTGTACCCTATACTCCAACTAGCTCTATTTGTGGGATCATTATGACTTGCAGTTAGGGATTATTGGACAAATTGAAAATATTTATTTTGTGGGGAGGTGTCACCTGTTAGTACATAAAGATCTCAGGAAACACCTAAAGAAACAGAGCCTACTCTGATCTGAAAGCATACAAAGTGTACCCTGTGTCAGCTAAACAGATTTCTCCAAGCTGTGTCTTGGTTGAGTTACGTTGGTGACATGGCCTCATTTTCCATAATTCTGCTCTCTTCAGCGGTGTGCTCCATGTCTGTGCATAATCTTGTCCAACATGTCTCTGATACATTTTTCATTGCATTCCTGTTGTCAGCTAAAATGATGACATCTGAAAATTACAGAGCACCCTCTGAAATGTACCTTGTTCCACTCTATTAAAACTGTCCATTGCTTTATCGTTAATAACCTGGTCTGGACAGATCTCTGATGCATCACTGTCTTGTAGGTGCTGCCCATCACATCTTCTTCAGAGGTCTTCATTATGCTTTATATAGTGGCCTCCCCAGTTCACAAACTAATTCATGCTTCAAAGAACCCCTGGAACCTACCACAATAAATGGACAAGATCCAACTTCATGAACTTTCAACTTTGGAGCAGCTGAGTCTATTCCTGTATATAATGATACTCACTACAACAACAACAACATTTATTTATATAGCACATTTTCATACAAATGATGTAGCTCAAAGTGCTTTACATGATGAAGAAAGATAAAAAAGACAAAATAAATAAGAATGGTCAGATGGCCAGGGAGGACAGAAAAAACAAAAAAAAACTGAAGACAGCTGGAGAAAAAAAAATCTGCAGGGGTTCTGAGGCCACTAGACCACCCAGGCCCCTCTAGGCATTCTACCTAACATAAATTACTTCAATCAGTCCTTATTGTATTCAGGGTTCACATGGAAGAACTTGATGATGACAGTCATGTAGACTTCTAGCCTTTAATCCATCAATGTAGGGACAGCATGGTGCTTTGATCAGGTGGTGGTGGTGCAGATGGCCACCACAGAAAAGTGGAAAGAGAACAGCAGAGAAAATAGGGATTAGCGTGGATTTTGGAGCCACCAGAAATAATAATGATAATTAAATGCATGTACAGAGTATCAGGATTAAACTAAAATTAAGCTACTGTATGAGAAACTCATGTTAAAGTAATGTGTTTTTAGCAGTTTTTTAAAGTGCTCCACCGTATTAGCCTGGCGAATTTCTATCAGTAAGCTATTCCAGATTTTAGGTGCATAATAGCAGAATGCTGCCTCACCACTTCTTTTAAGTTTAGCTCTTGGAATTCTAAGTAGACACTCATTTGAAGATCAAAGGAAAGACATTCAGAAATATAGAATAGAGCAAGATTATTTAAAGCTTTGTAAACCATAAGCAGTATTTTAAAGTCAATTCTAAATGACACAAGTAACAAATGTAGTGACATCAAAACTAGAGAGATGTGCTCGGATTTTCTTTTCCTAGTTAGGATTCTAGCAGCTGAATTCTGCACTAGTTGCAATCAATTGATGTCTTTTTTGGGTTGTCCTGAGAGGAGTGCGTTACAATAATCTAGCCAACTGAAAACAAAAGCGTAAACTAATTTCTCAGCATCTTGCAATGTTATAAGAGGTCTTCAACTTTTGCTATATTTCTTAAGGGAAAAATGCTGTCCTAGTAATCTGATTAATATGTGATTTAAAATTCAGGTCAGAGTCAATAGTTACCTCTAAATTCTTTACCTTCATCTTTACTTTTAATCCTAATGCAACAAGTTTACTTCTAATATCCTCATTATATCCATTTTTGCCAATCAGTAAAATTTCTGTTTTCTCCTTATTTAGTTTGAGAAAATTACTACTCATCCATTCAGAAAAACTAGTAAGACATTGTGTCAGTGAGACAAGAGAGTCGGGGTCATCAGGTGCTATTGATAAATACAGCTGTGTGTCATCAGCATAGCCGTGGTAGCTTACATTATGCCTTGAGATAATCTGACCTAATGGAAGCATGTAAATCAAAAAGATAAGTGGACCCAGGATAGAGCCTTGTGGAACACTATATAGAATATCATGTGTCTTTGAAGTATAATTACCACAACTAACAAAGAATTTTCTACTTACCAGGTAAGACTCAAACCAATTTAAGACACTGCAAGAGTGGCCCACCCATTGACTAAGGCAATTTATAAGAATATTGTGGTCAATGGTATCAAATGTGGCACTCAGATCTAAGAGGATGAGAACCGATACACGGCCTCTGTCTGCATTTACCTGCAAGTCATTTACTACTTTAACAAGTGCAGTTTCTATACTGTGATTTGTTGTGAAACCCGACTGAAACTTATCAAGAACAGCATGTTTATTCAAGTGATCATTTAGCTGCATAATGACTGCCTTTTCTTGGATTTTACTTAAGAAAGGCATGTTAGAAATAGGTCTAAAATTTTCAAAAGCAGAGGAGTTAAGATTATTTTTCTTGAGCAGGGGTTTAACTACAGCAGTCTTAAGACAGTCTGGGAAAAACCCCATATCTAATGATGGGTTTACTATGTCAAGAATACTATCTATTAGCATGCCAGAAACTGTTTTGAAAAATAAAAAAGTACTAAGCACCAAAACTTCTTTAGATGCAGTTTACTTCTCTATCCTTTTCCATTCAGTGGTGGATCACGTGGACTGGAGCCCATCCTGACAGAATCACAGTCATGGCAGAAACTAACCTGGATGGGGCAGGTTAAAAGCAATCTCTCTCACAGATCATAAGGAAGCATTCTACAGAGCATTATACTCCTAAATCTGCTTAATCTAATTGAAGCTTGCGGGGAGGCAAAACCCATACCCAACAGCACTACGTGAAAGAAGGGACCAATCCTAGCCAGGGTTCTAGTTGATTGCAAAGCACAGTCATAAGTGCAGTTTACAGCAAATAAAAAATACCATATCAGGTAGCATTTTCGTAGTTTTTTTATCATGTTCAAGTCACGTAATTTTTTTTCTGTGCTTGTGCTGCTCATATTTCTGAAACAGGAGTGAGAAAGACCAAATAAGAACTATCATGTTCATCTATAGGTCAGCCGAGGTAACTTCCTGCAGATTTGAAGTAGACTGCAGGTTAAAACTGTTGATCTTTGCTTGCTTGGTTTCAGTCTGTTACTTTCAGTCTTCTGACTGTTTTAGATATAAGCCCTCAGTAACAAAATCCTGTTTGATTTAAGGAAAAATGAATATTTGGATTGCCTCTTGCTTAATTGCAATTTGTGATGAAGCATTAGTTTTATTTTCTGCACTTGGAAAAACAGTATTGATTTTATCTGGGACCTGTTTGAGTGGAAGTTTAGACATCTAGAGAGAATTTTGCTTAGCAGAAGCCGAGGCTCCCTTTGCAATTCAAATTGGTTTGTTCACTCTGTGGTTTTCACCCTATATGACCTGGCTCTACAGATTTATGGGATCCATTTTTTCAGTGCTAGGTATGTGACCTGAAAATCAGCTGTGGCAGTTATGGCTGCTGGTCTTATATCATTATATTTTCTGTCAACACCTCCATTCAATGTATGGTTAAAAAATGCTATTTACCTTTATATCTATGTATGGCTCACAGATGACACTTTAGATTTCACAGATTTGAATCTTGTGCATATTTTCCCAAGCAGCATATAACATGAAGCAACGCAATATGCAGAAATAAATGCAGTGAATATGCAGAAAGTAATAAACAAACACAAGAATCTTCATTTGGACAAGCCGCACACAGAATAGAGATTTTAAGGCTCATGCAGATGTATGTGTTTATAACCGTTATACTGCAATATTACAACCTTCTTTTCACAGACAACAGAATGTGCTGTTATGGCTAGTACACATATCCATAGAAGATATTGTATGCATACCAAGTGACGTATTGTATATCCTAATCTTAGAAATCTGCCAAGAGGCCTTGCATTAATCAGACATTTCTAAAGGTCTACACTAGAAATGTGATACTAATATATTTAGTCTCAAAGTCTTTGATATTATAAGTTGCCTTGTGTATGTCTGATAGCATGATACATGCTCATGTCACAAGGATTCTCTTTACATGCTGGCTTTTATGCATGACAGACTGGATCACCATTGGACAGGGTGCCAGTCAATTGCAGGATACTCTCTATCACATTCACAACTGATTTAATGTCCATAGTTAAATGGTATCCTTGGAAAAAGGCAACCACCTTTAAGCCTGCTATACTAGTAAATTTAAGAACAGCAGTCAGGTACAGCTTCCATTATAAAAAGCATTCTTTCTCTGTTAAAAAAATGCCTTAAAGTAGCAAAAACAATGAATCTGTTGGACATCCTTTGTATATTAAAGTGTAATATTGGAATACAAATGTATTTGAAATTTCCTTTCTTATACACTCTACACTTTGTATGGTTGTAGCATAAGTTGTATGTGTTAGATTCAATAAATTACTGGGAACTTTTGCCATACTTAAAGGACTGTGGGCATCTTCTTACCAGTATCTATCTGACATTTCTACTTATTTATCTGCCTTTTCACTCTCAGTAAATTACTATTTTTCTAGGCAGGAGTGGGGTTAAGTTCTGAAAGTAATACGTTTTTAAAACTTGTTGCATGCTTAAAAAGGAGAAAAAACAAACTCATTTGGTCAGTTTTCAAAAATGACCATGAATGAGAAATAAACTTGTCTGTACAAAACTCAAAACTCAACTGAAAATGACCAAAATTCTGGAGCTCCAGCTTGTAAATGGGATTCATCAAAAGCCTAACGCGTCGAAGTGATTACACAGGCAAAATATCTTCGTTTTTAAAAGTTTTAGTTAAAATTCAAAACAGTTCACACAAAAAAGGAAAAAATAAAATAGCAAAAATTAGAAATGTTCTTGTTTAAGAGAAGTTCTGTTCAAAGCTTATAAATCTTGGTACATTTCTAATAACAAATCACTTCTAAACGTTTTGGAACCATTTCAAAATGGTCAGAAAACTGTATGCCTATCCCATTTCTATGTTGAAAATGGGTCTTTTAAGTCCATGTGCACTGGGACCAATTTTAAACAACTGACTCAGTTATCACACTGTATCTTAATTTTAGCAAAAAAGGTCTAACTCTTATTAAATTACAGGGGGTTAAAGGCTATACCATTGTCTATGGCTATGACTAAGCAAACACTAATATGAATTTAACTTAACTTAAACCATTTCTTTCTAAGATTGGCTGTTACACCACCAACTTAGAATAAAATACTATTAGCTAAATTGTAAACTACCATTAATTGTATCCAACATATGGTTGGACATATCGTATGGTGCCCACTCAATAAAAACAAATGGAATTCAAAAGAAAAAAAAAAATCAAATTATGAAATGTTCTTCAGCAATATGCTAAGCAATGTTTGTCTGGTTTTGTGTAAGTCAGAGTAGGGCAGACTAGACCATCCATTGCCTAGCAGCAGTTTCAGCCTCCCTCTGAGGAAGATCCATACCCTTCCAGTCCAGTTGAGGCATACAGACTCTCCGGCAAGCCTTAGGTCTCTTTCCATTAGCCTACACCCAGATCATCTCTTATCAGAAGTATGCAAGGGCATCCCTTTCAAGGTGTCTAAACCACCTCAGCTGGCTCCACTAAATGACAGGAGGCAGTTTTTATATTCTATGATGCTAGTAAATTGTTAGCCAACCGCAGGTAGTAAACTCTGAAGAGAAACCTTCTTTTGTTTGTTTGTACTTGTAATTCAATTTTTTTTCTGTTCATATCCAAAGTTCACAACTGTTTTTAAGAATGGTCGCATAAACAGAACACTTCATCTAAATCATTACTCTTAAATTTAGTCTCTTTCACCACCTTTGTTCAGTGCAGTGCTTTCAGTGCCTTTCACAAAGCTCCCTACGTTCACTTATGAACAAACCATCCACCCACACAACTCTCATTCTCAGATAGCCACTTTGTTTTTACTGTAGGAGCAATGACCTCAGATTTTGTCATTATGATCTGAATTATGATTGTGTCACAGTCAATTGCAAAACACTCCATTGTGTGCCAGAGATCACCGTTAGATGATGCCAACATGACAACAGTACCTGCAAAGAGAAGAAACGCAGTGCTCAGTCCAAATCCATACAGTTGAACAAAAGAAATAAAATTGCAAAGTTACCAAAATAAACACTCCTCAGGGAACAAGTACAAGAAGCAGTCTGTGATTCCAGACAAGCAAAAGCCTTGAGAGCTTATCTTGTGATAACCACCCCTATTTCTTCAGCTAATACCATAAATTAGAAGGAAGCTGGCACATTGCAGTCCCATAGCAATGCCAACTATGCTTGGCAAAAGATGCTGGTGAGGCAAATAGATGGAGAAATCTGAACAAGGCTGGCATAATAAGAAAAGAAAGTAAATGGATAAATCACCTAATGTACTTGCTGATTTCTGACACAAACAGAATATGTCATTAACTAATTCAGAATAAAATGGATTTGACTTGTAACCGTGGTGCCAGAACTCTCCACAATTACACAAACCTAAAGGTGCACAACATGACCTTAGATCTTTATATTCTTGAAGGACCTACAACAAGATGTAGCAAGGTATGCAGTCCCATGCCTTCTCAAGGTCTAAAAACACCTGTAAATACAATTATCAAACTCCCATAACTCCTTGTATTTCTGTACAAGAAGCAGAAGATGGTCCATATTGCATTATTGAGTCCCAACTCTGAAGTTTGTCTCAGGTCTGAGTTTGACTTACAGGCATGATTTGAGTGGATGAAATTCTCTCAAAAGTCATTTCCATGGCCATATCAGACTCTCACACACAGTCTTTATTCCATCCATTGCCATTACCGTCACCTTTTTTCTCTAGTATTTCTCAGTTTGGTTTCAAAACACTCATGCTAACTTTTCATGGAGGTCCACCCTTTCATCTCGGCTCTTGGTGGCATTGAACAGGCACCTTTAATGCTGAGGTCTTACTTCACTGTCCCTATTAAACTCAATTTATGAGGTAAGTTTTAACCAAATAATGAATGTCTACTAGGTATTAGTATAACACCCATACCCCTAATTTTATTCTTCCAGGTCCTTTCACAAAATGCCCAAACTGTCTGAGTCAACTTACTAGCTGTCTGCATAGCATTTGTCTCTACCTGAGTGTTCAGGGTAGATAGCCCCAAATCAAGTAACATAAGTACAAAGTTGTATACCAGGGACACTTGTAAGCAAATGTGTTTTTGAATCTTATGTTTGTCAAAAACATTCCATTATTAGAATAGAAATCCAAAAATAATTTAACACTCTGTCATTCCTTGTAGGGGGAAGCATGCACCCACCACACAATGAACCACCTGGATTGAGACCCGAGGATCACTGACATTACTCAGTTGGACTAAAACATAAGTTGATGCTATCCTATCATACAGCAAAGTGACTGCCTCTAAAAAGGCATAGTCCCCTGAATTTGGAAAATACACACAAACAAAAGTCATTGTTTCCCATCCTCTGGTAAAAGCTTCAGCCAAGCAATATTTAATCAAGAGTTACAAGTGTTTTTACATGTATAGATCCCAATTTAGAGACACATTAATCTCAATCAAGATGTACAGTATCTAATTTTAAGTGATGCTAATGCCTAACAAAATATATATACAGTAAATTAAATTTTTTGAAATGATGGTTAATTTATAACTATAAACTACAACATTATGTATCATATCTCTCCAAATTAACTGAAACTATTTGCTTAAGGAGATGCAATGTAAGTCAAGAACCATTTGCCATATTGTCTTGGACTTCTTAAGTGATATATTGTTCTGCTGCTTTTACTTGTGACTGTAATAACATGAAATGTAAGTTCTACCCAGTCACATACACACACACACAACTGTAATTCTATTGTAAAAATAAAAACTCTTCATTCTACAATTACATAGACAATACCAGCCAGTTGCTCAGCAGCACTGTATATTCAGAAGGATATGTACAGTCAGGTTGCTTTGTGCGTAAAACCTTTATTTTTCTTAGCTTCACAGATTTTAAGACATCAATAAAAATTTATCAGCCAAGCATTTTTTCATTACTTGCAAAACAATAAGAAAGAGAAAAATATGTTTTTGTTTGCCAATACTGCACATCTGTTTCCCACACAAGCTATTCGAATTACTGCCATCAGTCTTCTCTGTGATGAGTTATCATTCATATCACAGCCTCAGAGTACGGCACACCGGCATACTGTGTACCACATATACTAGAGTTTAAACGTCCATGTATTTACTTAAGTCAAAATGAGACAACCCTTGGGATACACTTTAGCTTTTAAAACATAAAGGAACATATTGTCATATATTAACTTTCCATATTTTATAAAATATTGTTTAGATTTATTGTGTAGATTTGTCTCCTTCAAATGTAATGATCTTACAGATACCTCATCAGATGAATCATCTCTCCATCCGTTATTTAACCCATTCAGTCCATTACATAAATGTGCTGGCCACAGCTTCTAGCTGAGATGTGAATTAACATTTAGTTACAGTACATTCTATGATAAATGTTTGTGCTTATTAAAAGTACAATTTCAATAGGTTTATATGTAAATTTTATTAAAAATACATATCTTCACACACACCTGTGTTTTTACTGCACTTTGTTTTCTAATCCTTAGAAGTGACAATAGGTAGTCTATATACACTGACAAAAAAACTAAAATGCTCATCATTGGAAATACACAGCATTCGCCCTCTTTAAAGGAAACTAAAATAGAGTGTGTACATCACATTGATCACCTTTGAGATTTAATGTTTGTCATGTCAAAGCACCTTATAATAATGGCTTGGTGATATCAATTATGTGCATGAATCGCCATTTAGCTGGTTTGGCTGCATTTCTCTACTTTATCAAAAGTATCATTTCCCACTTTCACTGAAACGTTGCATATGGATGGTTACAGAATTGTCATAAATATACTCACATTCGCCCCTCAATTTTTTTTTTTTTTTCACTTTTAATAAATCCCTACTTTTGTGTGGAAAGTTGCACATATTGGGCCTCTGTCTCCTGGACTTGTAAGGGGCATTCCTAACCTCATTCATAACCGCATTTTTTGTGTATTTTACTTGTTTGCTAGTGTTATTGTAAACTATAAAGTTGTGTTAATAATTTGTGCAAAAAAAAGAAAACTGAAAACACTAAAGGAAAAAAGAAACTTTTTTCCATGATTTTTCAGGATTATAATACTTGTTTATTTTGGACAGTTACTGAACCTATTACCATTAAGATATACACTTACAAATCATTTCATCTCGACATTTTCTGCTTACTTATAAATTCTAATTTTTATCTTGCTTTCACATACTTTACAAATTACCCTTATTAATCAGCTGCTCTGTTTAATTGGTAAAAATGAACTTTAGGCAGCATCCTGACTCCCCAGTCTACTCTTAAAATAAAACTCCCTGAGATGCATTTTGTGTGTTGCACACAAATATAAATTAAATGCATATGGTTGTGCCCCTTTAGTAATTACATCAATACACATGCAGGTTAACACAAAATTGTGTGTTAGGCAGTGTTTGTGATGTGTTCATTAGCAAAGGCAAGTAAGAATTTTACTGTGCTCTGTACACGTGACAATAACAACGCTATAAACAAGTGTCACAACTGGAATGCTTGTAATGTGAAGTATGCCAGCTATAGCTTTACTGCATTCAAAACCCAATAGTGGAAATATCACTTGACTACGCAAACTCAGCCTCTGTTGTCTCTTTTGCTGTTTGTCAGAGAGACTTCTGTGAAATAAAGTACACCGACTCACAATAAATACAGAATTCCAAAGTCCACATCTGGGTGGCTGATTTTTTTTTTTTTAGTTCCTTTTTCACAGAGATATCTTTTCCAAATGTGGGTGGGGTACCGACACGCCATCGACAAACAAGTAGTAAACTCTTCTCAGTAATGTAGAATATTGTTAAAATGTTTAGGGCAATCTCAACTTTGTCATCATAATTAAATTTTTCCAATTATCAATGATCTACTCAATGCAATTTTTTTATCTGAAGAATATTCTGTTTTAGAGTATGTGACATTTTCTTCCTCCCTGGCACCACAAGCATACTTTTTAGGTTGCTTTTGACCCTGTTTTAAGCATATATATGCTCAGGCATACGCACTTGCTTTTCAGTTCCACCTTTGGACTTGAAGGCTAGAGCCCTTTTCAGTGACTAAATTGTAGATTTTTCTGTGACTCAGTTTAAAGTTTGCAGAATATTGCACATCTTACATTTTCTGCAATAATCTGCACCATCATTATATATCACATTGATTATTTAATGTTAATTACAATTGGTTTTAGAATTTTGCCCACTGAACAACAACTGAAACATTATGAATGCTTATTTGTAATTTTGCTTTTGGTGTTAAATAATTTAAGTTTTGATATCTTTTAATAGAGTTGTTTAGTGGTTGTACTGTATGGCAAAATAATAACATACATTCATTTTGTGTGATTTTGTTTTGTTGCCATTATTCGTTTGACTTTTTGTCATCACTTGGGTTGGTAACCTAATTAGGGTTGCCAGATTAGAAAATTAGAAATAAGGGACAATCTTAAAATCTCTCTTTATATTACTATATATATAAATTTATACATGCCCCAACACACCCAGACCAATGTATTATATAAAAGTAGAGACATAAGTTAAAAAAATAAAGCAAGAGTTTTAATGGGTTATGAGGGAAACAAAAGTAAAATCATTTGAAAATTATTTCATACAAGCTAAAAAAAATTCTATAAAAGTGAAATCATTTGAAAATATGTATTTAATACAGATAACGGAGAAATATTATTATTATTTAATACAGGCAGTTAGAAAATAAGTGGGCTGTGGCAAGTAGTAACAACGCACTTTGTTGATACTGTATGTTGCAGTGCTGATACAGAACTGCACAGCAGTGTGGCTGGAGAGCAAAATGGTACGAGTGTTGCTGTCCTCAGCCAACCATAGCGACTGAACAAGTTGCAAACAGGCAGCAAACACTAGTTTCCTCATAACATTTGGGTTATTTTCATCAAGAGAATCTGAGAAAAGAAAGTATAATTACCTTTAAAGTTACAACTAAGTACCGTAAGAAGGTAGTAACAATATATTTTTATTACAAAATTTAAAAATGAACTACATACGGGACATTTGAGTGTCCCTGAAAGGTCAGTACAGGACAGGGGACAAAATTATCAAATATGAGGCATGTTCCGTATATAAGGGATGTCTGTCAACCCCCTAAACCTAATACACAGAAATGCAGTATTCCTCCCTCGCTCCCTCATGCAAGGTGTACTGGAGGGCATCTCCTTGGTTGGCCACCCTCCAGTGGTGCCTCTGCTCTTACCTTCCACTGCTACTTCCATGTAGCTCCAATTATCTTTTGTCGGCCTGTGAGGAAACACCATACAATGAAGTAATTGTAGTAGAGTGATCCGTTTTTGTGTTTATTTGCAGACACCGTCCTAATAATAAAAGAAAAAAAAAAAACTTTTGTTAATTACTGGTTTGTTCCTCGCGTGCACAGGTGGAGTGGCCGGGGGTTGTTGGGCATGGATCGGACAGGGTGGCGCGTGTTTCCATACGAAGGGCACTCTGGTGGGAGCACGTGCTTCATCTCTGCTTCTGGTGTAGCCGTGGAGTTTGGTGGCTGCAGCGCTGCGAAGTAACAAACTGGTGCATGGCGGGCATAAGAGAAGGACATGGTGCGGAGTTGTGACAACAAAGGCACATGTGCTGCACAGTTGTTACATATAACTTTTAGGCTAGGCACGTGACTAGGGAGTGTGAGAAGTGTTAGACACGAGTAAGGTGATAGTTCACCAGGTATAAAAGCCAGCCTTTTTGCCAGAAAGCGGTGAGTTCAGTTCAGACCAGGAGAAGGGAGACACGTGAGCTGCAGGATGATGTATTGGCAGGGAGTAAACAGGTATTCCCATTTACCAAGACAAGTCAGCTTTAAACATGAGGTTTTTTTTTTTTTTTTAGGAGCACACACTGATACAGCCCACCACATGACAAACCAACTCAGGATCCAGATTAGGACCCGAGTGCTACCATGCAACGGGTGATACCTCAGCACCACACTAGTTCAGATGGAGTAGAACCAGTGTGAGGTTTTTTTTTTTTTTTTATGGTGGCTGGAGTGCCAATTCTGCCACCAACCCCCAAGTTTTTCCCTGCAGGTTGGAGCGCCTACATGCAGGGATGGATGCAGATTAACGTCATACCCAGTTCGGAGCAATTGCTGGTTAAGGGGGAGAAAACAGGCTAAGAATTCTTTTTTTTTCTGAAGAGCTTATTAAAAAGGGGATTGTTTCATTTTTTTTTTTTTGGAACATTAATTTTTTGGTGCATGCCATGTGTTAAATGCACTTTCTGTGCACTTAATTTATTATTGTAGTGTTAGTGTGCCTTTCGTTTCTTCTATAAATACACCTTTTTAGTTGTTAAATCAGCTGTGTCTACTTAACTTATTGTCCCTCTGACTTTCTGTCCGAATACTTCATGTCCTCAAGCTCTTGCTAAAGCCTATGATAGGGACTCTGGGGCATGACACTGCCATTTCCACTGTCTGCACATTTATGCCACCAGCTCTGGCTCACAACTCTTACTTGGGATGAGATGCAACACCATTTGCATTCATATTCCTGATCCAAGCCAAGGCCTTTGCTGAGATTTCCCAAAATTCATGTATCTGGGCCAGTGGATTCAGTCAGAGGAGAGGGTACTGAAAGTGCTGCTCTTTAAGCCTTTGATGATTTCTCCATCTCTTCACCCACATATGCATATACACCAATGACTCCTTTCTACCTGCTGTTATTCGGCAGATAAGCGCTAACTCCAGATATTCCAGAATACTTACTTATAATCTTTAATTTGCTATTTTTGCTCAAATACTTTGCCCCACGGTTCCGCTCGCGTATTAGTGAAAAAGGACAGTCTGCCCGTTTCCCCACTCCTGACGTTGCACTTCCCCCTCCCCTCGGCCCGCAGCCTCTGTCTCAGATTAGTGCGAACATATCGCTTCTGCAAGCAAACTATGATTCTTAGCGTGATGAGAGAAGTCGCAAAATCACTCAGAATGTCCAAACAAATTATAGAAAAAAACCCAATCTAAATCCGTGAAGTAGTTCTCTCGTTCGTTTGCTAAGCAGAGGTAAGGAATACACCCCGAGGCTGGTGCATGAGTGAAGAGGGCCCCACCCGTCTCCCCTCCGCCCGCTACGTGTCTCTCGGATTTGTGCAAATAAATCGGTACTGCAAGCGAAGTATGATACATAGCGTAATGAGAGAAGTTGCAAAATCAACCCAAATGTTCAACCAAATTATAGAAAAAAACCCAATCTAAATCTGTTACGTAGTTCTCTTGTGAAAAGAGGACTGACATACAGACAGACAAACATTGGATTTTATATATGTAGAGATTTACCCTTCTATTAATTGATTGTGTTTATGCTGTGAGTCTGTATCCTTTGTTTTTATTGTTTCTACAACTGTGTGCATCTACATTTCCCATTGGGATTAATAAAGTTTATCTAATTTAATTTAATGAATCTACAGCTTCAACGAATGGCCCTGACATTTATGGTCACTTCTCTATACTGTTCCATTTGGGCTTTTATGCCAAAAACACCAAGGGTTTTACAGCCTAAACGCCTAAAAGTATAACATTTAATCATGTGACAAGATTATGTTACTCCGTTGTTGAAGGGACTGGACGTCTCCCAGTGTACAAATGTTCCACAAAGGGTCTTTGCCTTGCACCCTGTGATTTAGTTTTCTGCCTCTATTGTGACCCTGAGTGGCATTGAACAGAAAATTAAATAGTTGTATTGATGAGTTACTTGTAACAAATGCCCAAAGTGCTTGAAAAGGCTATTCAAAGTTCAGGTCCAAACCAATCACTCACATATCTCAACGGTTTTAGATTAGATTAGATCTTTATTTTCACATACACTGCAAGTGCACAGTGAAACATAGCGCAAAACAGAACTCTGCAAATGTGTACTGTACCTCATGCAGTTTAATAGTAATTAGAATAAAACAATAAAAGAGAAAGACAGATGTCAGCACACATGTAACATACAGCAAGATTACACATAAACCTGCAGGTGGGCTCAGTATAGGGCAGGTAAGATCAGGTTACCAAGAGTTCAGTGACGTTATGACCTGAGGGAAAGAGCTGTCCCTGAAGCAGGTGGATTGCGTGGTGAATCTCTGTTAGGATTTACCCAAAAGAAAAAGTGAAAACCAAGGATGACGTGGATGGCTAGCAACAGAAATGATGGATTTATCCCTCCTCAGACATTGGGTGGAGTAGACGATATGAAGTTATATAAGGTCAACACCAATGATTTTAGAAGCAGTATGGAGTGGAGCTTAAGATCCTGTAAAGTTGCATCATGCACCATGATGCATCAGGTAGAAGGACTTTGGTTCCCATCAAAAAGGGAAAAGAGCTTTGCTTAACTGTTTTGAAGATGCAGGTGGTGTTGACTAACCACAAAAGGCAGCCAGTGATCTGGACACCCAAGAACCTTAAGCTGCTTGTTGTGTGGGTAGGGGGGCTATTGATGTGGAGTGCAGCATTACTGCCACTGTTTTTTTTTTTTTGGAAGTTAACAATGACTTCCTTTGTTTTGCCAATGTTTGGGGGGAGATTGTTGTTTCAGGTCCGTTTGTCCTCACAGACACATTCATTTTTGAATGATGTATTTTCTAATTTGTTTCTATTACCTTTATGCTTTTATAGGTTTTTCCAATTATTTCTTGGTACTGTGAACAGGAGAATGCAGTTTTGAACTGGCCCTCCTACCCAGACTGATATGAAAGAGGCCACAATGTTCAAAAATAACAGTTTAATAAGTAAATATATAAACTCAGCAGAGAAATAGATTTTGGTATTATGTGAAGTACAAAATAAAATGGATAAAACAATACACATTTTGCCCATTTGGACCTAACTATATAGGTGTTTAATCAGTGTTATTGTTCATCTATTCACCCACTTCAAAAGTATTAAAATATATGTATATTCTGACCTCCAGTGTTACTCTAATTTTCTGCCTTGACCCTCAACCATCACTGCCTGATTTTACAGACACTATTTCTATAAATGTGAAGCAGAGTTTAAGCCCTTTCATGGGTCTCTTCTAGCCATGCATTGAAACTTAATGGGTCGGAGGTACCACTACGTTTGGAATTGAGACACCAAACTAAAGCTCACTCTAATTGCAAAATTTCCTGGGGACAAATAAAGTTCTGTTTTTAATTGTCTTATCCTAATAGCCCCTGATGTTTTTGAATAGTCCGTGTCTCAAGGGTAGCCCATTTGCTACCTGCCATCTTAATGAACAACACAGACCCTTGTTCAGCCAATTTTGGATTGCGCACGACCTTTGTTGACCCAAAGGTCTGTATCCTCATTCCTGCCCAAGGTACCCTGTTCTTGGACCTTTTCACTGGTGGTGCCTTCCTACAGTGCTGGCAACATGACATGTGTTGATATTGTTTGAGCATGCTTCTGTCTTTCTTCTAGGGCTTTGTGAGGCTCTGCCCCTTCATGTGTCAGTATTTTGTGCCTTCAGTCCCTTTGTACACTAGGTCACCCACCGCAGCACAAATAAATCTGCCACTGGCACTGCAGTAATTGAGGATATGTTTTTATAAAGTAACATCTTTTCCACATTTGCTAAAAATGTTCTCTTTAAATTATGTTGTGTTATTTTCTATTAATTTTATAAAAGCTTTTCTGAAACTGTAATAGGTGTTTTTTTCTTCTAGATTTCTGAAAATAATAAATTGGTTTAATAACAAACCATAATGGGTCAAGAAATGTCAATATATGTGTAATATGAAGAAACATCTTTCATTACAATAAAAACAATAAGGGATCTTACTAAGAGAGGCCATGCACATGATTTCACAGATTCAAGGCTGTGTTTGATAGAAAAAAGCTCACATTTTGAATTAATTTTGTGAAACAGTTTACTGTTTTACAAAGAATAGATTAATTCATATGTATAAAAATTAGGCAGCATTGATGATACAAAAAACAAATATGTCACAATAGACTTTCCACGTTCATTCCAAATTCATTTGTCTGAAAAAGAAGTTTAACAAACATTTTTCATACAATAACATACTCAGCACCCTCAATTAGTCTGATTGACAGATGAGGCTTTCGCCAGTTAGAAAATACACATGAAATGATATGAGCAGTAGAATTTGAAAAATAAATGGAAAATTGAAAACAACATGTGTCCTTTGGAAGGTAAATGTCTACAGTGAAACATAAGTATCCCTGAAAAAAATTAAATGTCAATGTAAAAATATAAAAAAAAATTTTAATTAAATTGCATTTTTGTCTGATAATATTGATTCCCTTACATGATGGGCTAATTCCAGGCACCAAAACCATCTTTAAAGGCCAAAATTAAACAAGTATCCTGGGTATACTGGAGAAGGAATTTAATGGCTTATCTAAATTGTCAGCAAAACAAAATCTAATTATCGAACTTAGCCCAATAGTTGAGAGTGCAATCATGTTCTTTATCAGGTTTTTGTGTTAGTGCCATGTTACATAGTGTGGCAATATAATCATTCCATTTTTAAGTACATTGTAATAATTAAGACAGTTTTTTAAAACTTTCAAGTATGTTTTCATAGGACAAGGCTTGGCCCCACCTCTCAGACTTCAGCATAAGTATTATTCCTTACTAAGGGCATTTTAGATAACTAAATACCATCAGAAAGGTTAACAAGCAATCAATCTATTACACAAAAAACAATTGACATCTGTCAACCCATTACAGGCCTACATCAAACCAATACCATTATTCATTTGTAATCTGAGAAGCAGTTGCCTGGTTTCATCTCAAGGTGGTAGTTTTTTCATTTTCCATTTTCTTTCTTTCTTTCTTTCTTTCTTTCTTTCTTTCTTTCTTTCTTTAAAATAATTCTGTAGGTTGAATGTTTTTCCTAATAACTTTAAACTCAATCCATGCTGTTCATCGTGTCCTTTGGTGGCTACTGGTTTCCCTGCATTTCTGCATTCCTGAGCCATTACTTTGGCTTAAAGGTACAGCAAACAATATGAAACATCCACAAACAAAATTCCAGTTCACCTATCTACTCATAACTAAAAAATATAGCTAATCATTAATAAACCAGGCAATCATGTCATATGCCTCAGACAAGTGGCCAAGAGTGCATGACCTCAGTGTCTGGGGGAATTCAGTCGGGTATCGGGAAAGGGGATGAATGAGTGTACAAAGTGTCCTGGGTTATCCAGCTCTGGGAAGGCAATCTTTTCCTGTCTGGTGTGATCCAATATCATAAAGTAGTCTAAGAATGGCATGTATAGGCTAAGGTAAACTAAATACATACATTATAGGAAATGGGTGACTATTTAAAAAAAGTCAAAATCACCAAAAGAAAAAAGTCACTGGTATTATCTTGTAAGTTGGCAAATAGACAATGTGGTGGGCGGCTGGGGGTGGTACCCAGCCGGAACGCCTGGAAGGACCGGGACAGGGACTACGCCTCCTCTGGACCATGAGAGCGAAGCTCAACCCTATAGGGACCCATGGCCACCGCCAGGGGGCGCCCAGATGCCTGTGAAGCCCTGGACATCAGCACTTCCGCCACACCTGGAAGTGTTGGCAGAAGAAAACCAGGGACACCTGGAGTGCTTCCGGGTGCTTGTGCGGCACTTCTGCCACACCAGGAAGTGCTGCAGGAAGCTCATAAGGAGGCACCCGGAGTACATCCAAGTGAACTTAAAAGGGGCCACTGCCCTCCATTCATCAGCTGGAGTCGGGTGGAAGAGGACGAAACTCGGAGGAGAGGAGTGGAGGCGGTGAAGGAAGGCAGAAAAGTGAAGAGGCCTGGACAGAGGGTGTGTGGTTTTGTAAATAGTGGGAAAATGTACAATAAACGTGTGTTAGTGTTTGAACCATCGGTGTCTGCCTGTCTGTGTCAGAGGTAGTCTCCACAACTGGGTGCATTATCCAGCTTATGGCCTGGCTTTTACAAGCTGTTTGCTTTTTAGGGGAGACATTTAAAAGAATTAAAAAACAGAAAAAGCAGAAATACAGAAAATATCACCCCATCCAACACATATCAAAATCTGAATTATCAGAGTGACTAAAATATTTCATAATGTACATGGGAATATATATGGAAATATGTATGTTTGAAGCATTAATTGCTTTTGCAGAAAACCTAAGCAGTGTACTGACGATACAGGGCAGCAGTCATTTTGAACAGAGATTGAATCAGAAGATGGAAGATCGCATAAAATCAGCTGATGTTCTTTTTGGTTTAATATTAGATAAGGCTGTCTTCCCTTCTTATCTATTATGTTTATGATTCATGTTGAGGTGCTCACTGTTTACTTTAGAAATAATCCAGACATTAAAGAAACTGAAAGGTGGGCAACAGAATGAAAGGGTTCATTAAATAGTATCAATACACTATTCTATATTTCAAATTCAGAACATCACCCTGTACTACATTTAATGAACGATTTTTTCAAGATTTCAAATTTCAGTTAGACCTAAGTAAAATATATATTATCACCATGGAACCCTCTTTCTCATCAGTCTAAATGTGAACAATTCTAATTAAGTCTATACTACAAAGAATATTTCTATGTGGTCTAACAGGCATATGTCAATGATTAAAAAAATTCAAACAATTATGTTTCTGTATCTTTTTCAATGTATTTCTTTCTTGATTTGCTTATGCAACTCTCATTTTTGAAAGATTTTGATAGGAGTGATAATATCATTTATTTGTAATATTAAAAGGTTCCATCTGAAATGTACTCACCATGCCCATAGGTAAAGGAAGTTTAACACCAATAAGCTTTCAGATGTAGTTACTATTGAACTGATAATGTTCGAGATTTGCAATTCTAGGATTTGTTTCTATTCTACTTAGTGTTTTCAAGTGATTTATTTTTACATAGTGCTCTTTACCTTGGATTAGAGTGTTTTCACAGATCTACAAATACAATACAGAAAAAGAAAAGTATTTAAAAACTTTCATTTAATATCAATAATACTTAAATACATACATCGAGAACACATTACTAGTTAAGCAAACAGTATTACACTGTTACACTAACAGACGATCCAACTAACAAAACATGCAACATGGAATGGGAAAACAAAACCTCTGTGGGATCCAGGGTTGTTTAGAACAAGTAAAATCCGATTTGCATGACCTAGCCAAACTTGCAACCTGTTGCTTAATTTGTTTCATGCTGAAGATAGCAGATTATGTTCAGTATGATGGTGTGGTGGGCTAAGATTTCAATCATTCGGATATCATATTCCAGGACCAACAGTAACCTGACAAAAACAGACTGTGAAGTTCATTGCAGATGTTTCTGACTGGCACATATTTTCTTAAGGAAAATAATAAATAGACTTGACTGTAATGTGAAGAGTATAATCAGTAATTGTAATACAGTTGTATTACACTAAAGTAGTGATTCTTTAGCTTGGATCTCAGTGTTACCTCTAAATAGCCTGTATCAGTATAACTAACCTGGAAAGGGGTCTTTGATGGTTCAAAATGTGATTGTTCAAAAGTCAGTGAGAATTTAGCATTAATGTAGATGCCACTTTTACTGTATCACCCTACTGTCAATTGTTCCATTAACATCCAGTCATGAGCTTCCACATTAACTGAAGAAGTCCATATATACCTTTTAGGCTAATCATTATTTTGTGACTATTTTTCCAAAACAGACAAAAATTTGATCAAAAATGAGATGAATTGTTGTATTAATATTGTATTTTTAAATTTTGTTTTCAGACTTAATTTAGACCCAACCAATTAGTTTACTCTGTAAAAAACATAACCAGTTTTGGATTATTCTGAAATCCAATATGTCCTTTACAGTGTCATGCATTTTTTATTTGATCATAGCCAATGATTTGTGCATACAGGTGCATTAAAATGTATCGTGCTTAGACCATTAAGATGATCCTTATACAGTAAAACCTTGGATTGCGAGTAACTTGGTCTGCGAGTGTTTTGCAAGATGAGCTAAATTTTTTTTATAAATTTTAACTTGATAAACGAGCGAGGTCTTGCAATATGAGTAGTAGGTATACGCTTTGTCTGCCGAGCGTCACGTGATCACAACTGAGCTGATGGTTCTTCTCTCTCTTGCTGCAGGATTGTGGGTAATCGTCCCCCATTCTCGGTCTCAGTTCACGTGCCTCACTCATATAGTCAACATCTGTATGAGCGTATACTGTTTACTATAGCATTGTGACCACGTGTGTGTTGTAACGTGTGAGTCCCTGTCTTGCACCCCAAAACACAAAGCTGAGTCTCAGTACTTTAGCAACACCAGCTTTATTCAGTTTGAAACAGGAACAGCGCGGTTATTTATTGTAGCGGGATCTGCCCATAACTATACACAGACACAGCAGTCAGGCAGAGTCATGGCCGGGTTAGTGACCAAGTAATGCTGTGTCCTGCATTTATAATGTTCCTTGTATCACCTATCAATGGCAGGTGCTTATAGCATGTCCGCGATCTTTTCGGATTCGCTTTTACGGCAAACTGCTACAGCGCTGGGAGCCTGTGGTTGCTTTGGAATGCTCTTTCATGTGTCCTCCCATTGGGTGTTATCCCAAAAGAGTTTAGAAACCTTACAGTGCATAAAATATTTTTTTTATTTTGTGTCCAAATGTAGTGACTGTAGACATGGTCCAAGAGGTCATTCTTGAACTAATTCTCAAATATGGCTTAAAAACCTCTTCTGGTACTTATTTCAGTGAGCTTTGGGTAAAATAAAGTGAGTTAGTTTCAAGGATACAGCTGGTGGGTGTTATTTTACAGTTGTCCTGGCTCAAGTTTATTTTTTGTATAATTAGACTTTTTGTTATTACAGTAAAACCTTGGATTGCGAGTAACTTGGTCTGCAAGTGTTTTGCAAGACGAGTTAAAATTTGTAATAAATATTAACTTGATAAACGAACAAGGTCTTGCAAAACAAGTAGTACGTATACACTTTGTCTGCTGAGCATCACATGACCACAACTGAGCTGATGGTTCTTCTCTTTCTCTTGCTGCAGGATTGTGGGTAATTGCCTCCCATTCTCGGTATCAGTCGGCATGCCTCATTCATATAGTCAACATCCGTACGAGTGTATACTGTTTACTACAGCATTGTGACCACGTGTGTGTGTTGTAACGTGTGAGTTCCTGTGTTGCACCGCAAAACACAAAGCTGAGTCTCAGTACTTTAGCAACACCAGCTTTATTCAGCTTGAAACCAGAACAGCATGGTTATTTATTGTAGCAGGATCTGTCACTCTCTTATACACAGACACAGCAGTCAGGCAGGGTCATGGCCAGGTTTGTGGCCAAGTAACACTGTGCCCTGCACATTTATAATGTTCCTTGTATCACCCATCAATGGCAGGCGCTTATCGCATGTCCGTGATCTTTTCAGACTCGCTTTTACAGTGAACTGCTACAGCGCTGGGAGAGCCTGCGGTTGCTTTGGGACGCTCTTCTGTGTGTCATCCCATTGGGTGGAATCCCAAAAGAGTTTAGAAACCTTACAGTGCGTAAAGCATTTTTTTTATTTTGTGTCCAAGTGTAATGACTCTTCAGGCAAAAGCAACTGTCATTGGATAGGTTCCTTGTTAAGTCACAAAAAAAGGAAGATTCCAGTGAGCCAACAGATAGCAGGGATTCTGTTAGTTAGAGTGAAAGTCGTCTGACACAATAACTCTCCTCCTCCTGTCTCTCGTCTCCCTCACACCAGCCACGATTCATTTTTAAAGGTAAAGTGCAGGTCAATTTGTTTTATGTATTTTTACCTTATTTTTTGAATTAATCATTTTTATATAATTAGTTTTGGGTTGTGGAATGAATCAACTGAGTTTCCATTATTTCTTATGGGGAAATTTGCTTTGATATACGAGTGCTTTGGATTACAAGCACGAATCCGGAACGAATTATGCTCGCAATCCAAGGTTCCACTGTATCAGAAAATGTGAACTTTAGGCTTGAAAAAGCATGTTAAAAATTTGCAGTTTTTGGGCAAATAGTAAGGAACATTGTCACAATCTCCAATATACCTCTCAGGAGCTCAGAGTATATATCAGTTAATGGTGGCTAGCTTAATTTTTATGCCATTCCTCTCAGTCTGTGCATAAGGCAAAATCGGTTTGTAATATTCTATAACCCTCTGATTTTGAAAGGTTCATGTCCATTTCATAAGGTTCAACACTTGAAAATTTGTAACAGGAGCATTGTTGGAACATTAAAGCCAGCACATGTGATCAACAACTTGCTGTACTGTATGTTTAGATCATTTTCTTAGCAGTAGCAAGCCCTGTCAGTTGAGGCGTTACTTGCTGGATCAGTATTAGTTTCCTGCTTCCAAGCTGTACACTTCATGAATTGACTCGGCAGTGCATCAGCATTTGTTACATCTTTCAGGCTGACTAGTAAACAGTCTAATTTTAATGTACTTTCTCAGCGTTCCACCCCTAAATTTGGTTGGGCCTGAAAACAAAGGACCACATATGTATGTGATTTCTGGATGTTCTCTGCATATAACACAATATATTCACTGACTTGGTTGTGATGCTGTTTCCTCCCAGCAGTCATTGATACTTTGTGGAATATCCTTCGTATTTAATCTGCTAAGAAAGCTGCTTATAATTACTTCCACTTGTAACTGGTATTGAAGAGCTAATGGAACAGTTCTCCTTTTCCTCTGTCTTTTTTTTAATCTATAACAAAGTATGTGTTAATTATTTCCTTATTTATATTGCTGAAAATGATGAGATGATACTATTCACTTTTGGCATTCTTGCCCTCACTGCCTTAGTTGCCTTACAGCTAATGTTTCTCTTTCTTGTTTTGTAGACTTACTGCACAATTTTCCTATATTACTCACTAGTGCATGTGAGTTTGTGCACATACATTAAGCAAAAGCTGCAACAGGAGGTTGAGTATAATATTCTCATGAGAATCTGACATGCAAGTTCTTTTTGTACTTTGATGACCTGTTGTGTCATATTCAGCCTGTTGTTAATTATTCTGATACCCACGTAACCAGCGTATCCTTAAAATTCATCCTTTAGGGTACACAGCACCACACCCACATCCCCATGTAGTTTAAAAAAAATCCATGCACAATGAGCAATGAAAACCTAGCGCATGTTGCCACACCTGACATAATTTTTTTGTTGTGCTGCTTTGACAAACCAGCGCAAATGCATCAAGTACACTGGCTTTAGGTGGGGGTTACAGCAGTCTGGAGAACTATAAACAGCTGTCTTTAAAAGTGCCACCAACATTGAGACCATCCATGAAGGATTAGGTCTTTTGTTTTTATTAAATTGTGTTTTATCAAGAAAATATTGCATGGACCAAAGATTGGAAGTATCTGGTTGTCCGCTGGCCTTCCAAGTCTGTACTTTGGTTGTTAGGAATTAAAAACTGGTAGTCCGGGTGTTGGGACTACTGATTTATTCACACCTGTGTTCTGGGTTTTGACAATAGCTTGTACACTGTTGTGTTATTTTATTAAGGCCAATATACATTTTTGTTTGTCATGGTAAGAGTGAATCCTTCTTGTCAGTTATCAAGTTTTTTGACCTGATGTTCTTCTGTTAAATGTGCTGCAAGCATACAATGTAGCAGCTCTATTATTGTTAGTAATGTTGTTTTCTTTAACTTTTGCGGAGTGACTATAATAGGCAGGACATCTTGGTACTTGGTGCTTTATTTTAATCTAGACCACTTGATATTTAAATTGGTGTCTCTAACAATCAGAGTCCATATTATAGTAGGTGGATCATGATTGCTAAATTATTGATTTAATAAGGAAGCTTTTGTCACAATGATAACATGGTGTTTACCTTTGGACAGTGTGTACAAAGTTGAGATAAATACTATGTTATGCTATACATATAGTTGATACTGATATAGACTGATAAGTATGGCAATTTATTGTATCGCTCTCCAGAGACTTCCTGAAGACAAATCCTGATTGGAACTTTTTCCCTACTGACTTAAAATTAACACACGTTTCTGAGGCAAGGAAAGTAGCAAGATTTGAAACATAATTTCTATATTAGTGGGAAGAGTGTAAATAAGTAAATAAATAAATAATGTTGAAATACGGTACATTCAATTATTTAAATTGGTGATTTTGTTCTTAATTCCTAACACAAAGTAACTGTCAAGCATACACTCTAAACTCAATACATTGTTTAAAAACTAAGTTGGTGTAAGAGAATCAGTAAATTAAACACATTAAAACTTTATATTGGAGCCCTTAACATTCTCTAATTATTCTCTGGACACATATTTTTCATTTAGTAGGTTTGCAAAGCTGAAATAATTGTAAAAAGTCTTAAAACTAACTAATGTGTGCCAGCTCACTTTATTTCAAATAAGTTTGTTTATGGACTCTCAGGAATAGAGTAGAAAATCCTCTGTTGAAATAGACAAAAAAAAGGATATTTCCCATATATTTTTGCAAAAATGTGTTTCACTGAAACATAATAAATTGCACCTATGCATTATTTAAAATAATAACTACTAAAGTTACTACATGAAAGAAAAATATTGATATTTTGCAGAAAATTATATTGATATGGATTTTGATATATACTCTATCTACAGGAGAACCTTGTCTTATAGGAGGAATAAATTCACAGGGTATAGTGGAACATTACATCCATCCATTCATTCTCCAACCCGCTACATCCTAACTACAGGGTCACGGGGGTCTGCTGGAGCCAATCCATACATAACAAAAGTTCCTTAGACAGTATAGTGTATTTGGTCTTATATTTGTAGAATACGCATGGCCAAAAGCTGGTGAACACCTGATATTTTTGGACACCTTATTCTAAAACCATGGGCATTAATATGGAGTAACTGCAGTATCCCCCAAATTGACAGACAGTTATAACAGTTTTCATTTGTACCTATTCAACCAAAACAACATTTGTGAGGTTAGGTGCTCATATTGGATGAGAAGACTTCCCAAATGTTTCTGATAAGGCTGAGGTCAGGACTTGATGCAGGCCACTCAAGTTGCTCCACACCAAACTTGTCAAACCATGTCTTTAGATAGATTGATAGAAAGAACTTTATTTGTCCCCAGGGTAAATCTGGCTTTTTACAGAATCTCTTTAAATAAATAGCTAGATAAGTTAGTAAATAAATAAATAAATATAAACACATATACTTTAATCTGAACAAAGAAGAAAATTAAAAAGAAAGAAAACTTCTGACTTGGCTGTCACAGTCACAGTGAGTCATTATGTAGACACAATGCTATTGGTATAAAGAAGTCCATGTAACGTATCATTACATACTTCTGGTGAACAATTTGTTGGCTGAAAGTCCTCACTGTTAGTATTTCAGAGTGAGGATGTGCAGTGTTGTTCATAATGGCACTAAGTTTTTTTTTTTTTTTTTAAACTGTCTACTTTGCTACTTCCTCCAGGGGTCCAGACTGTGTCCCATAGCTAAGCCTGTTCTTTTAATTAGCTTGTTAATTTGGTGGTCCTCTCCGGAGGCGGTGTTACCATTGCAGAACACCACTGTGTAGAAAATTGCACTGGCCATCACAGAGTTATAAAAGGTTTGAAGGAGGTCACTTCCCACATTAAAGGAATTCAGTCTCCTAAGAAAAAAGAGTCTGCTCAGCCCTTTTTTATTTAGTTCCTCTGTATTCCATGACAGTTCAAACATGTCATTAATGTAGACCTCGTCTACATCCACTCCTTGAATAGTAAACAGACATACAGGCTGTTTGGTGTTGTGAAAGTCAATAACCAATTCCTTGGTTTTGCTGATGTTAAGATGTAAACAATTCTCTGCACCAAGAAACTAAATTTTCCACTTGACTTCTATACTCTGTCTAATCCCCTTTATTAATTTCTGCAAGTGGCATGACCTGGTGTTATATTTATAGCCTGAGGTGTACACAGGACTGTTCCTTATGGTAGGTACTCCAGTGTGGCTCATATCAGTATCTGAAACACAGTCATTAAGTCTCACAAACTGTGGTCTGCCTGACAGGTAGTCCATTATCCAGGACACCATTTTCTAATCTGTAGTCATTAGGTGAAGAGGCTCCTGCCTTCTTTGGAATAGGAACAATACAGCAGCACTTTCTGAAGCCTTATGGAACAGACTGAACAGGTGATAAAGGACACCACAAAGTTGGTCAGCACAGGCCTTAAGAACTCAAGGACAGACTCTATCTGGTCATGCAGCTTTTCCTGTGTGTAGCTGCTTCAGTTCTCCACTTTCTTGGTTTTCAGTTATGGATAGCACGCAATGATGGTCAGAGGTGGGCTTGACACTAGCCATTCCAGTTCATGTGGTATGGGCCTGATTTTGTGCACAAGGGCACGGTCATGCTGCAACCTAAAACTGCCTTCTCCACACTGTTGGCACACAGTTGAAAGTGCACAATTGATTAAAATGTTTTTGTATGCCGTAGCATATTAACTGTACTGTTGACTGGAGTCAAGGGACGTAGCCCAAACCCTGAAAAACAGCCCCAGAGCATTAACCCTCCTTCACCAAACTTTACAATAGGCACTATTGTCTATAATGTCTGTAAGGTAGAGTTCTCCTAGCATCCACTAAAACCAGATTTGTCCATCAGACTTTCAATAGTAAAACAAGATTCATCACTTCAGAGAACATTTTTCCAGTGTCCAGTGGAGGCATGCTTTACATTGTTCCATCCAACACTTGGCATTGCACAATGTGACTTTGGGCATGTTTGCAGATGCTTGGCCATGGAAGCCCATTTCTTGAAGCTTCCAACACATGGTTCTTGTGCTGATGCTTTCAGAGGCAATTTGGAACTCTGTTGTGAGTGATGCATGAGAGATCAGGCAATTTTTATGCATTATGTGCTTCAGCTTTTACTCTGTGAGTTTGCATGGTCTATCACTTTGTGGCTGAGCTGTTGTTGCTCCTAGAAGCTTCCACCTCACAATAATGGCACTTACACTTGACTGTGAAGATCTACCAGAACAGAGATTCCACATAGTGATTATAGCAAAGGTCACATCCTATGACAGTGCCACATTTAAAATCACTGAGCTCTTCCATACGACCAATTATACTGCCAGTGCTTGATTTTATGCATCTGTTCAGTTTGACATCTGGTTTTTTTTGTAAATTGTTTGATGTAATTGGTGTTCTGCAATGAGGCTGTTGTAGAAGGAACACCTTCATGTTATCTTTGTGAATGACGAACATGAGTATCTGTGCTGATGATACTTCTTAATCCATCCATCCATTCATTCTCCAACCCGCTTTATCCTAACTACAGGGTCACGGGAGTCTGCTGAAGCCAATCCCAGCCAACACAGGGCACAAGGCAGTAAACAAATCCCGGGCAGGCGCCAGCACACCCCAGGGCACACACACACACACCCACACACTAAGCACACACTAGAAACAATTTAGGATCACCAGTGCACCTAACCTGCATGTCTTTGGACTGTGGGAGGAAACCAGAGCACCCAAATGAAACCCACGAAGACACAGGGAGAACATGCAAACTCCACGCAGGGAGGACCCGGAAAGCGAACCCGGGTCTCCTAACTGCGAGGAAGCAGCGCTACCCACTGAAACACCGTGCCTCTCTAGTTCTTAATCCTATTGTTATAAATCCTAAGCTTCTCTTCTTGCCTCTACTTTTGCCATCATTATTTGCTAGTTTGTGACTTGCAGTTGCAGCTGCCATATCTGTTCCCCAATGCTTTGTAGTGCTTCAAGCATTTTCTGTATATTCAGCTGTTCACTCATCTCTGCCATGAAATCCTGCTGACTGTGTCAATGTAAATGCTGTAAGTAGGAGGCAGTCAAAATGTCAGGAAGGTTTGGGCCACCACAGGCTACATTGTTTACACTAGATGTCAATTTCTCCATCCTGGCAATAAATAGTGAAGAAGGTGTTGACTCCATTTTTCTCTTACGCCAATGGTTTATCCAAAATTAAGACCTCTTCCTGCTGTTGGGTTCTTTTATGTTAGAAGTTTAAACTCTACAGTATGTGTACTATCAAATGTCAACTTACACAAATATGTATATGTAGCCAGCAACTAGGTAGTTTTCATCAAGACAATAGAGGACACCAGGAACAGCATTAAAATAAATTTTATTTACATTATTTTTAATAAAGTCACTACACCTGATCTGGTGATGTATTATCCCTTCAGGCTCCTTCCTAAAGTGACAGAGGAAAAGACTCCATAAATACGCATTAAGAACCTGCATACCCTACTGTCTGTAGTATATATACAAATATGAGGAAATTAGTGTAGGACTGTGTCAGCAGGCATCTACAATAAATACATATTTAATAAATAGGTAAATGTTTATTCCCACACCGTAAAAAAAAAAAAAATAGAGATACAAAGCTTCTGCAGTATAACATTCACCTGGTTAGCACTACCGTCTCTGTTTCCAGACTTCTGGGTTCAACGCCTTGCCTAGTCTTTGTCTTTGAGGTCTTCACACAGTCTTCCCCTGCTTACATGTATAGTCTTCCCACATACCCAAAGATCTGTGTTAAATTAACTCTCGATTATATACAAAATATATAAAAAAAGCCACTTAAATAAAATTTTAAAAACATGGCTAGAACATGTGCTGCTCATATAAACTTGTCCATAGAGGCTAGTCCTTACTATTGCGTCTAGACTGTCATTTGTCAGGGCAGTACTATGGAAGCACACACCACAGTGGACTTTAACCTTTTGTTGCCAGTATAATATTCATATCTGCACTCTTAATCATGTGCTATATGTCTAATGTAAAGAGTGGGTTGATGGTTCTTAGCACTATTAGTTTTGGTTACCAGCTTAGAATGAAACCGATCACATAATTTGTTATTTGTGTACCTGCTTTCAGTGTATTTGTGAATGTTGACTAAACCCCACAGAAATCTTCAAGTGTGCTTATGAAATCTAAATTACCAAAAGACGGTGTGACCACTTATTTCGGACATAGCAGGGTAAGAAAAAATTGAATTTTCAAAAGAAAAAATAATCTACAGAAGACCTGAAAAACTGATTGGTAAAAATAAATGATACCCACATATATATTCCAATTCTAAATTTTGTCCTATTGCCCTCAGACATAGAGTTTTCATAATCCTCAATCACAAATATTATAGCTTTTAGACATTAACTTGCAGAGCATTTGCAGGGCATGGAGTAATGAGGAAACTGTTACAACAGTTACACCGGGGGCTTGACTCCTGCAGTCACATTTTCTAGAAATGATTGCTATGTCAAATCAGATCATCCCTTGAGCTTTCAAAGTAACGTGTCAGAGTGAAGCAGGACATTTCTGAAATAGCAACATGACATTCTTTTACATATA
>JANRMT010062848.1:2376453-2404372 GCA_026402145.1 Polypterus bichir lapradei
ATAGATTTTATATAAAATATGTTTATTGTTCTTTTCATTTCAGAGTCAGAAGATGCCTCAAACTTTGTAATAGGAGCTGTTTTGTACCGCACACTGGGACTGATTCTGCCAGCACCAAGGTAATATGCCAAACAAAAATATAGACAGATTTTCTTTGATTGAAGTCAGCCAGCTGGGTCATTTGTGCTGCTGATAAATAGGAAAAACAGACCTGACTGAAGCATTCACATGATGGGCAAGAATTAAGGCGTGAATTAGGTTGTAAACAAATGAAAAGAGACGCACAACTACGGGGTTCAACTAAAGGGTTCATTTTAGAGGGAGTCATTCGTAATTCAGCACTCTGTAACACCTTATCATAATTTTTATTTCTTTCATTAAGAAACATTTACAATAGATGAATACATTTAGATTTTGATTAGATGTTTGAAAAAAAGATCTACATTTAATGAATAAACAATTTCTAAAGATGTAAAAAAGCATTATTGTTTATTGTTTCTGAATGACTTCTTAATAAGTTATGTTGCTGATATAAATTATCACATAATAACATGTATAATGTACATACTCGTAAAATAATAAGTGTAATATAACATTTGTGAGTTTTTATTAGTAAAACTTAATATACATTTTCCCAGTATTCTATCATAAAACCTAACAATGCTACTTAAATACTTCCAGTTTTTAAAGTGCTGTGTAAGGTTTTGTTTTATTGCTTGTTACAGTTTTGCATTTTAAGTTACTTTAAAGTAATTCAGGTTAAACCAATTGCTTCTACCAAGTTGTGTTTTGTTGAATAACAGAATAGACATCAGAACTGACATCAGGAATGATTAAAAAACAACTACTATAATGCAGATCAAAACAGAAAATTAATCTTGCCAGTTGTTTGAAATTCCTCAGCTACCTTGTCATTTTTCTTTTCTCTTACTTTTTTCCTCATTTGTCTGCTTTGGTAATTTTGCCTGCCCTTGTCTATTTCTATTTTGTCATTCAGCTCTTTCTCAAATTACACCTCCTCAGTTTCTATTTTTGTCTGTTTCCTCTTGACCACCTCTGCCTAATGCCAAATCACAACTTCGCCAGTATGACATCTGCCTAAAGATTACTGCTTGATGCTCTTAATTAGCAGAGCATATTTTAAATAAGGAAGATGCAAAGGCATTTCAAGGCAGGTGATTAGCAGTCATTTAGAATTTGCTCATTCTCATTAGTGGTCCAGTGTTTTGTGTGAGACAATTCCAGCAATGGTAGCTAAATTTAACTCTCATTGTTGTGTGATCAGGATTCTTGTGTAATTCAAATTACCATGAAATGAGTCATACTTTGTTATCAGTCATCTAACATAAGGAGCCTAAGACACAGACAATATGTGCAATTATGTTCCCTTAAACCTGAAGCTGTTCTGTTTTTAAACAAACACTGTTGTTGTGCATACTAAATACTAGAACACGTGTCTGCTGGTCTGTTATTATTTATACGGTTTTTATGAAGGTAATTTAGATATTCCAATACATAACCCAACAATGTTTAAGATAGATAGATAGATAGATAGATAGATTCCCCATTCAGTATTATTTCAGTACTTTCACATCCGGAGGTAACCAAGGGAAAAAATGACTTCTGATTTGTTACTCAGCCCAGTACTCATCACTTTATGTAGCCACTAACAGTATTTGTTTTAGGGTCATAAATGGTGTGTTTATCTCAGGAATAGAAATGACTAGCAATTTTTGCCACTTCTAGTCATTTTAATACCATGAAAGGTCAACAACAACATTTATTTATATAGCACATTTTCATACAAAAAAATGTAGCTCAAAGTGCTTTACATAATGAAGAATAGAAAAATAAGAGACACATTAAGAAAATAAAATAGGTCAACATTAATTAACATAGAATAAGTGTAAGGTCCAATGGCCAGGGGGGACAGAAAAAACAAAAAAAAACTCCAGACGGCCGGAGAAAAAAAATAAAATCTGCAGGGATTCCAGGCCATGAGACCGCCCAGTCCCCTCTGGGGTCAATATGAACTTGCCATCTTATCAAACCTGAAATAATGCATAAAGTATCATAAGTCTTAATGTTAATTTATAATGAAGCACATAGAGAGTAAGCATGTGCATGCACGTCCTTCTTTAGTTTAAATACTGAATATTGTCACAAGGATTCTTATGCATCCACCTGTTGGACAGATGGTCTAGTGGCCTCCTGGCAGTCCTCCATGTTTCTTTCTGTCTTTCTCAGTAGAGGTTAAGCACTTCTTGTATTTGCTTCAAGGAACAGATATTACTCTGCTTACTTTCAGAGCACCATCAAAGGAAGCCCCCCATCTTGTTTCACTGGCATTTTTGAAGAAGGGTATGTGTGGCAAAGCTTACTCAGATCTTTATATACAGGGACTGTTCAAAACTCAAACTGTTATTGTTCATCATTAGGAAAACTATCATGGACAGGGCACTCTCTCAGATTAAATATTCTAGGTGGACAAATATAATAGAAGAAATGTGAAAGAGCAATTTAAGAGAGAAGCAGTCTTAGTCTATGTCGCATATTTTCCAATAAAAGTAAACATTGTTCATGAATACTGACAGGAGGGTTTGTATCCTGTTCTGATTGGACATAGTTGCACATTGTGGGATCCTGAATACCTTGTTTGTGGGCTACTAGTTGAGACTATGCAGGAAGATTTTAGTCTTCAAATGTATTTTCAGGGAACATTTTCATTGTTTTGAGTTTATATCATTTACATGCTACTTTCCTAGGAAAAAAAGTGATCATATACAGTAGCAGTGTGGTGGACTATGTAGCATGGCTGCCTGAGTAAGGATCAGTCTTATAGAGAAATGCCGAAATAAACACAGTGGGGTCCTGACAGCACACCCTAGCTTGTGTAGATCGTTCTTTTACTATATTGGGTTGTTGGTTTATGCTATTGAAGGAAAGGTACTCATTCAAAATTACTATAATTTTAAAGCAGGGGATAATGTAAAATGGATTGAAATGGAATGATTCTAAATTGTCCCTAGTGTGTGCTTGGTGTGTGTGTGTGTGTGTGTGCGCCCTGCGGTGGGCTGGCGCCGAGCCTGGGGTTTGTTTTTTGCATTGCGCCCTGTGTTGGCTGGGATTGGCTCCAGCAGACCCCCGTGACCATGTAGTTAGGATTTAGTGGGTTGGATAATGGATGGATGGATGGATGGAATGAAATAAAACTTAGTAATGCTTTTTCATTCTTGCCATTGTAATATGTGTGAAAAACAAAAACGTGAAACTAGTAAAGACGTGTCTCCCAGTTAGGATAATCTTGTGTAATGGCAACTGATGTGAAGGGAATGGGAATTGCAATGCCACCTTCAACATTGCTGCCTCATGCACTCATCTGAGGAGACAGCCTAATGAGTGGAGGTTTGCCGGGAGCATGGGTCATCTTTTGAGTCAACTAATTCCTTAATCCGGAAAGGAAATGGATGTGTGATTCCCTGCACTTTCACAAACACTTTCCCCTGGGGTCACCTTTAAACCTTTCCCTATAAACTATGTAGAATGATCATACATTGGAGACATGTGTTCACTGGAGCATTGTGTCTTTTACAACTACAGCTTAATAGTGTGATAGTATGATTGCGTGCATGATCATTCAATTCAGTGGAGTTCCAAATGCTGTTAGATCATAACACAAAAGTATAAATTAACAACATAAAAATAACCATGGCATTGCAATCTAAATGTGTACTGTCCTGTGACTATTTCATCTGGGATTCCAAGCAAGATTTACTGTGAAACAAGGCCTCCTTTCTGTGCATCCAAGTAGCTAAGGTGACCTAAACAAATGCCTCAGGCACTCACTTCACTGTAGAGATAAGGGCTATAGCTGTGAATTAAAAGCCGCTTGTGTGACCTGACACTTACATAAAAAAAAGCATGTCACATTCATAAACAAATACTACAACCTAAAAAAAGGTGGTACATTGTACTACCACCTTAACAACAGCCCATCTCTTGGGATTTAAACAGCAAAATAACATTGTATCGTTTTGTGGGTTTTCAGAGCCGGAAGCCATTAGTGCAGCGCTACTACTGTTAAGCTAAATTAACAGATATTGACAAAAAAAGAAAATATTTTTGACACTTTTATTACTAAATTTTGGAAATGCGTGATACCTGCTTTTGCTTTTTTCTCAATGCACTTACAAAAACTCAATACACACACAACATGGGTGCTTGGCAAGAAAGAAGAAACATAACCGAATTTAAGGCAAAGCACAAGAATGTAGTAATCTGTTTAGTTATAGAAGTATATAATCTGTTTATGTAGCAAAACCAGTTAGTTGACAACTTATATCATCAGGAGAAGATGTATACAGAAGAGAGCAGCGGGCTGTAAGTGTTATCAGTCTCAGGGTACTTTGCGAGAAAGCATATCTGGCAAGAAGTTCCATAATATCAGTAGACTATGAGCACCTTTCATGGTCATCCAAGGCTCATTCCACAAGAACTGAGAGACATTGTGCGTTTTCACATCATTTGGAAAAGGACCAATTAAAAGGAAGCCTTAGGCTGAGCAGAGATTATGTGGGAATTGAAGATTATAAGTAGACTTACCAGATAGGAGTTTGTAACTGAATCCTAGCAGTAGTAGGATGCCAGTGAAAAGACAGAAGCAAAGCATTTGTACTTGTGTAGCAAGGGGCAGAATATGCCAGATTGGACAGCCCTATTCTGAATTGTTTGGAAATGATGGATAGTAGTAGATGGAAATTAAAGAGGCTTACCATAATTACTTGATATACTGTACATAGCATATGTTTACAATAGCATGATTCTGTGATCTCAACCAAATGAGATAAAGCATTGACAAATTATAGTGTCTCTCCTGAAGATTATAGTTGTAATACAGAGTACATCTGGAGGATTCATTATGCAGCTCATTATTACACCTTATGTGTTATGAGTTTTACTCTTTAAAAGTGTTTTATGAGTTGTGACCAAGTAACAGACTGAGGGCAATAATAAAGAATGCTGGAGTACCCACTGGGCTACCCCTTTTCATAAGCTCTTAAAATAACTAGGGCACAAACAGGTTCATTGTAGCTGAATCATAACTAAGGTAGTGTCAACTGATGCTTTAGGTTCAAATGAACACCATCTTCTGGGGGACGCCTGCTTTTATGTGGAAGGGAAGTGGTCAGCTAAGGGTGATGTGGGTATGGCTACTGTGATGCAAAGAAAAAAATGCCATTAGTGACAGTACCACCTCTTTGCCTGGAGTGGTAGTGCTTACAACATCAGAGTCAGAAAGATGGTCCCTAGGAGTAAATGCGTGACATGGCCACCCCTTAACCCAGTCCCAGAGGGGCAGGCATACCTAGCTGTGATGTTGCCGGCCCAGTGTGACGAACTTGTAGGGCTACAGGTTCAAAAACCACCATGTTACTCAAGGGTTGGAGTCACTATGGGAACACAACCACTGCAAGTTCGAGCGAGTGATTGGACACAAAGACGAATTCTCTGGACAACAGGTAGTAATGCAATTAGGTTTTTTGCCAATTTGATGTTTTTGTCCTACCACTCAAATGCCTTGTATCTGATCTCCTCCAATTTCCGGCTGAGGTACATAACGGGGTGCTTGACTCCTTTGACAACTTGGCTCTACACAGCACTCAGGCTACTAACTGAAGTGTCAGTCTTTTTGGAGTTAGGAGTAAGCAGAATCTAAATTGATACTAGGGCTGACTTTAGGTCACTAAATGCTGCTTTTGTTTGAGGACTCCACACAACCAAGTTCGAAGAACACTTTCAATTAAGCTTTGTTAAAGACTCACCACTGCTATGTAGTCTAAAATAGGGCAGGAAGGGTCTCCCCCATCCTTCTTTTATGAGGTCCAGCAAGATCCCAGTCTCATCCATCTGCCCGAACTACCTTCGTAAACATATGTCTGAGTATCTGGTTAAAGCGCTCAAATAGACTTTCTGTTTGCAGGTGATAGATGGATGTTTTGAGATGGGTAACGTGAAGGATGTTAGAAATCTCCTTGAATTGCACAGACTTGAAAGCTGTCCCCTTGTCTGTGAGGACCAAATGGTGTAAAGAACCCCACCAGTTCCTGGGCAATAATCTTAAAATTGGCCAGTCTCAGGGGGATGGCTTCGGGTTACTGGGTGGCTTAATCAACAATAACTAGAATGTATTTGTGTCAATGTGCCAAAAACTTAAGCAGACCAATGACATCAACCCTGATCTGCTCAAATTTAAATATCAATCAAAGCAGCGGGATGAGAGGTGTACAGTGTCACCAGTGAATTTGATTCAGTTGTGATTCCTGGCAAGACCTGGAAAAGCAATGTATTGCTTTGTGAATGCCAGGCCAATAGAATCCAGTGAAGATGCTTTTGAGCATTTTTCTTTTGAAAATTCAGGTGAACCCCCAAAGGTGGGTGTGGGCCAGGTCAACAGACCTCACAATGGTACAGCTGCAAGAGGAGAGCAGGGAATGAAAATGAAGCCAATAACTTTTTTCATAACCATTGCCACTGTCAAGCATTAGTCACCTATCAATCCTGTTTATGAGAATCCCTCTTATGTACCTTCTCCATGAAAATATGAGATTAAAAATATTTCTCGGCAGATGTACAGATTACATGGGGTAAGTAACATTAAAAAAATATCATTTTTGGGTGGAGTATTCCTTTAAATACAGGCATAACAGGTTGTTTTCATGATTAAAGATAAATACAACGAGTTGAATATTTATTTTTGAAGCTTTCTTTAAAGTTTTAAAAAGTCCAACTTTCCCATTTGTCTACAACTTACAGTTTTCATTTTGACTTAAGTATTTGAATTAACCTCTTTTTGGTATTTGACCTTTTACTGGCATCTGTTATTGGCACTTCATCTACAATTCATCTCCTGGTCCTTTATTCCTTTTTCATTCCTTCTCTTCTTAACCTTTGGCCAGAATATTATGAACTGAAAAATACCCTAATACATTGCACCCAATGCTACTGAGATAACTTCTGTTCCACCTTTAGATTAAGCGGGGTTTGAAAATGTTACATATATCTTAAAGTTTGTGTAATGTAAGTGGCCACTGTGGTAGACATTTAACATCTTATTAAAGAAAGAAGCATCCTCTAACACGACAAATCAATAATCAGGCAGGAGAAAAGATGTTCATTGTATCTTTTAATTATTCCTTGGCAAAATACCTTAGAGGGAGCATTCTTCAGAAGCAGTCTGTTACAGTATGGTCAGAATGATCAGAGAAACAAAAAATAGAGGTTCATAAACTTTTGAATTTACATGCAGTGTCAATCAATGCATACATTTCACTTTGGCTGGCTTGTTGGGTTACACCCAAGTGACTTATATAAAATAAAAGTCTATTATATTATATTCTGGTTCTTCTTATACCTTTGAGTTGAGTCACCACCTTTGAAATTTCTATGCATGTAACAACTGTCCATTCTGGTTGTTTTAGAGGACATCTGCTGATTTCTTAGTCATCTCTTAGTCACCCTTCAGTACATTTTGTTGTTCACTTGACCTTTATCTGGTTTCCTGATATGCCTGCAAAGGTTTCTGACATTTATTACCTCTTTATTCTATTTCTTTACGATGAAAGGTATGTTACCCCAAAATTATTCTTCCACACCATATAGAATAAAGTACAGTTATTCTGAAGTTTGTTTAAGTTTAACCAGCCAGGAGTCAGACATGTAGAACAATTTGAATTTCATTTACTAAGAAATATTGTACAACTGTAAAATCATATACTCAGGAGTCAATTGTTTTTCTTCAGTAGTTGCCCCCCCCCATACTTTTTACTTTACTGGTCATTAAGTTCTTTCATCCATAACACATTCTTAAATGCTATCTTTCTCCCTCTTTCTCACATTATCTTTACATAATATAGGTTCAAAAGTAAAGACAGTATGCAATCAATTAAAGCTGGCATTAAACATGTTGCCTCTGTGAGTGTCAATTTATATGAACAGAAAATCAGAGGGAATAACCAACTACACATTTCATTCATGGCCATTAAGCAACTTTCCAAATCTCATTTTGCATGTCAAAAGTACCATAAAGTTGCCTAATTTTGGAAGCCAATCAGCATGGAGCAAACCAGAATAAGATGTAGAACACTGTGAAAATAGATATACAGTGATCCCTCGCTATATCGCGCTTCAACTTTCGCGGCTTCACTCCATCACGGATTTTAAATGTAAGCATATCTAAATATATATCACAGATTTTTCGCTGGTTCGCGGATTTCTGCGGACAATGGGTCTTTTAATTTAAAGTACATGCTTCCTCAGTTTGTTTGCCCAGTTGATTTCATATAAGGGACGCTATTGGCGGATGGCTTAGAAGCTACCCAATCAGAGCATGTATTACGTATTAACTAAAACTCCTCAATGATATACGATATGCTTCCCACGCAGTGCTTGATTGTTTGCTTTTCTCTGTCTCTGTCACTCTCTGCGCCTGACGGAGGGGGTGTGAGCAGAGGGGCTGTTTGCACAGAGACTGTTTGCCTAGAGGATACGGACGCTCCTCTAAAAAATGCCGCTTTATCGCGGTGCTTCGGCATACTTAAAAGCCCAAAAGCAGTATTGATTTTTTGATTGTTTGCTTTTCTCTCGCTCTCTCTCTCTGACAGTCTCTGCTCCTGACACGCATTCCTTTGAAGAGAAGATATGTTTGCATTCTTTTAATTGTGAGAAAGAACTATCATCTCTGTCTTGTCATGGAGCACAGTTTAAACTTTTGACTAAAGGGTGTTATTTCATGTCTAGAGGGCTCTAATAATGTTAACAGTGTGGGAGAGTTTATAAGGGCTTAAAATATATAAAAATAACCATACAAACATATGGTTTCTACTTCACAGATTTTCATCTATCGCGCGGGGTTCTGGAACGCAACCCCCGCGATCGAGGAGGGATTACTGTAAATCATTGAACTAATAACTCTGGTAGCTCTAACGTTTGAGACTTTCCTATATTTGCATAATCCAGAATGCTTGCTTTCTTTCTTTGCTTGGAGTCGCCATTGTGCTTCCATTTTTGAAGATACTGTATATATTGTACTACAAAGAATTCTTTGGCCGTTAACTTTTACGGACACAAGGCCCTATGCCTTGTGACTTGAAACAAAACAAATTAAACCAGTGTAATGTTGTAATGGATTGCTGACAGTTGTAGGGTCCTTTAATAGAGCTTACTGCGGGTGAAAGACTACACAACTGCACGTAACTACTGATAACGGGATTTGCTGCACCTGTCTGCAACTCTGTGATTTCCTTAGGATTATGTGAATGAAGGCTAACACTGAAAATAGTAGAGAGAGTTATGAAGTGATGCTGGTCTCAGTTAAGGTGCGGCCACATTAAATACTTTCTGAATCCATTAATTATATTTTCAGTGAACTGCGTGGGCATGCTGCCCACTTCTAGTACCACTGATCTCCTTGGTCATGTCTGCCCTGTTTTCAAACACATTGTTCATTATACCTATACTGTAGCTCTTTCATACTGCTTTAACTTTGATTCATTCACATGTTTAACTAAGAAGCATATTCTCTTTGTTTTACCTGCTGATCTTTCTATTTCTGCTTCCACTATGGATTTTCTGTTTGATGCCTCAGTGTTAAATATGTGGTCTATGACTAACTCTTAATTTCATGAATATACTGCAACCAAAGATTTGGTCAAAGTTTTCTTATTGTCTTTGGTATGTCTGTGCATGATATGTGTACTTTGTTAAAGTACATTGTCCTAAATCATCTCTTCAGCTTCTCTCTATTATTATTTACTGCAGGATTTTCATGGCAGCTGTAGATTCCTCTGTACAAAGCACACAAGAGCGTTCACGCAACATAACAGAATGTTTACAATGCCTTTCCTAATGTTTTTTTTTTTCCTTTTTTTCCTACACTGATCCTTACTCTGTAGTTTTCGTCAGCATTGCACAGTACGCTACAGAACTTTATTTTGCTTTGCTGTCCTATGGAGAACAAAGTGACGTTTCCCCACTGTAAATGAAATGTGATTATTACTGCATTAAAACATATCCTTTATCATATACACACAATTCAGTGCAAATTAAGACCACCAGCTCATCTTTCTTCTGGATATTTGTTTCAATTTAGATCTGCTGTTTCTGAATCTAACCTCAGTCATGCAGTCATATGGCTTTGATTCTGGAACACAAATCAGATATATATTATATTGTACATGAAATGGAACATGGCAGCATTTTTTGCAAGTTGTTTTTTAAATCTCTTTAATGCCATGTTTAGTCTAAGCTATACAACATATTAAAGAGGGTTTTGTTGTCAGTTACAATGTTATTTGAAGCTCAAAAATTCCCTGCACAATTTCTTATTCCATTAACATTGATGCTAAAATATTTCAATACAGTGAGCATACACTTTCTTATGTTGCCATTTTCTGCCTAAGACACTCCTCGTAGTACTTTAAAGACTTAATTTGCCAGACTGCAACACAATATCCTGTAATTATAAACAATATTGTTCACTTAAACTATATTTGTTATTTCTTATAGATTTTTTTGGAAATCTAATTCTTTTTAACAATTAATTGTTAATGTTAGTTTCCAAATCATATGTTTCCACTTTCAGGGTTGAAAGATACAGAAGGAAACATGTGCATACTGTCCTGGCTGTGTAACAGTAGACCAGTCTTCTCCCTGTCGCAGTTGCTAGAGGTTGTATGGGAGTAGGATAACCAGGTCTAAATGTGTTTTGTAGATATGTAAAAAGCATATGACATTATTGGTTGGCATGTGTTGTGGAAGTGCTGCAGGACTGTGTGGTAACATAATTACGCTTATGTGCTGTTCATTACCTATATAAATGCAGTGAGCGCTATATCAAAATAGTTGCCATTAATCTGAATTCGTTCACTGTGGGTTTTGGGTTCCATCAAGACAGTGTCTTGTCACCAGTCCTGTTTGTGGTTTGCATAGACAGGATATTAAGGTGAAGCCAAGGATGTGAGGGTATCCAGTTGAAGAGGCTAGGGGCAGCATTGTTGCTTTATGCAGCTGATGTTGTCCTTTTTGCCTTATCTGACTGAGACCTTCAGCATGCACTTGAGCAATTTGCTGCCTACTGTGAATCTGGGAATGAGGATCTCAAACTCCAAGTCTGAGGCAATGGTTCTCTTTCAGTAACAGTGGATTGTTTTTCCCAGGTGAGAGAAGAACAATTGGAGTAAGTGCAGGAGTTCAAGTATCTCAGAATCTTGTTCATGAGTGATTGAAAAAGGGAACATGAGATCAACAAGTGGACTGGATCAGTGGCATCTCCAATCCACGGTGGTGAACTGAGTCTAATGACAAAACTTACCGGTCAATATACATCCTTGTTCTCACATATGGTCATAAGCAGTGTGCAATGAAGGAAAGAATTATATCATAAGTACAAGCAAGAAAAAAATGAGATTTCTTCTCTGGGTGGCAGGGCTGGCTATCCGTGATATTGTGAGAAGCACTGCAATTCAAAAAGAGAGAAGCCAGTTAAAGTAGTTTGGGCATTTTGTAAGTATGCCCCCCTTTCCAATGGCTCCCTGGTTTGGGAATGCCCTGGTAATTCACCAGGAAGAGCTTGAATCTATAGCTCAGGACAGTGAAGTCTGGGCTGACCTGCTTGGTCTGCTGCCACCATGACCCTCATGAGAAAAACTGGTTTCAGTAAATGAGATGTTTTTGACGTTTTTCTACTTGATTGATACAGGTAGTCCCCGAGTTACGGACATCCGACATACGACTTACAAACGGGGCCACAGCTGCTCCTTCATCTGTCTGGGGGACACGACGTTGCTCTGTCATCTTCAGCCTGGGGACCCTATAAGCGGTGGCTGAATGGAGGCTGGAGGGGGGCAGTTTCGCTGCTTGCGCAGTGTAGTGTCCCTCGGGCGGCTCCAGTTGATGAATTGGGCGGTTGGTGCATTCATTCTCAGTTGGTGGCTGGGCGCAGCAAGCGGTGACCTGGAGTCCATAGTCACTGAGGCAGCAGCTACCGCTCATGCCGCCGCAACTACTGCTTTTGACTGGACGGAGGCTGGATATGGTTTTGGGTGCGTTTCGCTGCCTGCCGACCAAACAGCCTTGCAGTGTCCCTCGAATGGCTGCCCCAATTGTTCTCGTGGGTGGCTGTGATGCTGCAAGCTGTGACCCGGTTGTGGTTGACCGGAGGCCATTGAGGGTGAATGGGGCAGGAGGAACAGCATTGTAGTGTGCCTCGAGTGGCTGCCTGTTCAATGGGGGTAGTGGTGGGCAATTCACTACCCTCCTTTGGCTGTACCCTGTTCGTTCTCGGTGGGCGGACGCTGCAGACAGCATACTGTATGCAAGTGGAGGTGACTGTGTGGTGAGTGGGTGGTGAACCGCCCCTCGCCACCCCCATTCATTCTCAATAGCAAGCCTGCTAGTACTGTTACATACATAGGAGGAAGTTGCCTCTCGTCAGTACACCAGACGTGCTGATGAGGGGTGCCTTCCTGCTGTGATAGCGTGTACAGTGCTGTGCAGAAGAGATCATCTTAATCTTTTGCCTTCACCCTTCAACATTGCCTCTGAAACACAAATCTGATGAGAGTGCCGGTGATACAGCAAAGAAGAGAAAAAACAACACCATGGAAAGTAAAGTAGAAATAAGAAAAAGGTCAGAGAGAGGTGAAACTCCATCATTCATTGGCAGAGCACTTGGTTACAGTCGGTCAACAATAGCATTTATAAATATAATGTACCTGTTCCAACTTACATACAAATTAAACTTAAGAACAAACCTACAGTCCCTATCTCATACGTAACCCGGGGACTGCCTGTATGGTACACTTCAGGGAATAGGGGATCTTGGTTAATGAGAAGTAATAACAACAACAGTAATAATAATAAATTCTTCTAATGGCTTTGTGCAGCAGGTTTTACAGGACAAATGGCAGTAATAAAGCCATTCCTTAAAGGGCAAAATAAGGCCTTGAAATTCCAGTTGTGGACTACTGCAGACTGGACAAAGTCTCCTCTTCACAATAAAAACTGAGACTTGCTTTTTTTGACCACCATTAAGCTGTACTTGAATCTATTGTGCCTATCACACAAGCTGGTGACTCTCAGAAACTTGTCTTCTGATTGGGCTGTGGCTATGAATCTGACAGATCTCTGCCTATCAGAGTTTCTTCCAGTTTATAATTGCCTTTAGATTGTGTAGGACACCACACTCTCTAGCATTTTTTTTTTGTAATTTCTCCAAATGAAAGGCCTACACTTCCAAAGATAATAATGCTCTATATATCTCATTTAATTTCTTAATTGCCATTTTCATGGCATTATCCATGGAATATTGTCCTAAGAGTGTATTGTCCTAGGGTATGGTAACACAGTCTGTTCTAACTCTACTTTAAGACAGACAGAGTGTTTTTAAGTAATGAACAGAAGTTGGGACACCTGTGTAAGTTGTTTGCTTCAACTTGCAAGGATTAATTTACTTTACTTACTGCAGAACATCTGTAGGTTGTAACCTATTAATTGTTATCCTGAAGGAGGCCCATTTATAATATTCTGATATTGCCTTTTTTGTCAGTCTTTGCTAACCTAAACTTTAAATTTAAACCTCTGGCAGTTTACCTCTTACCTTTTCACCATTTACGTCATTCATTGTATTTCTGCTGATTAAATTTAAAGAAAAACTGGAAAAGCTGAAGTGTTCTAAAACTTTTGACTATTTGATTACATTATTGAGAAAATAATCTACATCCATCCATCCATCCAATCTCTGATCTTTTGAAGGCAACCTATACAAAAATGGTGATTACTCAGTTAATTTTCTGATGTTTTCACGCACACAACCCAAGGCAGACGATGGAAGGATAAAACATTCCAATGCTAACAAGAAAATAGTTTTTAATTTGACTTTTATTACTGTTTTATTAAAAACTATAACCTCTTAAGGAACAGGGAAGCAGTACATTAAAAAAACAAGTCTTTAATCCAGCCGTGGAAACACTGAGCTGGTTACTTATGTATTGAGGAGTTGTTTGCATTTAAGTGGCTTTCAGATAGTCAAATAAAGATCTGTTTTGTCTTGGTAGAGTAATATATTACTCTACTTTCCCCTTTTGTATTATTAATATGTAGCCTTTGTCAGAATGCCTCAGATCTCACAGACTTACCACTGTTTATAATGTATTGTACCATATAACTTCTCTCCACCATCCCTTCTACATCTTGTGGCAGAAGCGCTTGGTTGGCGCCGACCTGACACAGACTGACACCGGAGGCACATGTAAAAATAAACAAAAAGATTTTATTTTTCTTCCGCTGGGGTATCACGTCTTCCCCGTGTCCCTCAGCTACAGCACAATCCCAAAACAAACCAAACGAAAACACCAACACACTCTTCCTCCACTTCTCTCAGGCAGCTTTGTCCTCCTCCTCCTCCTCCCGACTCTGGTGCCTTGATTAGTGGCTGCAGGGTTCTTTTATAGCCCACCCGGAAGTGCTCCATGTGGTAATTGGCCTAATTAGGCTGCACTAATTAGCCGTGCAGCTCCCTCTGGTGGTGGCCACAGAGCGCAACAGGGATGAGCTCTGGTGTAACACAATTGGGCCCCGATGCAACCCAGGGGAGCTGCCACCAAGTGTTCAGGGGGACGTAGTGTGCATCCCATGGCTGCTCCCCCGGATCCAGTGTCAAAGGGGCGTTCCAGCTGGGCATGGGTCCTGGCTGTCCACCACAGTCTATAACCTCAGGCAATTAGGTGTAGTAAAAGACAAGCAGGAGTTAAGTTACAATTTAAATAATGTATTATGGATAATATTAATAAATAATAACAATATACAAAGTACATTTGAATATTGGTAACCACAAAATCTGATAAATGGTGATGTGCAGTTTCAGGTGGCACACAGACTTGTTAGTTACTTAAAATGTCTCTAGTTAAGGCACCATTTGTGGTCAGCTTTCGTCAGAACAGGCCGCGTGCCTGTCTCAATATGGTTGCCGAGCTGTACTCTTCATTGTGTTGTCCTTTTCAGTTCATGGTGTGTGAGATGGTCTTTCATCAGCTTGGTAAGAGAGAGAGAGAGGGGTAAAGCAAGCAAATTTATAGGTTTTCAGTCCAACACCTACAGCCAATTGGATGTCATGGTACTTAAAGGCTTTTGATACAAAACAGTTCCAAACAGCCATACTTCAAACCAATGGGGGAATAGAACACCTTCACACCTGCCCTCTAAAACCATATGTTGAGCTGGAGTTTGCCAGCTAGGCAGTCTGGCTTTCCTGTGGGAGTGGATTGAGAGAGCCCTGCAGAGAAACATTTGCCAAACTTGTCTGAGGCACTTCTCCCAACCTTGTCATAAAATTCAAAGAGACTCCTTCCTAAAAGGGGGGGAAGGGGTTCTTAACTATCTAACCATTGCTGTTCTTTCAATGATAGGCATTAGTATTGCAAGTTACCAATAATGACATACAAAATATTTATCAACTTATATGCAAAATTTCACACCACAACAAGATTCAAAGGCTAGACAGCTTGATGCATCCTGTCAAGATAATAACCATTAGGAATCATTATAATATAGCATTAGATATTAAGTAAAATGTTTTTCCTGGTAAAACTAAGCATTTTTATTTGTGTATATACTATAAGTGCAAGCTAAATCTTTGTGTACATTTAGCAAAAATATGGTGTATAAAGTTGCACAAGCATTTAATAGAAAATCACAGTGACATACTGCTACTGATTATTTGATTAGATTTACTGCTTACCACAAAGAATGGAAGGTAGTTGTGACTTAAGACAGTAGCATTGGGTTTAAGGCAGGAACCAACACAAAATGGTGTGCCAGCGTATCACAGGGCGCACAACACACTCACATGAAGTCGTAAATCATTCTGTCTGCACCTTTTTGTGACATGGAAAGAAAAGAGAAGTGTTCAGGGAACAAACACATATAGTGAGGATGTTCAAACTCAACACAGACAGTGATGTCATTTATAATTATAATGTTAATGAACTTTTTATAGTTTTGAATTGTTTATGTTAATTGTTAAACCTGCTGTTTTATTCTGTGTTAAATGTAATTTGTGTCATGATATATGTAAACACTAAATGGTTTGTAATTAACCAATAATAAATTACAGCTTTTACTCATGAAAGACAGCTATGCAAAAATAAAAATAAATACATTTGAATGCTAAACATGGAGCTCTCTATGAATACAGTGCATATTACTATCCAAAATATATAGTGTAGAGGAACGATAGTTAATACTCTCAAAGAGAATTTCTATACTAAGAAAAAACATATAAAATCTCTGCACATAGTAGCTTAAAAGTTTAAGTGTTACCAAAATCCATAACGACTGACAGAATTTTTTAAAAAATCAATTATGATGCCTTCTGAAAGTATTCAGACCTTTCACTCTTCTCATGTTTTGTTATGTTGAAGCTCTGTGCTAAAATTATTCTAATTCATTTTTCCTTCATCAAACAACACTCAATACTCCAGAATAACAATGCAAAGACCCTTTTTGCAAATTTGTTAAAAACAGAAAATTGAAATATTGCATTGACACAAATATTGCCACAGTGGTAGCACTGCTGCCTCGCAGTAAAGTGACCTGGGTTTGCTTTCCGGGTCCTCCCTGAGTGGAGTTTGCATGTTCTCCCCGCGTCTGTGTGGGTTTCCTCTGGGTGCTACGGTTTCCTCCCACAGTCCAAAGACATGTAGCTTAGGTGCATTGGCGATCCTAAATTGTCCCTAGAGTGTGCTTGGTGTGTGGGTGTGTGTGTGTGTGCCCTGTGGTGTGCTGGCGCCTGCCCAGGATTTGTTCCTGCCTTGCGCCCTGTGCTGGTTGGGATTGGCTCCAGCAGACCCCCGTGACTCTGTGTTAGGATTTAGCGAGTTGGATGATGACTGACTGACACAAATATTCAGTCCCTTTGCTGTGACTCTTAAAATTTGGCTCATGTACATGCACTCCTATTGATCATCGTTGAGATGTTTATACCCCTTGTTTAGAGTCCTCCTATCATCAGTTTAATTGATTGGACATGATTTCAAAAGACACACAACAGTCTATAGAAGATCTCACAGTTAACAATGTGTTTCAGCAAAAACCAAGCTATGAAGTTGAGGGACTTCCCTACAGAGCTTAAAGACAGGATTGTGTTGAGGCACAGGTCTGAGGGATGCTACAAAATGAATTCCTGCAGCATTGAAGGTTCTCAAGAGTACACTGGCCTCCATAATTCTTAAACAGAATAAGTTGCAAACAACCACTCTTCCTAGAGCTGACTTCCCAGCCAAACTGAACAACTAGGGGAGAAGGACCATGGTAAAGGAAGGGACACCAAAAATCCAATTGTCCAGAGAACCTCTGTGGAGCTGGGAGAAACTTCCAGAAGGACAACCACCACTGCAACACACCCCTGCATGAATAAAGTGCTCCGGATCTTAGACTGGGCCAAAGGTTTACCTTCCAACAGGACAATGACCCTAGGCACAATGCAAAAACAACATATGAGTGCCTTATAGTCAACTCTGTAGATGTTAATTGAGTGGCCCAGCCACACCCAAGACCAATCAAAAATGTTTGGACTTCTAAAGAGTTGTCTATTGGCAGTCCCCATACAAGCTGACAGAGCCTGTGAGGAGCTGCAGAGAAGAAAAGCAGAAAATCCACAAATCTAAGAGTGTGAAACTTGTCGCATCATTCCCAAGAAGATTCCAGGCTGTGAACTCAAACAACGATGCTTCAACTAAATACCGAGTAAAGGAAACACTTGTGTCAATGGGATATTTCAGTTTATTTTTAAAAAATATGCAAAAATGTCTTAAATGCTGTGCTTGTTTTGTCATTCTGGGGTACTGACTGTATCTTAATGGGGGAAAAAAATGAATTGAAGTGATTTTAGCATCAGTCTGCAACATACCAAAATGTGTAAAAAGTGATGGTGTTTAAATACTTTCTGAAGGCAATGTGCATCTCCTGTATTTGTTATTTTTCATTACACTCAGTGATGAATGTATTCAACAATAAATTGTAATACACAGCTAAGCTCATGCTTGCTACTGTATTTTTCACCAAATAATATCTTGAGATAAAAATCAAATTGTAGAAGACATCAAAATGCTAACCGTTCAATTTCATGTTACTGTTTCAGTCACAATTCAGTCTGAGTCAATTATAAATTCCATAGCAGAGGGTCTGTATGCACCATCAAATGAATTCATCTTTTGTTCTTACTCTTTTAAAAGATGAATAATTATATTTTTATTAATTACATAAAGTGTCAATAATTACATTCTAAATATGTATAATTCAGGCTGGTAATTTCAAGTTTCCTCGGTGTGTGTGTGATTGTCTGTGTGCACACACGTGAATGTGAGATTGGGCCCTGTGATGGAATGCTCTCCAGGGTTTCCTGCATTGCACGCTAGGCTGCTGTAATAGGCTACATCCCCACAGCCACCCAGTATTTGCTTAAGGGGTTTGAACAATAAACATAACAACAGTTCATCTAATTTGGGGTACTGAGAACCTGAAGATTATTCCAGCAAAAGTTCTGAAAATCTTAATGTTACATTGGGCCAATAATAATTAGGGTAACAGATCTGGAAGCTGGGTTTAAGTGTCACTCTTGCAATGGACTTTAATTCTGTTATACAAAAGTAAAAAGTTGTGTATTTTTTAAAGTATGACATGCAAATTGTTCTTCACATTATGATCAGACTCATTAGATCATTTTAAGTTGTGAGTAATAATTAGGGACATCTGAAGTATTAGAAAACAGCACTGCGGCCAGCACTGAGTTAAAACTAAAGCTCTTGGATTCTTGGCTGATAAAGGATATTTTTGTTTAGAGGGCCGTAAGTGATGTTTGATTTATTTTGACACAGTAAAATTAGAGTTCCTCTGCCAACAAACCTTTAATTTAAAAGGGAAGTGTGGAACCACTGAGTCAATGGAATCATTAGTACATTTGTCAAGTGTCAACTTCATGTTCATGAATATACCAAGATAATATTAATGATAATAATAAAATAAGAAACCCTGTAAGCATCAACACCATTAAAAATGCAAAAAGTGACAGGTAGTGCAGTATCCTTTTAGTTTTATTGTCAAAATTACTCAGTCATTTTATTTCTTTAGAGTTATCACAGCTCCTTCATGCCACACAGTTAAAATTCTTTTTTTGAAGTGAAAGAATGCTGGTGGGCACCTAAAAATATGTTATATAAATGTAACCAGTACCTTTTTTATTTATTTTTTTTCCTCAGTGTAGGGGATATACTATATTTCATAATGCCAAATTATTGTATATGTTGTAGGAAAATGTGTAAGTTATCCAGCCCACCCGGGAACTCCAAATGAATGTAGGAAATGGTGTATAGATGTGAGAAAAACAACTGATTGATTTAGTCAACCCATTAATAAATTATTAGTTTTTCCATTGGAAATTCCAGTAATTATTAATTTTTTTACCTTACCTTTCTCTGTAGGAAGGGTCGTCTACAAGGTGATTGAAGCACATTCATTTTAAGAATGAGTATAATATACTGTATATATTCCCGTATCAGCTGGATCTTGAAACCCAAAAAATCGATCATAAAATCAGACCCGTTCAAAAATATTACACTTCATTTTTTTTTTACACCTTCTTTCTTCCTCCAATCTCGCACCAGTTTCTCAGACACATCGAATTTTGTTGCATTAGTGCAGTTAACAATTTCTTTCACCACTTCAACGACTTTTCATTAAAAACCAGCTTCATCTTTTCTTCTTATCGAACGTTCCATCGTAAATAAGAGATGCTCTTACCATAAAGGTGTATGAGGGTGTGAAATACAAAAAACACAAATCAGTGCAAATGTCACTTCGGAATAGTTTGGGTATTACTGTGTGGTCACGTAGGCACAATACATAGTAAAAAAAGGGCGTGTGCTCCATGGTTACTCTCTCAGGTGGGCGTTAGCATATCGTAATCTCTTGGACCAGTAGTATGAGTTTTCCGAATTCGACTTATACAACTGACATTATAAAATACCAGAAATTATACAGTAAAATGAAGCCCCGACTTATCCATGGGAGAATTTAAATGCGAGTATATACGGTAATTTTTTGATAAACACAAGGATTATATAAATACTGTTTAGAGTTCTAATTTACCTTGGCACAAATTAAGAACTTATGATACCATGTTTTTAAGGATGATGTCCTATATTTTGTGGAGCTGCATGTTATTTTTCTGGGTTCAAGTGGAGAAGTTTTCTTGCTTTGGTGTGCACTCTTGGTGTTTGTTACATGGTCCTTTGTCAATGGTGTGCTGTGATGCTGCAAAGTGTTACTCTTTCTGGCACAAGAGTGTAAATGCTGAAGTTCCCTTCTTGACATGATGCTATTTTTCAGTCTTCTGGACTGGGCTTAGTCAGTTTCCACAAAGACCGGCTTAGCAGAGTGGAACTTAGAGTTAGTTCAGCGTGTTCAGCTCCAAGGCCCTATGGAGAGTAGCTTCCAGGCCAAAGAAAGTTTGTGAGCTTTTTGCTCCACATAGAGTATGTGGCTTCTCACCCCTAACAGAGGGGCTCATCAACTTTCTGCAAACAAAGAGAACAGAATGCCAGCTTTCATCTCCTCCAAGAGAGCGGCTCATCAGCTTTAATGTCCCCAAAAGAGAATTGAGAGATGACTGTATCTAGGTTTGAAGAAAGGTGTAATCTCTGGTTATGAAGCCAGTGTCTTCTTATAGGTGTGTTACGTTGTACATCACATCCAGACAGTGTTCAATTTTCAGTTCCTTTTGGGTGCCTTCTTGTCTGAAGGAGGTGTCAGCTCAACTCTGATTTAGACCTTCATTGTTATCAGATGAAGTAAACGGCAGCTAGTAGTTTGATTCAAGTTGAAGTTCAGCCATTCACTCAGTTATGCTGGAGTAGGGGTGCAGCTGAATGTCTGCATCCCTGTTAAATCTTAATGGGTTTTGTGTGGTACTAAAGCCTAGTAAAACAGGTAATGTCCATTTTGTGCTACAGTGCATAACTTTCCCTCAGCAAACTCTAAAACTCTTCTCAAAAGACTACCCTACATATGCTCACATTTCTTTCTTAGATCTGTTTCACTGTGTGTCTCTAAGCGTGTTGCTTTAACTGGCCTGCATTTATATACAATGCTTTCTCTGTAGGGTGTCTTGCTCTGTTCATGTGTTCACGAATGACAAAATACTACTTGAAGTTTAGCAGATGTCAAAGTGCCCTTCTATGGCTGTGGTCCTGAACCCAATTCTGGTTTACAAAAATTAAAAGAATAAGCCAGTTTCTGTAGCCGAGGATCAGACCGCCAAGGTCCCCGCCTTCGGCCACCACCCAACTCACACTGCACCCAACCTCCTTGGCCCCTCCCATAGGTGGTGAGCCCATGGGAAGGAGGACCCATGTTACCTCTTCGGTCTGTGCCCGGCCGAGCCCCATGGGTGCAGGCCCGGCCACCAGGCGCTCGTCATTGTGCCCCACCTCCAGGCCTGGCTCCAGAGGGGGGCCCCGGTGACCCACGTCCGGGCAAGGGAAAACGTCGTCCAAGGTTTTTGTTCTTCATCGGAGGTTTGTTGAACCGCTCTTTGTCTCATCCCTCACCTAGAACCAGTTTGCCTTGGGTGGCCCTACCAGGGGCATAAAGCCCCGGACAACATAGCTCCTAGGATCATTGGGACACGCAAACCCCTCCACCACGATAAGGTGACGGTTCAAGGAGCCGGAAAAGGGTTGAGTGGCCTCTCAGGGTTGGGGGAGAGATCCTGTCCCAAGTGGAGGAGTTCAAGTATCTCGGTGTCTTGTTCACGAGTGAGGGAAGAATGGACCGTGAGATTGGCAGGCGGATCAGTGCGGCATCCGCAGTGATGCGAGCTCTGCATCGGTCTGTCGTGGTGAAAAAAGAGCTGAGCCATAAGGCAAAGCTCTCAATTTACCAGTCGATCTACGTTCCTACCCTCACCTATGGTCATGAGCTATGGGTAGTGACCGAAAGAACGAGATCACGAATACAAGTGGCTGAAATGAGTTTCCTCATGCAGGGTGTCTGGGCTTTCCCTTAAAGATAGGGTGAGGAGCTCAGTCATCCGGGAGGGGCTCAGAGTAGAGCCGCTGCTCCTCCGCATCGAGAGGAGTCAGATGAGGTGGCTCGGGCATCTGATCAGGATGCCTCCTGGACGCCTCCCTGGTGAGGTGTTCCGGGCACGTCCAACCGGGAGGAGGCCCCGGGGAAGACCCAGGACACGCTGGAGGGACTATGTCTCCCGGCTGGCCTGGGAACGCCTTGGGATTCTCCCGGAAGAGCTGGAAGAAGTGGCCGGGGAGAGGGACGTCTGGGCCTCTCTGCTTAAGCTGCTACCCCTGCGACACGATCCCGGATAAGTGGAAGAGGATGGATGGATGGATGGATGGATAAAAGAATAAGCACTGTACATTAAAGTATGGAAAGGCTGGCTATTTTAAGACTCATGAATTTGTAAAGCCTTAACTAACAATTACTTGGAAATCCTCTGAACTGGAACTACCTTTATTTAATGCATAGTCTTGGTCATACAGAATACATTACTGGCTTATTTAATATCTATCTTCGGTGATTAGTTATTTATGTGCCTTTTCACAAATTCAGAAGCATTTGATTTGTAATACATAGAGGCTTACCTGAGATGTAACTGCTGCTGTATAAGGAAATTGCAGCTGAGGTAGAGTACAGGAGGATAGGACAAAAAGAAATAATTTTGATATAGAATTATTTAACAAAAAAATTAAACTCTGCGATGCAATAAAAATACCAAAGAAATAAAATTAATTAACTTAAATTATTAAACGTCTCAAACCATCAAGACCTATAAAATTCTCAGTAAAATGACATATAGTACCTTTACATCTTTTAAGCTGATGTACTTTTTAAACTAACACCAGAAAAAAGAAATAGGCTGCTTGAACTTTTGCATTGAAAGCACAAACACAGTTGGGGGTACAGCACATACAGTAAATTTATAAGAAACATGGAAGATTTTTAAAAAGCTATTTTTTCTATGGTTTTAACATATCACACATTTCTTTGTTCTTCTTTGATATTCAGTGGATATCAGATGTATGTTTACCATTGTTGAAATTAAATTTTTTGTTGATTTAATTTCAAAGGTTTAATCAACTAAAATAATTGTAGACAATTTTAACTAATACAATCTTGTAACCAATGCTATTTAAATGAAAAATGTATCATTTTTAGGGAAAAAAAATAAAAGTAATAAAACAATGTTCTTTGTACTATGAATTATGGCTTGATTACTTAAACATTATGGATTAAAATTTAAAAGCCACATTGAACTGTGTCATCAGCCTGAACTGTGGCAAATGTTTCACTCTGTTTGTGATCCGGTCAACTTGTGCAGTATTCTGCACAGAAAAGTAAGCATTGCACAAAACAAAACCAATAAAAAAACAGCCAATCCAAAAGTGTAAAACTATCACCTAGAAACATAACTGGACACTGGGTTCTGCAAGGGTCTCTCTACGAAGTCAGAGATGCTCTTAGATCTGCACAAGCTGCTTCTCTCTCCTCTGTTTTTAATCCTTCTGGACCGCCAATCGGCTTTTAATGCTGTTAACCAGCCACTGAACTCCAAACTTGGTTTCAGTGGTTCTGCTTTGGAGTGGTTCAAGCCCTGCCTGTTTGCCTGGTCTAACTCCTTGTCTTCTCCACTGAAACTCTCCATAGGTGTCCCACACAGATCAGTGTCGGGTCCTCTTCTCTTTACTCCTGACATTTGTTCCTTAGGCAATGTTGTTTACTCTCATGGCAGCGGCCAGAGGCAATCCCACAAGTTTTGGGCAAAAGGCTGAAAAAGGACTGGTCCACCATAGGGACCACTCTCACTTACTCACACACACACACGCACCATTTTTGCAATAGCAATTTGCCAATACTGTATATCCATAGTAATTTTCATGAAATGGGACTTGCAAAGCTGTTCAGTTATGACAAATGTTACAGAATAACAGAAGTGAAAGGCGAACTTTATTACAGAGTCAGACAATTATGGATATGTTACTTGCCTCTGGTGTGGTGTAGCCACTGCAATATGGTGTCAAAAGCCTAACAAAAGCTGGCAGCAGTCAGGAATCTCTCACCATGCTTTCTGTTCTCCTTTATTCTCATTTACCCAGAGATATATAAATGCTTCAATATCTGCATAAACAATGGTACATACCAATTTTCTCTGCTGAAAAATAGGATGAAGACATTTACTTTGGTTCAACAATAGTATTGTTTTCAGCTACCAAGAAGTACCTGATTAGAAACCAATGTCCCCAGAACTCGTTAATTTCCAAAGGAAGCAGGCAGTTCTGTATCACCATATTGTATGTGGATGAGATACAAATCAAAGCAGCCTGATTATTCAAAGCAGGGCACTCTTTTGCAAGACAGGTAAATATTTATGTCCTGTAGATAGCCATCAACAATAACCTGTAGCAGAATTTTCCTGGAAATTTGCCTTTTTAAAGAAATTTGCCTTTTCTTTAAAACACCAATTACAGATTGGTACCCATTACAGATATTGGGTGAATATGGCACTTCAAATGGTAAATTATAGGGTGACCACACTTTCCAACTCCCAGACTGAGCCACTTGTATAGCATGCAAGCCCCTGCTCATTTGTTTATTGCCTACTTTATCTCAGTATTATCAGAGAGGGATCAGACCTGAAAAAAAGTTTCAAATAAGCACATAAGATTCCACATAGTGACTGTAGTGTAAACAAATAAATAAATAACTCTCTGTTTTTGCCTGGTTCAAATTTAACATAAGTTGTTAATCAAGTTTTGGGTTCCCCATTGGAGTTTTATGCACACTGTTGTAAATGTATTATGGTGATGTTAGTTTTGGATAAGTAATGTTTGCAACACTAAAAAACTTTACTAGATGGTTAGCCTATTAAAACTGTAATTGTTTGATATTCTTCAAAGCCTAAAATCACCCTAGTAAATTATAGTGAATTATTATAAACTGGGGGGCGGCACGGTGGCACACTGGGTAGCGCTGCTGCCTCGCAGTTAGGAGACCCAGGTTCGCTAATTAAGACATCATACCTGGCGGAGATATTCGGTCTCTATAATGAAACAAACAAACGCATGCAAGGTGCAGAGACCAGTATAATGGTGTGCAAGGAAGCAGTGGATGCATTTTTGCATAAAGTGGAGTACAGAAAGAACAAACTGGTGAAGAAGGATCTACATCCCTTCCCCTCTTTAAATAAACAAGCAGGGGGGAAATTATCTGATGCTTTGATCCTCCAGTTCACCCACCAGATGGAGCAACTTCAGGAGGAGATGAAATCCCGGTTTTCAGACATAAATGAACACGTCACAAAAGACGCATGGGTGATGGACCCATTTCTCGTGAAAGAGGAGGATGTGGAATATCTTCGGGTTGAGGATGAGCTCATGGATATTAGCTCTCTCTTGAAGAAATTCTATAATGAATATGGATGCATGCAGTTTTGGCTTGTGAAAGGACCTGGCATCGCTCCAAGACTTGCACTTTATGCAACCACCAGATTCATCCTGCCATTCTCAACAACATACCTATCAGAGACTGCTTTCAGTGCTCTTGTCACCATCAAATCAAAGGAACGCAACAAGCTTAACGTGCACAGTGACTTTCGTTTGGCTGTCACCAAAAACACACCCAAAATCCCATCACTGGCCCAAGAGTTACAAGCCCAAAGCTCACATTAAATGCCATCCTATTTGTAGTCTTGAAAGGGAACAAGTTCATGTGTCACAATTTCATTTAAACATAGGAAAGACTGGCTGATATACTGCAGTATTCACAGGAAATAATCTGTTCAGAAAAGTAATACACACTGTTAAGCACGTTAATGCACATTATGCTCACTGTTGGCTTCAATTTACATTGGCTTCAATTTACATGTAGCCTATACTGTCACTGTTATGCATTGAATATAAAAGATCAAAACATTTTAAAAGTGCTAGGGTTATTTTATTTTTTTTTTTAGTAATAATGTTTGTCCGGGATGGGAGAAGGTGGGGGTCGTCAAAATATTCACTGGTAAAATAGGGGTTCCTTGGGAAAAGATTGGGAACCACTGGTTTATTGTAAAGTTAATAATGAGTAAATGTTTAGTTACTCTGTGTATAACGGTTTACCTACAACTTTTTGTTTTCCTTGCTTGCATTTTATATTTTGACGGTTATGAAGATCACTTGATTTAAATGCTTCAACTTAAATCATTGAGAGGAATTAAATGCTGATGCACTGGTTCTCTTTCGTTTTGCGCTCAAGCAAGCTGGTGTTTCATTACCTTGTATTAAGGATCTGTTTGTTGTCAGAAGTGGCTACAGAAGATGAAAAAGCTGGTGTAACTGCTAGCAAGGTAAAACTGAAATAGAAAATTAATTTGCAGTTGAAGTCGTACAGAACGTTTGTTTCTTTTAAGATAGATGACTTTGCAAATATGCTAGTTCTTTTCAATGGGAGATTTTTAAATTTCAAAACTTTGTATGTTACGATCTGCTGAAGATATTTCAATGAAAATTAAAGTATCTTGACAATTTTCCTTGAAAAATAAACATGCCGCATTTCTACAAATTTGCTCCACTGGGGGCCTATTTGCTTCATGTGGACAGACAGACAAACATTGCTATTACAATAGCCCCTTTGTGAGTTATATGCAAACACAAAAAAATTAAAACAATCGGGACATAATTGCTCAATTGGCCTGCCCTGACTGCCACATGAGCTTGCTGTTCTACTTCTGACAAAATGCTGCTGGTTTACCTCCTCCTAAGCACAGTACTTTTTCTCCAAGTACTGACCTTTCTTTCTCCCACTATGAAATCCTGCAACAATGAAGCATAAAGAAGGAAGCAGTCCACCCAAAAAATGTAGAAATTAGAATGAAGCAATACCACTGCTGAATTAAGAACCTCATGTTCTGTTTAAATTCTTGCTGGGGCAGTTTTTGAGCAGCATCATTAGGTGGCTCTGCCTCCCTGGGATACATATGAAAGAGACAAAGCAGATAACAAAAAATTTATATAGAAATGTACTAAGACACACATCCAAAGAAAAAAATAATACCAAAAAATACATGACTAAACAAAAACAGAGTTAATAGCATAATATGAAAAATTATTTTTAAATACAGTGGAATCTTGGATTGTGAGCATAATTCGTTCCGGAAACATGTTTTTAATCCAAAGCACTCATATATCAAAGCGAATCTCCCCATAAGAAATAATGGAAACTCAGATGATTCATTCCACAACTCAAAACTATTCATTTAAAAATGATTAATCTATACTAATAAACGGCAAAGCCCTCACTCACTCACTCACTGACTGACTGACTGACTGACTGACTCATCACTAATTCTCCAACTTCCCGTGTAGGTAGAAGGCTGAAATTTGGCAGGCTTATTCCTTACAGCTTCCTTACAAAAGTTGGGCAGGTTTCATTTCGAAATTCTACGCGTAATGGTCATAACTGGAAGTTGTTTTTCTCCATTTACTGTAATGGAGTTGAGCTGGAGGGGCGGAGTTTCGTATGACATCATCACGCCTCTCACGTAATCACGCATTACGTAGAAAGCCAGGAAGAGCTACAAAACGCACTTTAGAAAACATGCATTATATAATTAAGAAGGCAGCGAAACAATTAGAAGCGAGCGACTGACATATAAAACCATATTCAGCGGCTCACGTGAACTGACGCAGTGCGCAGACAAAAAGTAACAGTTCCAAAGAGTGCTGAACAAAAACCGAATTACACTACTACGCTCAAATAGATAAACCACACGCAGTGGCGCGGTAGTAAAGCATTCGCCTGTAGCGCCCAC
>JANRMT010062848.1:2415796-2448314 GCA_026402145.1 Polypterus bichir lapradei
TCAGAGCTAATGTAAATATACACTGAAGAGTGTGTATTAAATAATCACTTCATTTTGTTAGATTTATACCAGATACTGGTCAGAAGTGCATTTTGATGCTCTATCTCCATCATAAGAAAACAACACTTCAAGTAATATACAGATTTTTGCCCTATCACCCATACTCTATCTGTACAATAAGAAAAAGACAACACTGAACATAAAAATAAATAGATGGATAGGCACTGTGGTGGCGGTGTCTATTTTAGACTAATGTATCTAGGTTGTGCATTCAATTGTGTATCCACAGTAAAATGATTTTTTTTTTATTATTATTAAAGCAACTGTTCATTTTTTTTCAAAGTTTATTATTGCAGCAGTGTAGGTGAGGGGGTGGGTGTGGAGTGGCAGGTTTTGCGCTGCCGTCTGCATATTTTTCTGACAGCACCTACTCCCTTGACAAATAAAATCATTCTTTCTTTGTCACTGCCTTTGTGTGGTAATGTATAAACTCCACCCACCCCCCAATATTTTCCATACATCTCATCATATAAAATGAGTCAGTTTTTCTTGTCTTGATTCAAAATTAAAAATTTCAGTACAAGATTAATCATAGGCTTTATTAAAAGTGAAAGGTAGGGATGGAATGTTGTATTGATAGCTTCAGTTCAGCATGATCTGACATAAGTCATAGCCAAGTGTGTCGCTCTCTGAGTGATGGGTAAGCAGAGGCTGTCTGTTAATCAGATTACTCTTGGCAGTTTGAAGCCCCGCAAAGGGAGAAGAAGTTCCGTTCCATGCAAGGGCATTCAGTAAGGGGGGCGCTGTCAGATTGCGACTTACTCTTGTCAGCCTCTGCCTCTGACTCCATAGCAGACGGAGGAGATTTGACAGTGTGCTTTAGAAAAAAAAAAAAAAGGCCACAGTTTTTAAAGTCTTGTTTGGCAGAGTTATTTACTGGTGACACACAAAATTTGTTCTACAAGAAGAATGGAGCTAAATGATTATGGGTGGGAGATGGGCATTGTTATGTAGTTTGGGGATAATATTCATTAGAATTACATATCTCTGTTTATTCTGCAAAAATTTATATCACATCTGTTCAAAAGAAAAAGTCTTCCCATAATGAGAAAATAGTAGTAGGAGGTAGGAAAGAAGGATGATGCCATGTTATGAGCTGCTACCTCACATTTCCAGAATCCTGGCCCCAGTACTGCCTGCATGGAGTTTGCATGTTCTTCCTGTATCCAAGTGTTTTTTTCTCTGTTTTTCTTCTAACATCTCAAAGACACACACATTAGGTTAATTACCAACTTTACAATGTTCCTGTATAAATGGGCATACCTTCTGAAGACATAGAAACCCACACAGAGTTTATTCACATGATGCCCAGGGTTGCTGGAAAAAGCACACTCTAGATAAGCATGATATGTAAATGGATGGATGGAAGGTGACAGTAATGTTTACAGGTCTTTACTCTTAATTTTACATCACAGCTATAATAACATCCATCCACTACTATGATGCTTGTGGTCACAGGTGAACTTCAAACCTGGAATCTTGCTTCCATCATTGCTTTCCAATTGGTTTTGTCCCTGGTTAATAGTCTTCACGACATCACAGCTGCCCTTTATTTCATGGACATCATCCTGCCATCATGTTCTCCTTCTTCTTTTCCCTATATTTAGCCTGCTCTCATCCTTAAACTTGACTCCCTAAAATGGATAGTGCACACAGCAGATAAGCTCATTTGGACCTCTCTGCCCTCCAGTAAGACATCTTAGTAAACAAATGCATCTACAAAGACCGTTCCCACCCCTCCTGTGGTCTCTTTGTTCCAGTTCCATCTACCAGGAGGTACTGTAGCATCCAAACCAGTTCTGCTAGGTTCTGCAACAGTTCCTACCCCTTGGCTGTCTGGACTCTGAACTCTGTGCTGCCCCCACCCTCAGATCTGCTCCTAGAAACTTATTTATATGTAGTCACACTTGTTACTACTGTTGTTTTTTATTATTAGTTGTTGTTAGTTTGTATCTACAATACAATACAATACAATACAATACAATACAATACAGTTTATTTTTGTATAGCCCAAATTCACACAGGAAGTGCCGCAATGGGCTTTAACAGGCCCTGCCTCTTGACAGCCCCCCAGCCTTGACTCTCTAAGAAGACAAGGAAAAACTCCCAAAAAAAAAACCTTGTAGGGAAAAATGGAAGAAACCTTGGGAAAGGCAGTTCAAAGACAGACCCCTTTCCAGGTAGGTTGGGCGTGCAGTGGGTGTCAAAAGAAGGGGGTAAATACAATACAATACACAGAACAGAACAAATCCTTAATACAGCATAATAATACAAATTTTAGAAGCACGGAGCAGAATTTAACTGTAGATGAAATCACATAATAAGATTTGGATATTTTTAGAGTCCTGGAGACCTCATCCATCAAGCTGCCTCCCCATTTGGCCATTCCACGGCTGAAACGTTGCTCGGCCAGCCAATCCGATGAAAGGACCCCTTTTTCCCATGATTCCTGTGATCCTCCATCAGGGGTGACTTTACCGTAGGCAGGCAAACAACTTGGCAGGTGGGCCATGGCACCAAGTGCCACATTTGAGTACCGATAAGAGAAACAGAATAGGTGAGGGTTAGTATTCAATTATAACTATCATGTTACTTATGTTTTAGTGTTAATGAATAACAACAGAGATGCAGTATGTACAGTTAATCAGCAGCTCTAGTCAGAAAATGCTAAACTGAAGTAGTGAGTCTTCAGCCGAGATTTAAAGGCTGAGACCGAGGGGGCATCTCTTATAGAAGCAGGAAGACCATTCCACAATTTAGGGGCCCTGTAACTAAAAGCTCGACCTCCCACTGTTATTTTATTAATCCTTGGAATCATAAGCAGACCGGCATCTTGAGATCTTAATGTCCGCTCAGGTTTGTAAGTCATGATAAGTTCAGACAAGTAAATTGGACCTTGGCCATTTAATGCTTTATATGTTAAAAAAAGGATTTTGAAATCTGCCCTAAACTTAACCGGGAGCCAGTGTAAGGATTTAAGAACTGGAGTTATGTGTTCATACCTTCTTGTTCTTGTAATAATTCTTGCAGCCGCATTTTGGATTAACTGGAGGCTGTATAAAGAACAGTTTGAGCAGCCAGTGAACACCGCATTGCAGTAGTCAATCCTACTAGAGATAAATGCATGAATTAATTTCTCACAATCCTGTTTATTTAGAAAGCACCTTAATTTCCTAACATTTTTAAGATCTACTGTATCTATATCTATTTCAAATTACTAGTATCTATACACTTACCTTTTCTTTCTTTCTTTCTTAGTGGGAGATTGTTCTTCATCAGCTTTTTGTTTCTCCAGAACAGGACCTGGCAATTCTAACATCAAAATTGTACTTTATATATATAAAATCCAACTTCTGTCTGTCTGTCCGCTTTTCATGAGAAAACAACTTAACGGATTTAGATCAGGTTTTTTTCTGTAATTTGCTTGAACATTCCGGATGAGTTTGCGACTTCTCTCATCGCACTAAGTTTCATAGTTTGCTTAAAGGACCGATTTATTTGAGGGCCAAAGGGAGGGGGTGGGCCCTCCTTACTCACGTACCAGCCTCCATTTGAGCCAGTCTACCTCTCGCCACATGTTGGAGCGTACCTTGTCTCCGTTTAGCTAGCAATACCTGTTTGTTCAATAGACTTTATCATCTAAAGATTTTTAAGGAGTAAAGTTTGACACTTTTGAGAGAGAGATCAGATATACATGTGTTTTAGAGGGTAGCTGCTGATTGCCAGAGATATCACGTAGGAACGCTCTCCCATCAGAGCTGAACATGATCAGATACAGTGCCTTCATTTGATGTTGGAGCGTACCTACCATCCACTTAGCCACTTAATTACTTTTTTTTTTTATTGATCGTTAAAGTTTGTCCTGTTTCACGACTATGTGGGCAGAGCCGCAGGGGACAACTAGTACAGCATATATATATTTAGAGAGAGAGAGATTAGTTACTTACACTTTATTCTTTACTGTAATTTTCCAGCATTAGATTTACTTGTTTGTGCCCTCAATTTAGTACAACCATGCTTTTTGTCCTAGGAGCATTCATTTGGATAGAGATTTTCTTGGCCTTTTTTACAGTTTTTTAAGTACACAGTTGAAGTCTTTTTCTGATTTTGTATAGCTTATGTTTTGTATGATCTTACTGATGATATGCTGGAATTCCAACACATTTGCTAATACCCTAAACAGCTTTGTCTTTATAGGTGTTGAATAACAGTAGGGACAGAACATATCTTTGGCACAAGCCTCTTTGTATGGATATTGCATGTTTTCATTTGATATCCATTTCCATAAACCCTTGCAATTTATTATAGATAATGCCTATGAGACTGACAATTTTTTCACAGACACCCATTTTGAAGAGAGTTTCTATGAGGATGTCATGTTTGACTCAATCAAATGCTTGGCAATGTTGATGAAGCACAGATATATTCCCTGTTGCTTGTTGATCTGATTTGCTAGTAGGGTTTGATGGATCAATTTCTGTCTTGTAGTTTCAACCAACTAATACAGAGTAATGGGGATAGTGGAAGAGAGGTGAAAAAGAGAGTGCAGGCAGGATGGAATGGGTGGAAAAGTGTGTCAGGAGTAATCTGTGACAGACGGGTATCAGCAAGAGTGAAAGGGAAGGTCTACAGGACGGTAGTGAGACCAGCTATGTTATATATGTTGGAGACGGTGGCACTGACCAGAAAGAAGGAGACAGAGCTGGAGGTGGCAGGGTCTATTACACCCATCACCTGCATGGCCTCTCTCATCATATCCATAAATACTTAGGCCTTCCTCTTTTCCTCTTCCCTGGCAGCTTTATCCTTAGCATCAATTCACCATGCCATGTAATATTCAAAGCAACTTGTAGTGCAATTCAGAGTTAAGTGTACAAACTGTAAAAATTGATTTAATTCAACAATTAAGAGCCCACTTAGACTAAAACACAAAAGAAACTAAAGTTTACACAAGCTTTTATTGTGTCTCCAAAATACTCACTTTTTTAGATGATTCAGCCATTAATTAAAAAGTACAAAACAGTCATACTAATCAAAGCAAATGTGCCACCATTTTGTTTAATCACAGATTTAAAAAGGCTTCTCGCCTGTGATGTGAAGATCTGTGTGTCAATCAGCTCCAAGCTGCTTTTTGTATGGGTGCTACACACTGTTTGTGGGTGAGAGGCATGCACATAAAGTTACATTAATCTTATGCATCTCCTCTCTTTTCTGTATCTAAACATGCCAGCAAATACTGTGCCTGCTGCAGTGCAGTTTTTAAATTGTGGAAACTGAAGCATGTGAGTGTGTCTGAATTAGCTAGAAAATGGCACAAGTGACACAAGCATTGAAGATTTATGAAGTCAACCTGTACGTAGAGACATGTGAGTGAGAAAGACTTAATTTCAACACAATACATCCATTCTGCTTTGCCAGGATGTATCCCAGGTTACTTACTTAAGGTGTGGAAGACTGTCATTTATTGTGTACTTTTCCTTTTTTTCTTAAAAACTGTAATTAAGTTAAAATCATCCATTTTATGGACAAGTAAAAATATAATCCAGAGTCAGATTACAGTTTGTAAGCAGACTAAATGCCGTTTGCCTTTTTTGTGATCCGTTGAAGATTCTCACATACTGTGCACTCTATTCATTTTAAACGTATCCCTAAAATTGAACTGTACTTAAAAACAATTGATGTACGTCTATAACAATATATTAAATAGGATAAGAACTCCTGAAAATGTCTACTGTCTCCCTACTATTTGCTTAATCTGTGATTTTTCAAGCGCTGTTCTTTTTCTTTTTCAGAAGTCCACTGGTAATTAGTTCCCGAGTTCTGGCTGTCACCGTCAGGCCCCTTCCCAAGCCACAGGAGCCACTGGTCATGGTGGAGCTGTCACCAGTTTTAAATGTAAGTGAAATATCACCAGTGTGCTGTAGTGCATCTAACTAAAAAGAAACTGACAGTACTGCAAATGTTGGTCACTTTGTTATGACAGACACATTTGATGTTGGCATGTCATAGACAGAAAGGTATACACAGAATGCACTCCAAAGAAATACTGTATACAGAAAGCCATCCAAGTGCAAATAATGAATGTTTTACCTTTTCAAAAAAAAAAAAAGGAATTCAGCTGCTCTTACTCCTCTTTCACCAAATTGCAATGCAAAAGTTTGATGGAGCAGATTCACAATGCTTAAGATGCTAAGATGACAATAAGTCCAGTGAGGTCTTTGAATGTTTGTAATTAGGGTATCAATAAAAACAATAGACTCACCTTGTGGCAGACACTTCATAGGATTTCTACGTCTTACAGTCACTTTTCTGTTTTCACTTGCAATACTGTGGTGAATGTGAAAGGACTGAGCGAGTCTTGTTCTTTTCCTTTCTTGATACTGTTTAACTTCTGCACTGTGGCAGTTTACCTATATTTCAGATTTTTTTCTATCTTGAAAAATGCTAATAAAAGAAGGAATACTTTGTTTTTTGTTTAGCTTTGAATGTTTAAGAATAAACCCCTTGACCCTGTTAAAATGGACCAAAATAAACAAGTAAATACAATGATTAAATCTCCAGCAGCATTTTCAAAAAGATACTCACCAACATAATCCCATTTGCAGATGTGTATGATGGTAAATATTTGGTCATGATTTTCTAAAATGAACTAACTTTTTCAGATAAAGCCACTTTGTTGAGTTTGCATATATGAGGTTTTTTTTTCCTGGATATCTAGCTAATCTAATTTCCACAAAGATGTGAAGGATGGATCAATTAGTGACTGTGAAATGGCCAAGTGTGGACATGTATAGTACATAAGCATGACTTGTGGTCAACTGTACAATTACCCAGAGTTCATTCCTGCTTTCTGCTGATACTATCAGGCTGTAACTCTGTAATGCACTAGTTGGGCTCAGAAAGAGGAATAGATTGAAAGATATCTGTATGTCTTGTTTAATTCATACTTTTTTCTGGGGTTTACAGGGCACAATGCACACTCACCATATTTATTTATATGCATACTTAAATAATGATTATGAAAGTTGACAATTATCTATTAATCCATTTTCTATTTTCAAAAATGTAAATTATAATATGAAAATAAAATTAATAATTTTTTAGCACCTTTTCCCAGAGTGAACATCATAAGTTGCTTTGCAAAGTACACACAAATACAATTCAAACCAAAGAATATGACAGCAGTTCAAGTGGTTTTGAGAATTAATAATGTAAGCAGAAAATACATGGTACTGCACAGGTACATGAAAATAAAGGATGCCAATCAGGCAATTGCGAAGAAAAAACAGAGTGGGAATTTGCCTGATTTTTGTTAACATTTTTAAACATTAAAGGAGTTTTCCACAGATACTTACACAGTCAAGAACCATCTATATTTTCAAAATAAAATCAAGGGAAAGTATCAACAGCTTGATTCATAAAGTTTAGAGCTGCCAGTTAACTTGACACTCACATCACTGGGATTTTAGTGTAAAATTGTGAATAAGTAGAAGAAACCTACAAGAATAGAGCATTTAACATCCACATAGATATAGTGACCAGACCAGGATTCTGATTCTAGAGCCATGAGGCAGCAGCTCAAGCAACTGCATCACTAGCTAATTCAGAGGAAGTTGTGAAGAATTAGTGAAACAGCAACAGAATTACTAATGAAAATATAATGATGCTCACAAAGTGTGAGAAAATATCATATGACATCAATAAACTGCTCAAAAAATTAAAGGAACACTTTGAAAACACATCAGATCTCAATGGGAAAAAATCATGCTGGACATCTATACTGACACGGACTGGGTAATGTGTTAGTTAATGAAAGGATGCCACATCCTTTGATGGAAATGAAAATTATCAACCTACAGAGGGCTGAATTCAAAGACACCCTGAAAATCAAAGTGAAAAAATGATGCGGCTGGCTAGTCCATTTTGCTGAAATTTCATTGCGGCAACTCAAAATCGTTCTCAGTAGTTTGTATGGGCCTCAGTGCTTGTATGCATGCCTGATGATGTTGGGCCATGCTCCTAATGAGACGGCAGATGGGGTCCTGGTGGATCTCCTGCCAGATCTGGACCAGGGCATCCCCAACTTCCTGGACAGTCTGAGGTGCAGCCTGGTGGTGTCGGATGGACCGAAACACAACGTCCCAGAGGTGTTCTATTAGATTTAGGTCAGGCAAGCATGGGGGCCAGTCAATGGTATCAATTCCTTCACCCTCCAGGAACTGCCTGCATACTCTCGCCACATGAAACCGGGCATTGTCGTGCACCAGGAGGAACCCATGACCCACTGCAGCAGCACAGGGTCTGACAATAGGTCCAAAGATTTCATCCCAATACCTGATGGCAGTCAAAGTGCTGTTGTCTAGCCTGTAGAGGGCTGTGCATCCCTCCATGGATATGCCTCCCCAGACCATCACTGACCCACCACCAAAGCGGTCATGCTGAACAATGTTATAGACAGCATATTGTTCTCAACAGCTTCTCCATACCCTTTCACGTCTGTCACATGTGCTCAGGGTGAACCTGCTCTTATCTGTGAAAAGCACTGGGTGCCAATGGTGGGCCTGCCAATTCTGGTATTCTATGGCAAATGCCAATCGAGCTCCACAGTGCCGGGCAGTGAGCACAGGGCCCACTAAAAGACGTCAGGCCCTCAGGCCACCCTCATGAAGTCTGTTTATGATTGTTTGGTCAGAGACATTCACACCAGTGGCCTGCTGGAGGTAATTTTTTAGAGCTCTGACAGTGCTCATCCTGTTCCTCCTTGCTCACAGGAGCAGATACAAGTCCTGCTGATGGGTTAAGGACCTTCTACAGCCTTGTCCAGCTCTCCTAGAGTAGCTGCATATCTCCTGGAATCTCATCCAAGCCCTTGAGACTGTGGTGAGAGACACAACAAACCTTCTGGCAGTGGTATGTATTGATGTGCCATCCTGGAGAATTTGGACTACCTGTGTAATCGCTCTAGGGTCCAGGTATCGCCTCATGCTACCAGTAGTGACACTGACGGTAGCCAAATGTAAAACTAGTGAAAAAAGAGTCAGAAAAGATGTCAGTGGCCTCCACCTGTTAAACCATTCCTGTTTTGGGGTTTGTCTCATAGTTGCCCCTCTAGTGCACCTGTTGTTAATTTTATTAACACCAAAGCAGCTGAAACTGATTACCAACCCCCTCTGCTACTTAACTGACCAGATCAATATCCCAGAAGTTTTATTGATTTGATGTTATACTCTGATTAAAAAGTGTTCCTTTAATTTTTTTGAGCAGTATACAGGTATATTCAACTTAACTGAGTTATGGTTTCTTTTTATTAGTGTGAGGTTAGAGAACTGTGAACTCAATTGACAAAACTTTGTTCATGATAAAAGTACCTATTGATAATGGAATTGGTGAAACATTCAAAGAAATCTTTGTTCATATTCATATAATGTCCAAAATGTTGACCATGTGACCATCATAGACAAAGAACAGCAAAGTTTAGGAGCCTAAAGATACCTGAATCTTCACATTGCTGTGGGACTGCAAGAATGCAGCAAATGAATACAAACAAGGACAGTGAATACGTCACTGAAATACATGAAATCAGACAGAATCAGAGTGAGTTTGATTTTCAATAAATGACCATATAAAGGACTGCTGGTTTCAGTGCTGAAATTACATGGCCCCTTGAATGAAAAATAGAAAAAACAATCCTGATGTCTTGTCGCTTTGGCAGACGCCTTACTGTGAAAGCAATAGGGATCAAAACCTTTGATATGGCCCTTAACAAATGGAGAATAAGCTGAAAAGCAGCAATGTACAGAAGCCTTTATGTCAGGTTAATTAATTTCTTAATGATTTTAGTGAGTAAGGCTGAATTTGTTTATTTCTTTGAAATGTTAAATAAATGATCTAATGGTCCACATCCAGCATGCTTGACATGGACCAAATCTGAGATATCTGAAATGCACACAAGAGCAGTCATTTTTCAGATGAGTGTTTTAAGGTTTACATACATATACTATTAATTTACCACTGGTGATTTTGTTATTATCATTGCTGGTTTATCATTACTAGTTTAAAGGACAATTTTCCGGAATAATTCAGGTTGGCAGGTTACCTCCAAATATTTATTTCTGTTCTTGTTGAAACTCAAATGTTTTATGCTATTTAATACCAACTCCAACCACATCTCCTTCTGGGCCTCATCTCTTCCACTTACTTCATAATTCACCTCTCATTTGTTCATTGTTTGCATTTCACTCCACATGCCCAAACCATTTTAGCATGTTTTTTTCTCAGCACAATACCAACACCTCTTCACCAAGTCATTGTCTGCACTAAACATTTAACTCCCTCTCAATCCATGACACTCCTAACTACACCCTGATCGTTCTTAACTACGTTCTTTTCAGCGTTATGTTCTAGCTTCATTTACCACATGTTAAATTTACACTTACTACATCAGTGTTCTGCACCCCTTTCAAGCACTTTCTACAGACAAATGTTGCACTCCTTGCCTACAAAATACCATTCACACCACCGCATCTTTCATACACCCACTTCCAACAACTCATATATTACTTTGAGTTTCTCCCAACACCTCTGCCACACACAACGCATGGCCATGCACCTGCCTTTTCAACATTGCTTGCCTCCATGCCTGTAAACATCACGTTGGTTTTTCCTGCATTTACTTTGAGGCCTTTTTTCCCAGCCTCGTCTTCAGTTCAGAACTTATCCACCACCACATCTCCTTGTGTTTTAGAAGTCTCTCTACCATACTACAGACTTGTTTCTTTGCCTTCAACCAGAAATTCTTCATTACTTCCCACTTGGTCTTCACGTCTGACATTTCTGACAACTTACTCACTCTTGCTGTCAACATTTTAGCAATTTTGGTTTCTCTTCTCCTTCATCTTCCAGACCTTAAGACAATCAGTACATACCTTCTCTTAATTTTTTTAATGTTTCTGATTAAAAGATCTCTTACAAGTAAGCAATGTTATAATACACACCATTCTCCAGGGATCAAGTTCATATTTTTTGCCATGCTCCAATTACTGCTGTTCACAAAAAATATTTTATTGTACTTTCACCAACTTGTTTCCCCCTTCTTAAATATGGCATTGGATGCAACTATTTTTTTTGTATCACCAAATCCCAGAATCCTGTTACTCTCATCATCATTGTAGTGAAGCTAAAGCTCCTAAGAAGTCCTTCATAACCATCAGCACTATTTCCAAAATGCTCATTCAAATCACCATCGATTACAATCACCTTCCCTTGAAGCATTTTAGATGTTATTCAATTCCATGATATTTCTAATAAGACATGTTTTATAGTTACATTCTTTTCTTTGTGCTTAGATAACGGTTTCCTCTCTTTATCTTCTGCTTCTCATCTATCTCATTTCACAATGCACTTCTTCCCTTTCTCAGGCAGCTAATTAACTTTGTAGGCCCTACTACCCTCCAACTTCAATCCGTCACCTCAAAATATTAAGTTCTCCTGCCATGTACTCATAAATTCTGGCTCTATTTCAGACATACCTCTCCTTATAATGAGAAAAATAAAATCTTCAAACAAATAAATAAAGAGAACAACTAGAGCAAAATAATGGTCCTTTGTTACTTGCCTTTTCAAAATATCATCAAGTCAATGTAAAATTGGAGTAAATTTGTAAACTTATTTCAGAAATCAAAAAGAAATCTTTTATCATGTTCAGTGGTTGCTTCAGGATTCCCAGAGACACAATTGGTAATGGCCTTTAGTAGCCAGTAGTACATACAGAAAGCAACTGTCAAACGGATGATTGATGACTTTAAGCCCGCCCCCAAATATTATTGATGACATTAAGCCCCACCCCCAAATATGAACATATAAATTATGAAAATATGATTTATGAAAATATGATTTATGAAAATATGAAAATATGGATTACGTTAATATGATTTATAAGATATTGACTCATCGCTCTAAGTTATAAACTAACAGTAAGAAAATATAAAATTTTCTAAAAACGATATAAGATATTGACTCCCTGCTCTAAGATATAAGTTCACGACACGCGTCTTTATTTTATAAGCACTTATCTTTCCTGCACAGCCATAACTAAAACTATTTTCACCCCCGCTCTAAGTTATAAGATCACGACACGCGTCTTTATTTTATAAGCACTTATCTTTCCTGCACAGCCATAACTGAAACGATTTTCACTCCCCCTAGCCCACCAAACCAACTAAGTTATAAGATCACGACATGCGTCTTTATTTTATAAGCACTTATCTTTCCTGCATAGCCATAACTGAAACGATATTCACCCCCAGCCCCCCAAACCAAACTAAGTTATAAGATCACGACACGTGTCTTTATTTTATAAGCACTTATCTTTCCTGCACAGCCGTAACTGAAACGATTTTCACTCCCCCCAGCCCCCCAAACCAAACTAAGTTATAAGATCACGACACACGTCTTTATTTTATAAGTACTTATCTTTCCTGCATAGCCATAACTGAAACGATATTCACCCCCAGCCCACCAAACCAAACTAAGTTATAAGATCACGACACGCGTCTTTATTTTATAAGCACTTATCTTTCCTGCACAGCCATAACTGAAACGATATTCACCCCCAGCCCACCAAACCAAACTAAGTTATAAGATTACGACACGCGTCTTTATTTTATAAGCACTTATCTTTTCTGCATAGCCATAAATAAAACGATTTTCACTCCCCCGCTCTAAATTATAAACTAATAGTAAGAAAATATACAATTATCTAGCCGACCGTTTCTAAAAACAATATAAGTTGCACTAGAATCAAAAGGAAGAAAATACATAGCCACTCCTCATGCCTGCGCGCCTCTTTGTAAATTTCACTGGTTCAAAACAATTAAGCTAAAAGACTTGTTTTATATATCAACTTTAAAATACACGTGGCGATCTAAGAAACGGCTCTTTCCGATACTGTATTTTAGCCGCGTTAATCGTGTAAATGTCAAAATTGATCTCGTTTCACTTTTACAGTACTGTATATCAACCTAAAAATACACGTGGCTATATAAGAAACGGGTCTTTCCAATACAGTATTTTAGCCGCGTTAATCATGTAAATGTCAAAATAGACTTTACTTCACATTTACAGTATATCAACTTTAAAATACATGTGGCAATCTAAGAAACGGCTCTTTCCGATGCTGTATTTTAGCCGCGTTAATCATGTAAATGTCAAAATTGATCTCGTTTCGCATTTACAGTATATCAACCTAAAAATACATGTGGCGATCTAAGAAACGTCTCCACATATAAAACGTCTGCATTTAGCACAACGATCTCTCGGTAAAACATAAAGTATTTGCTTAGATGTGAACCTTACAGCAGTGTGCGTTTGAATGAGGCTTCTTTGCCGCTACCAGGGTCCCCCCGCCCCTTAGAGGCGGAACATCAACAACTCGGCACCTATGAGCTTTCTCACAAACGTCCCGCATGTTTCGCTCCTCCCTTCCAAGGCGGTGCGGAGCCCTAGGTGCCGCATAAAGTGTTCTGCTTAGCCCTCTCCCGCCACACAATCTTTTCCAGCATTTCAAGTGTCTCCAAGAGCTTTCCATAAGGTAGGCGTTTTCGCTTTTTTCTTCCGCAATGGCTGGCATGGCAAAAAATATTTTTGTGATTGTTGGTAAGTGTAGATTATCAAAATATGTGCCGTTAATGATCGTCTCTCTTCAAACTGATGAAATGATGTTCTTTTATAAATCCGCTTTCTGACCGGTTGGTTGCTCAAAAACTGAGTCAGTTCTTCTTTCGGCCGTACTTTTTAATCGAAATGTTGTTTATAAGACCCCTAGATTTAACGTCTTTAAGTATGTACAAACCTAAGACTTTTTAATGGTAATGTACATTTCATGCTGATTACCTTTAATGGAAATACACAAACGTATTACTTATATGAACGTTCAGGCATGTCCCTGTAGCTCCCACTTCTGATCCCTCTACTTTAGTATGCCCCTTTGCCCCCTCTGTTCCAGTCCCTGTAGCTCCCACTTCTGCTCCCTCTACTTCAGTAGGCCCCTGTGCCCCCTCTGTTCCAGTCCCTGTAGCTCCCACTTCTGTTTTGGCAATCTCTGCTCCAGTCACTGTCTCCTCTGTTCCAGTCCCTGTAGCTCCCACTTCTGCTCCCTCTACTTTAGTATGCCACTGTGCCCCCTCTGTTCCAGTCCCTGTAGCTCCCACTTCTGTCTCGGCAATCTCTGCTCCAGTCACTGTCTCGTCTGTTCCAGTCCCTGTAGCTCCCACTTCTGTCTCGGCAATCTCTGCTCCAGTCACTGTTTCTGTCCCTGTAGCTCCCTCTACTTTAGTATGCCCCTCTGTTCCAGTCCCTGTAGCTACCATTTCTGTCTCGGCAATCTCTGCTCCTGTCACTATCTCCTCTGTTTCTGTCCCTGTAGCTCCCACTTCTGCTCCCTCTACTTTAGTATGCCCCTTTGCCCCCTCTGTTCCAGTCCCTGTAGCTCCCACTTCTGCTCCCTCTACTTTAGTATGCCACTGTGCCCCCTCTGTTTCAGTCCATGTAGCTCCCACTTTTGCTCCCTCTACTTCAGTAGGCCCCTGTGCCCCCTCTGTCCCAGTCCCTGTAGCTACCACTTCTGCTCCCTCTACTTTAGTATGCCACTGTGCCCCCTCTGTTCCAGTCCCTGTAGCTCCCACTTCTGCTCCCTCTACTTCAGTAGGCCCCTGGGCCCCGTCTGTCCCAGTCACTGTCTCCTCTGTTTCTGTCCCTGTAGCTCCCACTTCTGCTCCCTCTACTTTAGTATGCCCCTGTGCCCCCTCTGTTCCAGTCCCTGTAGCTCCCACTTCTGCTCCCCTTGCTTCAGTCTTGTCCCCGTTCCAGTCCCTGTATCTTCAGGCCCTGTCTCCTCTGTTTCAGCCCCTGTAGCTACCACTTCTGCTCCCCTTGCTTCTGAGTTATTCTCAGACTATATCAAGCTTCATCTAAAAGGCAAGCAGGAGGCCTCGGGCTATCCTGCCTGGTGTACGGATGAGGCTTCCCAAGACCGTTATATTTTAGATTATTATCAGAAGGAAGGTGTACAATTGGACCGCGATAGCATTGCCGTAAATCCAGCCAAAAGACAAATTTCAAAGTTGTTTTTAAATTCTCTTTGGGGTAAATTTGGGCAAAAACCTCTCCATCTCACTACTAGCTTAGTCAAGGATGGTGAGGAATTCTTGCAATATATTTTCTCCAAACAGTATAATGTTTCTTATTTTGAATTTATCGGCGATGAGATTGCTCAAATACAATGGAAGTACACCGATGAAAAGTATACCCTACCTGGTAGCGTTAATGTCGTTATTGCTGCTTTCACCACGGCCTATGCCCGGTTAGAGTTATACGATTTACTGGACAGTCTGGGAGAAAGGGTGTTGTACCATGACACCGACTCGGTCATTTTTACTTCTCAGCCTGGTCAGTACAATCCTCCTCTGGGTGACTATTCAGGAGAGCTCATCAGTGAGTTAAATCCTAGTGATTATATTACTGAATTTGCTTCAGGCGGTCCAAAGACATACGGGTATAAAACGGCACAAGGCAAAACATGTATGAAGGTAAAAGGTATCACCATCAATCACGAAACCGGTAAAATTATAAACCTCGAGTCACTAACCAATCTAGTTCAGAATTTTGAGACGTCTCATGAACCCCCTCCTCAAGAGTTACTGGTTCACGTTAAGCAGATCCATCGAAATAAAAAACGTTTCACTTTAGAAAACAGACCACTCAGGAAGAAATTCAGAGTGGTGTATAACAAGAGGGTTCTCCTAAAAGATTACAACACAAGACCTTATGGCTACTAAAAGAGATTTTGACACGCGCCTTCAACACCCCTTTGCTAAAATGATCTCGGGACCCTCTTGTTCCGGTAAATCCTATTATGTGAAAAAATTATTGGAACATTCGAACCACTTTGTGTCTTAACCTTTTCAAAATATAATTTGGTTTTATAGTTGCTGGCAGAAAATGTACGACGAGCTATCGGCTAAATTTCAGCAATTAAAATTTATTGAGGGGCTTCCAAAGTCTTTATGCGACGAAAAACTTCTCCCTCCTGAGAAAATAAATTTGGTCATTAAAGATGATCTGATGGAATCGGCTAGCGAAAGCCAGGAAATAGAAAAAGCTTTCACAAAATATACTCATCATCGGAATCTGTCTATCATTTACTTGGTTCAAAATGTATTCTTTCAAGGAAAGAAAAGCCGAACGATTAATCTTAACGCCAATTATATTACTCTTTTTAAAAACCCCAGGGACAAATTGCAGATTACTACCTTGGCCCGCCAAATGTATCCGAGGCGTGTTAAGTTCTTTTTGGAAGCTTTCGAAGATGCTACAAAACTACCCTACGGCTATCTCTTAGTGGATTTAAAGGCACAGACCCCCAACGAACTGCATTTAAGAACAGGTCTGTTTCAGCCCGATTGGCAGGTTGTGTACACCGTGAAAAGATAAAAGAAGCTGTTCTGAGTCAAAGTTACATATTCTGTCGGCATGTCGGCCAGAATAAGCAGAAACCTACAGCCTCTTAAGGCCTTACTCCGTTGCTCTTGTCGCCGCCGTAAAATTCTTATAAACGCCTCTTCTGATGATTTAATTAATGCTTTGTCCGAAATAGCCTGTAATACTTTAAAAGGTAATATACCTCTTTCGCCCAAACAGTTTAAGCAACTCAAGAAGCATAAAACATCTGTCAGAAAAATAAGTGACAGAAAACAAACCTTAAAAAAGAAGAAAGCTATTCTGAACCAGAAAGGAGGCTTTTTGGGAGGTCTTTAAAGCGTCGCCGTGCCATTCATATCCAGTTTACTAGCTTCTAGAGCATAAACATGGAATACGCTCAAAAAATGTATTTGGTCCCGCAGCAACAAATGTCTCTTTTTCAACAAAAGAGTGCTAACCCGAACGATCTCTTAAGTGTCACGGAAACTGAACTGGACAAAGAAATGAGAAACGCTGTGATACGATAGGGGCTGACGAGAAGGTGAAGCTTTACACTTCCCTCTTGCAGAGATATCTGACGCTAGTTAAAAAGGCAGATAAAGAAACTAGCAGTCTGACGCTTGTATTACCAAAAGAAGAAAATGGCGAGGGGGGCACTGGAACAGTCAAGGTGTCTGAGGACAAGGTTTGGCAAGAGGTTTTGAGAAGCGCGCCTGTAAAATCAAAGAAAAATGTTGAATTTGTTTTACATAAAATGTCCGTTAATCCCCATCACGCGTTTTGGAATAATCGTGGAGAGCTGTTGTTAGAAGGTAAACCTTTGGTCGGATTCAACATGGTGGATTTGGTCCGTAATCTGACCGCTTCTCATACAATACCTGAACATAGGAGACCGCGGGGTTGAAAGGAATTTGTAAACGCCATGGCCGGTTTGAACATTCCATTTTCTGTCGTACCTAATGATGAAATGAGAGAACTCCTTGAAAGTTTTAAGCCACCCGCCGCCCCCCTCCCTGCTCATCAAACAGAAGTTAGCCCCTACCGACTGAAACCGAGAAAAAAAAAGACTGGAATGGATCGCTTATTAATTTGTAAAATTATTTGTTTATTAAATACAATTTTATCTCATTACAGAGTGTCGTCATCTTTTAACCGTCTATTGAAATATTTATAGGTCTCTGATCTTTGCACGCAAGGGTACTCACCCTTTCCACAGGGTATTTAGCATTGGCTGATGTAAGGGCATGAGCGTGTCCTAATTTCACAGCCGGTGAAACTTTTACTTTTTTTACAAACAGGGAGGCTGCTGTTATGATTACTCTGTAATGTTCGGCATCGCCGGACATTAAGCAGAATTCATCTTTTATTTTTATTTTAATTTAATTTAATTTTAATCTTCACGTCTAGGTCGTTCAATAGTAGTTTTTCCTGGAAAAAGAGATCTGTATGTATGTGCCCCAGAAGTTCAACAGTCCTGCTACCGGCTGTATAGGCACTTCTGTTATTAAAACCGATGTTTTCTCCGTCGGGGTCTGTCTCTTCCAATTTGTTAAGTGTATCTTTGTAAAAAAGTCCTGTAGCAAACTGAGAATGAAGAGTCTCTTGGCTGTAATTTAGCAGGCCTTCTAAGACCGCTCAGTAAGGATAACAATTTGAACTCTGTGATATTAGATGGTCCCCCAGGGTGACATCAACTTGGGAAAACAAACTGGCTATAGGGTAGTTGACAAATCCGACCTTTGCCCCGGCAGGTATGTTAGTCCCGTCAGCATTCACTATCTTTCCCCTTAGGTGTAGAAGAGTGTTATTCAAGTCCAGGTAATCTTCCCCATTTCCGGCTATGAGAAATTCTAGCGGAGTTACTTCAGAGAGGGCTGAGAGTGGTGGGACTTCAACGTATATACTTTTATCTACACTCGTTTGAGTGAAAGGCACCGTAAACAGATCCAGTTCAGATTTGACACACTCTTCAGACATTCTGTGTACGAAAGCCATCTTCTCTTAAAAAATGTCTCTCTTCTTTTTGCTTTCTTTAGTCTTGTTCTTCTTCTGATGGCGTTTAGATAATGCTACAAAAATAGTGCGCCTGGCCTTTTTAGCTGGCGGGGCCTGACGCAACCCCGGTGGTCTCTTGCGTTTTGTCTTTCTCATAACCATCAAGCCCACTCCCTCCTGCTTTTCTAGGACTCTACCTGCAGCACTGGATATAACCACTATGATCACATCTTTTACAATATTTTTAGATGCGGATTTGATATGTGGCTTTGCGATGTCAAAGTCTTTTTTCAGGAGAGGTAAAGCTCTTCAAAACAATCCTCGAAATATACCTCCAATCCCCCCGCCATACATTACAGGGGATCCAGAGAATCCGGGTAAGCCGTTACCCGCTTGGGTCTGATAATATTGGATGTAAGGTGTCGGGTCCTGGTAAGACCTCATTGTTTCAGTCGTGAATACAATGCCTGACGGGTCTGAAATGCAACTTCACTATCACCTTACCAAACTGAAGTGGTACGTTTTTGTTCTGGTCCGTCTTTATTTCAATAGTCACTGTGTCAAAATGATTCTTGCTGGCTGTCGCATAATGCGGTTTGTCATATGTGATGGTTGTAATTTTATTTGCCTGATCCTCTATATGAACACACCTCAAAAAGGGTACGTAGCTGTCACCGACTCTCTGATGAGAAACTATATCCCCGTACACGTACAAAGTGTAAAAGCCGGCCCTGATTATCGGCGGGGAAAGGAACCTTATAAGTTAAACCCCGAGTCTGATCTGGATGCGCTCCTAATATTCGACCCAGCTGTCCTTTTAAGTGTATAGTTTCATCCTTTTCACCCGGTACCACGTAGACTCTTCTCTCCACAGCATTATAACTGAATTTCGCAGGGTTCTCAGAAGGGACAAATCCAGCTGCAACATCTGTCAAAGTGGGCAGGCTTAAGGTTGTCGAATTCATAAAAGACAGTAGGTCGTGAATACCTTCGTAATATCCGCATGGAATGTAGTAATGTTTTTTTACCCCCGGAGCTGAAATGTAGAATTCGTTATCCGGTCTGTCTATGGTATTCCACATATGTGGGTACTGAATTTCGGCTAGACCGACTTCCCAAGAACCTTCTAATTCTATGGGTTTAGCAAGCTTCGTCGTGAAATTGGAAATTGTGTTGTTAGGGAAAATGTCTGAGGAAGCGTTGCTCGGTAGAGTCACAAAAAAACTTTTGCGTTCCATCGTATACCGCTAGAGAATGAAGAGTCGAAAAGGAGCACTGTGGATTTTATTGAACATCTTGGGCTTGGCTCTCCGGTATCCAGCTGTTAAATTTTTCTGGCCAGCCAAGCCATTTGACTAAAATGAATCGTTTTTTATTCTTAACTTTCCTAGCCAGTATTTTTTCGATCCTGTAAACGTCTGTGGATCCGACTTTAATTTTCTGTAATTCAGGGTCATAAAAGGATCCTACAATCTCTTCACCATCGTAGTTTTTCAGTTTGTAAGCCGCCTTTGATACTCTTGCTAGAAGCCCAAAACCTGTTTGGCTCAGCTGAGTGCAGGGAGTGCCTAGATGACGACCAGTCTGTGTGGGAACAGGAATCAAAGAGAGAGAAGGGCCTGATTAATTTCTCACCAGTGATATCGTCCAAAGTCCATTCCAGTGAGATAATTTAAATAGAGTAGTCACGAGTCTTCTTCTTCTTCTACTTCTTCTTCATTCGGCTGATCCCATTAGGTATCGCCACAGTGGATCTTCTTCCATATCCTCCTGTTCTCTGCATCTTGCTCTGTCTCTGCATGTCTTCTCTCACCACATCCATAAACCTTCTCTTAGGCCTTCCTCTGTTCCTTGTCCTGGAAGCTCTAATCATAGCATCCTTCTCCCAATATACCCAGCATCTCTCCTCTGCAAATGTCCAAATAAACACAATCTCGCCTCTCTGACTTTGTCTCCAAACCATCCAACTTGAGCTGACCCTGTAATGTACTCATTCCTAATCCTATCCATCCTCATCACACCCAATGCAAATCTTAACATCTTTAACTCTGCCACTTCCAGCTCTGTCTCCTATTTTTTGGTCAGTGCCACTGTCTCCATCCCATATAATATAGCAGTTGAACCTACATGAATAACAAAAACAGCTAATTAAGTAGAAAGCCATTATTCTACACAACTTATGGCCCATTGTAAAAATATAAAATTCAATTCAGTTGAAAATTATTTTTATATTGCAAATACCTGTATATTGTACAGGCATAAAACATAATGCAATTAAAACAAAGTACAAAATACTATTCAATAAAAATGCGTAATGCAATGCAATAAAATGTAAAATGCAGCTGTGCATACAAACATAAATATATTTTGACATATAAGGTCCCAAGCTCCTTAAACTGTTGGCATAATATCAAGAGGTGGTAAGGTAAGCTTAGGTCAATGAAGGGAGGGAAAAGAAAGCCTACTTTCTGTATGGGATTTGTAAGCTGTTCCTGTGTTTTTGTGAATTTTCTGTAGTTTTCGTATTTTCTTCACTCTTCCCAAAATGAGTGACTGTTCTAAACATGACATACTTTAACCTGTCTATGTGGGTGAGTGTACCCAGTGAAAGGCTAGCATCCCATCCAAGGCTGGTTTCCAGATTTTACCCAGTTCTACTTGAATAGGCTGCAAGTTAATAGAAAATTAGATATGCAAAATATATGGATGGATAAATGACTAGAAGGTTCAGTCTAAATAGAAGAAAAAAGAAAATCCTTAGAATACAAACACAAAATGCTTCGATACAATTTCATCTTATTTAGTGTAATGATCTTGCATAATATTTTTATTGTGAATGTGAAGAGAAATTGGTGGACCACTTATTTACATGTTGTGTTTTTGCACTCAGTTGCTAATAGAATCAAATATCCACTGTTCTTCTAACCCTTACACACATGACAGCCTCAAGGACAGACAGACAGGAGTGTGACAAAATACAGTAAATCAATCTTAACATTGAATAGAGACATTGCGCCCTAGGGTAGACAGGCCAGGGCTCACGTTTACAGTCACTAGAACAATGTAAACAGCACACATATTTAACCAAATGCTCAAGAGACAGAACTCATCTGTTTGCATGCTAAGCTGCATACTACAGATTCATGAAAATAGAGTAACCTTCACAAAGCTATTTAACTATTAAACTCTTAAACATACTACTTTTTAACAATAACACATTTGAAGTTGGCTTAAATCGTCTGTGCCCCAAATGTGCACATTGCTATCAGTACTACCTCTTTCGCCTCTTTATGTGACTTATCTACAACTGACAGGTATTGTCATTTCAGAAACACTTTGGAAGTGTATAAATCTTTTATTGAGCAAAGGTGATTTTCCTCTGAAATAAAAAGAAGTAGGAATTAAAATGAATCATGCACTTTTCTTTTTCACTCTTTCCTTACATATTTCTGCTCCTATTATTATTATTCCATCAGATTACCCACAGGAGCTTTACTGATTCCAGTGACCAGATGGCTCACAAAGTGGGACATTACAGCACAGAAAGTGTTTTATAACTCACCTCTAAATTTTAATATGAGATGGATTTTATAATATTAATATGGATTTTATAATATTTTTATAATATTAAATTCAGCAAGTCCAGCAATGCTGCCTAACTTTTTACATACACAATCTTCTAAAGAACACTTAAAAGTGATGGGAATTGAATGTCTTTCTGACCTGAGGCAAGCTAAACTGCAATCAATAACCTAAGCAAAGAATAGTTTGCAGTGATGAAACTATTGTAAGAAAATATTGGCAGCAAAAACGTTAGCACCTTGATACATTTCAATGCAGAGTGAAATAGGAGTCGCCTGATCAAAGCTCCTTATTATCAGTAGGGCACTGTATAATTTCATCCTAAGATTAAATAAGGATGTCATTAACACTGTCCTTAAACTGCAGTGACATTAAGCTTTAGTGTCTCTATATTTGTTCTGACTTTTTGTTTTTGTTCTTTATTTCGCCTTATACAATTGTATTCTTTATTCTGTTCTGCACCTATAGATGTCCCAAAAGCCTGAGCCAGCAAATTTGGTTGCTAAAATTAAGATACCATAATGTTTTCAAACTTACTTAATTCATTTCAAAATTGTAGGGATTGGAGTCTTTACCAGCAAAATCAAGCAGGAGGTGGAAACCAATTTGGTCCACAGTAGGTCTCTAAACTTATTACAGTTTAATGTCTCTTTATGTGCTATAAATAACTATACTGCTCAAAAAAATTAAAGGAACACTTTTTAATCAGAATATAGCATCAAGTCAATGAATATTCTGGGATATTGATTTGTTCAGTTAAGTAGCAGAGGGGGTTGTTAATCAGTTTCACCTATTTGTGTGTTAATGAAATTAACAACAGGTGCATTAGAGAGGCAACAATGAGATGACCCCAAAAACAGGAATAGTTTAACAGGTGGAGGCCACTGACATTTTTCCCTCCTCATCAGTTTTTTTCACTAGTTTTGCATTTGGCTATGGTCAGTGTCACTACAAGTAGCATGAGGCGATACCCGGACCCTGCAGAGGTTGGACAGGTAGTCCAACTTCTCCAGGATGGCACATCAATATGTGCCATTGCCAGAAGGTTTGCTGTGTCTCCCAGCACAGTCTCAAGGGTATGGAGGAGATTCCAGGAGACAGGCAGTTGCTCTAGGAGAGCTAGACAGGGCCATAGAAGGCCCTTAACCCATCAGCAGGACTGGTATCTGATCCTTTGGGCAAGGAGGAACAGGATGAGCGCTGCCAGAGCCCTACAAAATGACCTCCTGCAGGCCACTGGTGTGAATGTCTCTGACCAGACAATCAGAGACAGACTTCATGAGGATGGCCTGAGGGCCCGACGTCCTCTAGTGGGCCCTGTGCTCACTGCCTGGCACTGTGGAGCTCGATTGGCATTTACCATAGAATACCAGAATTGGCAGGTCCACCACTGGCGCCCTGTGCTTTTCACAGATGAGAGCAGGTTCACCCTGAGCACATGTGACAGATGGGAAAGGGTCTGGAGAAGCCGTGGAGAATGTTATGTTGCCTGTAACATCGTTCAGCTTTACTGGTTTGTTGGTGGGTCAGTGATGGTCTGGGGAGGCACAACCATGGAGGGGCGCACAGACCTCTACAGACTAAACAAAGGCACCTTGACTGCTATTAGGTATCAGGATGAAATCCTTGGACCCATTATCAGAGCCTATGCTGGTGCAGTGGGTTCTGAGTTCCTCCTGGTGCACAACAATGCCTGGCCTCATGTGGCAAGAGTATGCAGGCAATTCCTGGAGGATGAAGGAATGGATACCATTGACCGGCCCCCACGCTTGCCTGACCTAAATCCAATAGAACACCTCTGGAACATTATGTTTTGGTCCATCCAACGCCACCAAGTTGCACCTCAGACTGTCCAGGAGCTCAGTGAGGCTCTGGTCCAGATCTGGGAGGAGGTCCCCCATGACACCATCCATCGTCTCCTTAGGAGCGAGTCCCGACGTTATCAGGCATGCATACAAACACGTGGGGGTCATACATACTACTGAGTACGATTTTGAGTTGCTGCAGTGAAATTTCGCCAAAATGGACTAGCCTGCTGCATCATTTTTTCACTTTGATTTTCGGGGTGTCTTTGAATTCAGCCCTCTGTAGGTTGATCATTTTTATATCCATCAAATGATGTGACATCCTTTCGTTCATAACACATTACCTAGTCCGTGTTGATATAAATGTCCTGCATGATGTGTTTTCAAAGTTTTCCTTTAATATTTTTGAGCAGTTTATAAATGATTGCAAGAGAAGTTTTCCTAAATTGCCCTGCTGGATGTAACGTCCCTGGTTATGTGATGTATGGCATTACAAAATTTGGATATAGCGGGTTGGATAATGGATGGATGGATGGATAACCAGAGTAGAGCACTAGTGCATGGTTGTTACCTTTAAAAATACACATTAAACACTTCATACTATCCAAAATAACCACGGAACTGGAAATTTAAATTGATTAATGTGAAGAGGGAAACAGTTGCTGACTGTTATTCTTTCATCCTTTGCAGCTGAAAAAGATGTGTATCCCACTGGGAAAATTATGTGTTATCTGTTCAGTATCATATTACTTAATTCATATTCATTTATCCTTGTAGACAACTATCAACATAGTTTAACAGATACAAGGCAGTAATGCATTGCAACAATGTTTGACCTGCGGGTGGGCACTGCTACCTTATTTAAGTTTTGCCAGGATCCAGCGATTGACTTTTTCATGACCTTACTAACCTCAGGTTGTGCAAAAGTCCTTATGACAGTTCCAGAGAGGATGAGTAGTGTTAGTCATCTCCTCAGAGAACAGCTGGCTTAGGCAAAATCCCAGCGAGCTTTGTGCCTAAGGGTGAAGTAAGCCTCACTGGCAGCCAAGCATCAGGAAAGCCAAAAGCTCAGAGCAAGTATATAAGTTTAAAAATTCATAAATAATGAGACTTAAAGCCCTGGAAATATAAATTGGATTGCCAAATAGGCCAGTTGAGTAAGGATCCAAGGTGAATGGTACATACTTGCATAATTTGATCAATCAGAATTCAGTTTATTTGTATATAGCATACTTTACTGTATACAGTTTCAAAGTGCTGCACACATCTATAGTACAACTCTAACGTATTAGCGTTAGCATTTTAAAACATTCATCACATACACATCATGTTAATATAACAATACAGTTAAAACTTGATATCATAAATGCAAAAGTGCATAAAAAAGATGTTTTTCCTTAAAAATGAAAGACACAAAGGAGGGAAATAGCACAAGGTGGTTCAAAAGTACACAGATAAATAGAATACTATAAACCCTAAAGCTTCTCATGGCCTTATTTCAACCCAAATCAATGCCACCTCCATATAGTAAGTAGTGATGAGCAAACTCAGCTGAATTCTCTTTATCTCAAGATTGACAAAATCACGGAAATGTTTGCAAACTTTGCCAAACCCTGTGCAATGCATTGAAGTCAATGGTGAAGGAGATTTGAGAGGATTATAATTGTGCGATGGTCTTGTAAGTATCCCTGAGGGCTATGGAAAAGTCGGCCAACAATTTTGGTCCAATTATTGTGACCAAATATGTCATCTGATCTGTGAAGCATCTATGCTAACCACTGTGCCACCGTACCTCAAACAACAAAAGATGCAGACAGAGCAAATACCACAAATAAAATACAACAAAAGACCACAAACTAACAATAAGTAAATAAAATATAGATCATTGCACTGAGAGAGTGCCAGTCTTGGGGCATTCATTAGCCATACTATGAAGTGCCAGCAGTGCACTGCCTCGTTCTATTATTTAAAGTCATGGCTGCAGCCACAGCAAGAACGTCTTTTTTGTTTTCCATGAATCTATGCAAATGCTTCACACTTTCTTGTTCCATTAAGAATAAAGAAACACCTTGTAAAAGTAGTGATTTTTTTGTTTTTATTATTTCACAGTGTATCCTGTATTTTCTGAGGGGAGAGCTCCTTGAAGGCTTGTTTTGAGTTTGTTGCTGAGCACATTGGCCTTGCAAAGTATCATGGAGTTTTTGGAAAATAATGTTAATCTAAGCTGGCTACGGGGCGAATTTCCATAAATATTTGGTGAAAAAGGTCACTGGTGAACACAGCATATTTGCCAGGAAAAACTCTTTGCTGAATTTCACCAGACAACACTAATAGTAAGGTGACTGATCCATTTTCTAACCAAAGCACTCCAACTAAGCACTTCTTTTTCATCTTCGAAATCTATCTCCCCAACCTCTGGCCTATCTTCCTCTTCCTAGCTGAACTCTTATCAAGCTCACCTGTCAACTCCAAATTTAAAGAAGCATTGCAAGAAGGGGCCTTTAATCTCCAGCCAGTGAACACATTTTGAGTTGAAAATGCCTACTTCAGTTCCTTTTGCTGATTATTTAGAGCTCCATCTATCTGAGCCATCTACATACTTGTTACTAGTTAGATTTTATATAATGTTCATTGTTGGGGCTTTTTAGGGCTCTTTTGTTTTTCTGCAGCTGATTTCTGCTCCTCCTCACTTGACCCAGTATTCCTCTACTACTGTATATTACAATATGATGTGCCTAGAGGAATCTATTGGGCAAAAATGTCCTACATAACTGAAAGTATTATTATCTTTATATATAATCTTCATTTGGATCTTGATCTTTGTTTGTCCGCGAATGAATTAGAAGAAGAAGCACTAGATGGCAGTAGAGAGACAGCTAAAACATAGGCATTGCATTAAGAATCTCCTCCAGGCGTATACTACTGGACTGTAGTACTCCAGTCACACCTCAAAACACAGACATTCAAACTAAACAAATTGTTGTGCTTTAAATGAACTAAAGAGATCTTCATTTAGATCTTGATCTTTGTTTGTCCGCGAATTCCACGCATGCGTAGACCACCTTCCAGTTTAGTACGTTGTTGTTACTCACGGATGTCAACAATGTGCCGGAATAACGAAAAGGGTGGTGGACAGTGTTACGCTGGTTAGCTCCTGAGGCCTGGTTAGAGAATGAGATTGCCGAAGATAAAAGGTACGTGCCTATGTAACATATGAATGAAAGAAAGACAGTGGATAAAATGAATGACAACGTAACAGCACGTTCCGGAAATTATTATTGTTACGTTGTAGCTGGCGAGTGCTGCGCGTCTCACAGTTGTACCGTGCCTTGCTCACATGTCAGTGAAATGATCCCTATTTATGCTTTAAAGAGCCTGGATACCTATGTGTCCCCCTTTTATAGCCATTGCTCTGTTTATATTGCCTTACTCTTTGGATTGCCACAAAGCAACCTGCGAGATTGGAGAAAGGTTGAGAGGACATCATGAGAGGAAACGATAGCGTCGTGAAAACGAGACGGACTGTGAACGGACAGAAGCAGAAATGCTCCTACACCACCACATAATTACTATTCGGACAGTGATTCTGAGTAGGTCGTTCCTATCGAATCAATGTCTAAGGGTTTTCTTTTGTAATTTTGTTTCCCTTATAAAAAATCATAATATTGTGCGACGAAGGGCCCGGTTCACGACTGGCAGCCGTGTTTAAACAGGGAGCCCTTCACAGACAACTTTTAAGACGCGCAACGTAGTTGGGCGCACATAGCTAGTTGTATTATAATTAACATATATTAAAATACATTTAAAATAAGTTTATAGTATAGTATCAAGTGTAAATTTTGAACTTCTAGTTATACTTTCACCAGTAAACCCCCGGTTCTCTAAAGAATCGCAAATCCAACAATGGCAATAACTTTCTGTTCCCTCTGATCTTTGGAGGGATGAAAAATCATGGAGGGTGGGAGCGTCCTGGGAAAGTTTTCATTTAATTAAATAAATATATTTGTACTAAAATTAACCAACTTATTAAAACTAAAATTGAAATTTAATTGTTATATCATTTAAGTCCAAAATGTCTTTGAGTTGTTGCACTCATAAGTAAAAAAAATATCAGAGTGCAAAGGTTTAAATGAAGTAAATTGGAAACAAAAAATTCATAAAATGGTAAATTCAAAATAGTTAATCAAAAATTTCCTTATAAACAACATTTTTAGTAAAGATGGTTTCCTGTCCTTGAATCAGTTCTCCCTGGTATGGAGTAGTTAAAACCTTCACTTTAACATCACATGAACGCTGGACTCTTGAAAAGGCAACATAAAGTTATCCATGTCCAAATACAGGCTCAGATAGGTAAATCCCTACTTGTCCATGGTTTTTCCTTGGGATTTGTTGATTGTCATGGCGAATGCAGCCTTAATGGGAAATTGGCGTCGTTTAAGTTTAAAAGGTAATTCCAGGTCAGAACTTGTAAGGTCAATTCTGGGACTCAAAACAGTATTGTCAGTATGGGATCCCGTAAGCACTTGTGCCTCAATAAGATTTTCTCTCATGCTGTTCATGACCAACCGTGTACTGTTGCATAAACCTTGTTTAGTATTAAGGTTTCTTAATAACATGACTATTGTCCCTGTGTTGTCGTAATCCAGCCGGGTTAATAGTGTTTAAATATTCTAATGGGAAATTAAGATGCTCACTTTCGTCTTCAGAATCAACACTGTCAATACTTAGAAAGACTCAGGTTTCTCCAGGAAGCAATCCAATCACTTGGTTATTTATCCGGTCACGTCAATATTCTTTGGACATAATATAGGTTGTGTTGTGTTGTTTGGGCGCCACCTACTGACTCTGGGAAGCCGCTGGGTTTGACTCTGGGAAGCCGGTGGGTTTGTCCCTGGGGCACGGAGGCGCTGTGTGCGTGCGCTTTTGGCGCCACCTAGTTCCCTGATGGTGACAGCTTGCTTCTAGCCTCTGGCATCCGTGCATATATACAACCTTCGTTTAGTAATATAGATGCTTGGAGAGGGCAGTTTCATCATTCAAAAAATACGCACCCTAAACAGTTGTTATAAGATACCACAGTTAGGCACACATACAATCTGTTAGCCATAAAAACATGACTAAAGACACTGATGTTTCCATTCTGTCCTGTAAATAGCACATGCACTTTGACTGGTGGGCAGTCATGAAGGATCTGGTGATTGTAGAATTTACTGAGATAATTTTGCATATTACAGTGGAACCTCAAGATACGAACACCTCTGAATACAAGAAATTCAAGATACGATGAAAGTATGAGCGAAAAATTCGGATTTAAATACGAGCATTGGCTCGCGTAACGAGCCAGGCTGTGGGTATGCGTGACGCGTTTCCCGATCCGCCTCGACTCGGGGATTCACCCAAGCTGATGCTGCCAGCCCGTCAGCTCACTCAGTGTTCCTTGTTCTCCCGTGGCGTGAGGATCTACACGTTTGTGCGCTTGTGTTTTCATTGTTTCGCTGTAGCAGTTCACCATATAAGCGTATCCAAAAATATCGCGGACATGCAGACGGAGAATAGGAGACGATTGCCCTCAAGAGGAGAGAAAGAGAGAGAGAGAGAGAGGCGCACGCGCGAGCGAGCGAGCGAGATAAGGAGAGAGAGAGAGAGAGAGGCGAGCGAGCCAGAGAGATAAGGAGAGAGAGAGATGCGTGCATGAGCGAGAGAGATAAGGAGAGAGAGACGCGCACGAGAGAGAAGAACCATCAGCTCAGTTATGATCACATGATGCTCAGCAGATAAAGTGTATCCATACTACTTGTATTGCAAGACATCGCACGTTTTATCAAGTCAAAATTAATTAAAAAATTTAGCTCGTCTTGGAAAACACTCGTAAACCAAGTTACTCGCAAACCAAGGTTCCACTTGTATATATTATTTATCAGTGTTATTTGTTAGGAAAATTGATTTTTATGTTGATATTTTTGGGGGTGTGGAACGGATTAACTGGATTTCCATTATTTTCAATGGGGAAGTTTGTTCTAGATGCGAGAAATTCGCTATACAAGCTCAGTGCTGGAACGAATTAAACTCGTATCTCGAGGTTCCACTGTACTTAGTTGCAATGAATTCTCTGCTGAGCACTTCTGGGCTAAACATATCCTTGCATGGGCTAATTTTGTGGTTACCTTTGGCCTATTGTAACTGGTATCTAACTGGGCTCCACAAAAACATACATAGTAGGTGTTTATAAACAATCTCTCTACAGCACATGGGAAACACTGGGATTTACTGCACATGCTAGTCTCATTATTATTTATTTTATTGGTTTTTCAATTTTATTTACTTTTAATCTTTTTATTTGATGACACAATTGTTGTGTGGCACATCACACCAGAAGTGCTATCAGTCTGGATATAATGTCATGCTGGTATTAACAAATTCATAGGTAAATAGATCAATAGATAAAGTGTGCAGGAAAGTCATTTCTGAGTGGCTGTTGAGTGGCCTAATGACCTGGAGCTCAAAACTGAATTAAATCATGTCAGGATAGAGAAGGGAGAAGCTTATATCAGTGCTATATTTGTATACCGATAGATAGATGGAAATGTTATTAATCCCAAAGAAAATTGCAGAATAGGTATATGAATTTAAATTATAGTAAGTATAATAAGTATCATTTCACAAGTTACTGCAGCTTCCAAGCACAAAATGGTGTTTGTATCCATTTTTAGACTAAAGATAAACATGGGGGTAATTAATTTTATTTAGCTTAAACTGCAGGAGACTGGGTGACATATCCCCTAATGAGTAGGAGTATCTGCTTTTGAGCTCACGTGACTTTAATGTCATTTTTGAAATAAACCGTCTGATAAGAGACCGCTCTGACAGACTAGTTCAGCATCGCTGTCTTTTCTTATCTACTGTGTGCAGGGTACTTAAACTGCATTTAACACCATCTAATCTTTTGATCTAATTGAACAATATCACATTTGACTGTGCCAATGATCTTGGATTTGCAGGAAAAGAACAGAAAACACTTATTTTATTAATGAAGGTGAATAGAATCACGATGGTGATATCAGGAAAGTAACACACCTTGGTGCTATTTCGCAGCTTGTAGCAGGCTGGTGATACAACTTTACACACATATTTGTCACTGATGAAGTCAAACACTGCTACCAGCTTTGAAGGGCAGGTCCAATATAAATCATCGGAAAACACACACAACAGTCTTTTAAGAGGAAAACCTTCATCATATCATACTTTATAAGAAACCACAATGTATACCCCAGAGACAGATAGAAAGCCAGATCAATCCCTTTCTTTTTAAATTTTGTTTGTTAGAAATGATTGCTAGAAATATTTTAACTTTATTACTTCTCAATACAGTTTCCCTGCTTGTCATTACACTCATACCAGTAGTCCAGTGGTTGACTTATAGGTCAAGAACTTCCATTTTTAAATTTTTCAGTAATATTCATAGTGTGATCAGCTGCATGAGGGCATACTCTGTTGTAAAACAAAAGAATGTACTTCTGAGAGTCTTTCTTACCATCCTCATTTGTTATATCTGACCATTTCGGAACACCTTTAACCTCTTGTGAAAGGCAAAGCATTGTCCTTTGGTAGACACACATTTGTGTTTAAGAGTTGGTAGCAACTCATACACTCATGGCAGGGTCTACAGCAGCAGGTTACTAAACCAAAAGCCTAAGGGTTACAATAATCAATTTAACAGCAAGATACCTCATAAAATGGCTTAAAAACAAAAAAGACGGGATTTTTGGTGATTCTTGATAGGTACATAGATACTTATGGGAGACAAAGTCAGAGAGGAGAGATTGTGTTTACTTATAGATACATAGTAAACATAAGGCTACTAAAAACCTATGTGGTAATATGGCATACAACATTGTCTAGCTAAAGTATATGTTGCACATATATTTGATAGCACTTGTTTAAAAAAAAGTCTCCAGTAGCTCTCCTCAGAGCAGCATGGTAGAATTTATCTTTGTGTTGACCACAACATTGTTAGTAACAATCTGCAGCTTAGCCACATAACCTGTTTATGCTACTCTCTCAAGAGAATCCAGTCTATACAACAGAGATAGTTGATCTATTATACAGTATGTGTTGACATCTGTTGTTGTCATTCTGCTGCCCCAAAATATTACTGCATAAAGGAGCATGCTTTCAATTACAGACTGTTAGAAGACATGCAGTAATGTTCTACATGCAGATACTCTTTTTCTAAATGACATGATGTCCAATCCACATGCACACCCAGGTACTTGTATACCTGGACCACAACTAAATCCTTTCACTTGATGGATACCAAAGTTTGGCAAGCATTGCTCCTCCTGTAGTCCACCACTCTGTCCTTGATTTACTTACAGTGAGTTGCAGATCACTCAACTTGCACCATTCAGCACAGTCACTCTCAAGGCCTCTGTATAATTCAGGACTCAGGATAAATTCAGGAGTAAATCACATCACAGCAGAGTCATCTAAGAACATCTGCTGGTAGCATTGCTTAGAATTGGTTTTAAGATGTGATGTATATATGATGAACCAGGATGGTGCTATAACAGTTTGTAGGAAATGAAGAGAGATTTAAACTT
>JANRMT010062848.1:2453314-2467721 GCA_026402145.1 Polypterus bichir lapradei
TGCCATCACAGCCGATTAATAGCTGGGACGTCTCACCAGTCTGCACAAGACCCACCGCGACTGTCCCCAAAAGGCGCTCATATCGTCAGCGAAAACATCTCTCTACACTATATAAAAGAAAAAGGCAACTTTCCTTTCTTTACACCTTTTTTCCGTTTATCCCAAACCAAAGCCTTTCTCTCTTAACACTGCAGAGGACACAAAACTAATTTTCTTTAATTGCTGGTAAGGCACATTATTAGAGGCAGAAATTTGGACTTTCACATAGAAAATGTAATTTCTATACCACAGCCGTCGTGTAGCGCCTTTCAAAAGGGATCTACTACCGAGAGATGATCCATATACATTTTAGCTGCTATTAGTACTACTTACCTGTTCTGTTATACCGTCTTTAAAATGTAGTTTACCCGCAACCACTCCAGTAGTGCTCAATGTACCTTTACTTCTTAAAACGTTAATGTTTTACTGTTTAATAACTTATAGACTACATTTTATTATTTTTCCCTTGCAGTCAGTGATCAAAGCTATACACACACATATAGACACATACATATATATATACACATATATATATATATACCTGTGTGTATGTTTGTATGTATGTGTATACACACACACACACACACACACACACATACATACATACATACATACATACACACACACAAATTATATATATGTGTGTGTCTGTGTATGTATGTATGTATATGTGTGTGTATATATGATGTAGATAGGTATGCATATATATATGTGTATATATAGATATGTATATATGTATATAGATATGAAGATATGTATGTGTATATGTATATACGTATGTATATATATATGTAGACTCAAACCCATTATGACAGCAGCAATCCAAGCTGTGAGAAAACAGTAAAAAGGAGGCGTGTCAGACGTCGTGGTACATTTTCTGATGCAGCTAGATGAAAACAACTTTGTGACGCTGCCGCCAAATACACAAAACACTTACTTTGACAATCATGTTACGTTATTTTTAAAATGTTTCCTTTTCTTTTTCTTTCCTTCTTTAACACACTACTTCTCCGCTGCGAAGCGCGGGTATTTTGCTATATATATACACACAGATATATATATATATATATATATCTGTGAGAACAACACTCATATCAATGACAAAACAATTACATTAACCATCATGTTACGTTATTTTTAAAATTAAGCGTGGGTATTCTGCTAGTATATATATATATTGTGAACGCTGGCCCGGACACAGACAGACGGACATCGTTGGCTCCACCACACACTGTTTATTTACAATTCTATTTACAAGTCTTTATCGTGCACTCACAACCCCAGTGCCTCCAGCACTGATCCCCCCAAAGTCCAGGCCACACAGTTCCACTGCCTTTCTCTTGGCCACCTCCTGTCCTCTCTCCAGCTCTGTCCGCTTCCTCCCGACTCTCGCCAATGACTGGAGGGAGGCGGCCCCTTTTATAGGAACCCAGAGGGGCTCCAGCTGCTTCCCGGCCATCTCCCGCAGACACACCCCCGTGTGGCGGAAGTGCCGGCTGCGCACCCGGAAGCCGTCCGGGTGTCCCCTGTTGTCTTCCCCCCGGCACTTCCTGGTGTGGCGGAAGTGCCGGGCTACCGGGATAATCAGGCACTGGGGCGCCGCCTGGCGGTGGGTACGGGTCCCTACAGGGCTGGGCTTCCAAGCCCTCTACCCGAGGCCTCCAGCATAACCAGGACGGACGCCCCCTCTCGGTCTGGAGGAGGCACAAGCCCTCCTCTGGTCCTCCTGGGCGTCACGGCCGGGCTCCAGCCCCGGCCGGGGACCACACAGGATATACCGGCATCGGGGCGCCGCCTGGCGGTGGCCACGGGTCCCTACAGGGCTGGGCTTCCAAGCCCTTTACCCGAGGCCCCCAACATAACCAGGACGGACGCCCCCTCGCGGTCTGGAGGAGGCACAAGCCCTCCTCTGGTCCTCCTGGGCGTCCCACAGTATATATATATATATATATAGTGATATATCGGGTTCTCACAGCTCCCCAAACCCAAACACAAACAGGCAGAGAGATGCAAGTCCAAAAGCAACACACCCTTTAATCTTTTTTGTTGCCCATACAGCAAACACTGCCCATAATTCTCTGCAATAAAGCTCAGTCCCTTCTTTTTCTTTTCTTCTCTTTATCTCTTTCTTTCTCTCTCTTCTCTGCCACCTCCATTCCTCTCCCAGCAAGCGTTGCCCTCTACCTCCCGACTCCGGCTCCTTGAACGGAGTGAGGCAGCCTCTTTTATAGTGCACCCAGAAGTGCTCCAGGTGCTCATCCAACAGCACTTCCGAGTGTGGTGAAAGTGTTGTATGGACACCCAGAGGTACTCCAGGTGCACCAGGATCCTCTTCCGGCAGCACTTCCAAGTGTGGCAGAAGTGCTGCAGTCCAGGGCTCCGGAACTGTCCAGGTCCCGATACAATCCAGGGGGATTGCCCTCTCGTGTTCTGGGGAGGTATTGGATGGATAAGTCCTCTCTCCCAGTCCTTTCATCACAGGTGCATCCCAGATCCCAGCCAGGCAAGGGTCCCAGCCATCCACCACTATATATATATATATATATATATATATATATACACTGTATATATGGAAGCAGAAATTTGTGATACGATTTGCATATTTGTAGTTGGAGATCCACAGAGGGAGAGAATGAATCACGTATCATAAAGCAGTTTTTATTCCTGAGCTTTCAGCTTCTGCCAGGAGCCGTAATCAGAGGATAATGATTAGACATACAAGAATCAAAGGCAATATATAATATAATTAAGTGGGGGGTGTAGGTGAGTATGTGCAGGGGGGGTAATGAGGTGGGGTTAGGAGGGTGTTGGTCGTAAAGTTTTATTTATTATGAGGATGTTCTTCTTCTTAAGTTTGCATATAAAATAAAACATGAAATAGGCTGGCTGATACTGGTAATTTAGAGTTTCAATTTATCTTGGCACAGATGAATAGCTTTATGATAAGTGTTTAAAGGGCATGTCCAATGTTGTATAGAGTTATTGCTTTGTTCAAGTGGAGGATTCTACTTGCTTTGGAGTGCACCCTTTCTCTTTGCTGTTTTTATCTGTGGAGTGCAGTGCTTTCCTCAGTTAGGCCCTTTTCTCTATCATCTCCAACATCATAAGGAAAAGCATTACTCTTTCTGGCACAAGAGGTTAGATGCTGAAGTTTCCTTCTTGAAATAATATCTGCTTTCCAGTCTTCAGACTGGACTCAGTGCTTGGATTGACAGACTAGATATCAGCAAGTCGACAAAGGGAAGAGATGGTCAGCTTTTAGCTCCCCAAAGAGGGAATAGCTCATCAGATTTGTAGTTTCAGAGAGAGGTTTTAAAAGGTAATTTTACAGAGCGAAAGCACAGTTTTCCCCTGGGGAATAGAGAGTCTCCAGGTAGTTCAGTGAGAGCGTCCAGAGAGTATACTAAATGAGATGAGCATAACTAGTTTATGAAGGAAGGAGGGATGATTGAATTAAAGTCATTTCCAGTTACAAAACTAGGCAAGTTATTCTGTCCATTCCAGTTGTTATTCCTTGAATTATATAGATCTCTGTTCTTCCTTGAAACCATTTTGTGCCTTCTGATTCAAGACGTTTGCAGAGTGGCCACAGCAAACTTGTCAGTTCAACTCTGATTCATACCTTTGTTATCAGATGAAGCACATGCAGATCCTGGTACAAACTGGAGTTCAGTCACTTAGTTTAGAATATAAGGTGGTTTTGTGTAGCTAAATGTCTGTTAAATTTGCAGTCCTAACAGGCCTAGTGTGCCTAGCAGAATGAGCAATGCCCACTTTGTTGTACAAGTTCCTCTGAGGGCAATCTGTTTTGTTGACTATCCATTCTCGCATACATCTTTATAGGCTCACAAACTGTGAGCTTGTGAAATAGTCAGCAATCTAGTAGTAAAGGCCGGATAATATTAAAGATGCTGGGAAAGTCATAAAGCATGATGCACATGGAGGCTGGATGGGCGTTAGTTCCAATGTTTGCCGGTTAGGTGCGTGTACTAGACTGCCCTCTGCATCATTTAGCCAAGCGGTGTCCTTGGGGAAAGATCTGTAAGGTCAGTGTCATTTTTTTTTCTTGAGCCTCTGTTACTATCTTCTTCAATGTTGTGATGGCAGACTTGAAAGAATAATGTGTTTGCATCAAGTTCTGTTTCCTTTTTGAGGAAAACAGCAGCAGAAGCTGTTCCAATGCTTCAGGAGGTTTTTAAAGAAGAAGAAGAAGAAGCTTTAAGGCAAAGGTTTTTACCATAAAGTCCTCAAACAATTGCGTGAGGCAGTGTGGAGAAAACAACCCGAATTGTAATGATAAAGCAAGTGGCTTCTGCATCACGACATTGCTCCAGCCCACACAACATTGAGTTTCTCACAAAAAACGGGATGACAACGGTTCCCCCCTCCAATCCCCGGAGGTTGCACCCTGGGATTTTTTCTTATTTCTAAGAATGAATAGGGACCTTAAAGGGAAGTGTTTAAAGGATGTAGAGGAGGTGAAAAAGCAAGCGATAAAGGCACTGAAGGCTATCACTCTGCAAGAGTTTCAGAACAGTTATGAACAATGGAAAAAGTGGTGGGACAAGTGTATGGTGTCTCAGGGAGAATATTTTGAGGAAGATTAAATTTTGGAAATTTTCAGAGAAATATACAATTTAAAAAAAAAAATCTCATTATTTTTGAGTACCTCCTTGTAGTTGCATGATCAATTCAGATGATAGTAGGCCCTGTGTAGCATGTGGATAACATCATCCACCCTATTGAGTGCCTGATTTACAATAAGGTGTTGTTCAGCCTGTTGTTTGGCTTGTAAGAAAAATGTTCTTTCAGTCTATAAATGTGTGTGTCCCAAGAGGTTTTTCAGATGCAACTTGTTTAAATTTACTTTAAACATGGAATGCTGTGTGCCCATTTTGCCTGCCCAAACCTTTTTAAAACTCATCCTTTATCTCTTACAACAAATTCTAAACTTTCTCAACATCTATAGTATAAAAGAAAGGGAATTAAAAACATACAGTCTATATTGCTTTCAGGTCCTTATCTATCTGGATCTGAATTAACATCTTGCTGAAGCTATGACTGTTTAGTTAACAGTTGTAATTAAAATCCTGATGGGCTGACAAACATGTACCTGGTGCCCTGTCAATTTACTCAGACTGCAAAGCTTTTAACAGTTTGCTCACTTTGCACTCCTGCTAAATTTGAATTTCTAGTGCCTATCTGCATATTTTTGTGTTTGTAAGGTGACTCCCATAGTGATGTTGGCACCAAAACCTTGCCCATTCGGGTTAGGGCTGTGGTTAGCAGTAATTCTTAGGTTCAGCCCTGAAGGTCCCCTGTGGCTGCAGGTTTTCATTCCAAAAGGATTTTTTCTCTTAACTGGACTACTACCTTAATTAAGCAAGCTGTTATCTCCCAGTTTATATGTTTTTGCATCAATCCAGAAAATACATACTAATCAGGCCACACTTTTACAGAATGAAGCGGAAATTTGTATTTGCGAGATCGGTAGAAACTCATTCCTTTTCCTTTTAAAATATTTTAATGTTAAAGCTTGTTTTGGCACATATATATTATTAAGCACACAAGTGGGTAACACTGAGAAGGCAGCTGCCCTTAAGCAGTCAGGGTTATTTGTGCTGGTGTCTGCTCTGCTTGTCATTAATTGTCAGTATTTTGGTAAAAGTTGAGAAACAAAAAAAGTGAATTAAAAAGAAAACAACAAAACAGATTTAAACATATAAAAGTATGGCAAAAATGCAAATATGTTTTCATTTCTTACAATAGAATTTTGAGACTACTGCATTTTTCTAAATACAAAATAAAAGAATAGAAAAAAAACTCAGCTAATTAAGGAATTTAATCAATTAAAGATAAACAGACTCACTGATTTTGAAACTGATTGGAACAAACACCTTCAGCCACAGTGGATCCCTTGGACTGAAAATATATGTATATATGTCATTAATCAACTATTGGTCTTTACTCCAGGTGCTTTTTTCAACATGTTTCATTTAAAATTTTAATTTATTCTGTTAGTTTTTCACAAACTGTACCTGAGGTACATTGTACCAACTGAGAAATATTTACGAGACTATTTTAAATAGATGTCTGAAGTTGCACGCTGTTTTCCCTTTAATCACGTTCAGTATTATGAAACGTTAGCATGACAAAAGCTAAATTCTTAGATTTAGCTGCTGTTTTATGGCAGTCATGTCTAATGAAAGCAAATGATATAAAATAATTTAAAATGTGCCTTCATTCAAACTACGTGACAACAGATAAATCCACTGCATGTTTTTTTTTTTCTGCAAACAAATTTTTATTGATGAGAATAAAAGAAAATTAAATAGTATGTGTGAAATTACAAGATAAAAATACCTCCGCACACAGTGTGATGTGTATAGTATGCCGGTTAGTATTCCTTACTCCTATTCCCTGCATCCTATACAGACCCGAAAAGCCCAATATTAGAAATAACTGAAACTGACATGTAACATTGTTGTATTACGCGCTGCTTCTGGAATTCCAAAGGAAATTGACATTTAAGGCACAAATGTACTAGAACACGGGTGTCAAACTCTGGTCCTGGAGGGCCGCAGTGGCTGCAGGTTTTCATTCTAACTATCTTCTTCATTACTGAGTAGTTCTTGCTGCTAATTAACTTCTTTTTCTTTAGTTTTAATTAACTTGACCCAGGCCCCTTAGTTGTCTCTATTTCCTTAATTAGCAGCCAAACAATAATGAGACATGAAACAAGCTGCTACATGACCAGCTCACCTGTGTCTATCACACAGTATCTGAAAATAAAGAAAGGTGAAGGTCTCAGTATGGTTGAACTCTCAGGTCACCAAAACATTTTGACAGTGTTTTTAGAAAAGACAGAAAATAAACAATTTTGGAAATGTCTGCTATGGCACAATGAGAGCAGCAACAAGACATGGAATTAAATAGCAGTTTAATTAACAACAAGAATCAGCTTCTCATTAAGAGATTGGTTGAAGTGAAATTGGTTGGAGTTTGAAATCCCAATTTAGTTGGTCATCTGTTAGCTCGTTTCACATCTCATTTCTGTTTGGATGTGATTTAAAGAAGAAAGGAATAAATTCAGAGGACTGAATCCTTAAAAACAAGGCTATTAAAATTAAGAGAAAAGAAGTTAATTAGCAGTGACAACTGGTCACTGAATAGGAAAAGGGTTAGGATGAAAACCTGCAGCCACTGCGACCCTCCAGGACCAGAGTTTGACACCCCTGTACTAGAATAAGGTAATACACTGGACCAATCATTCCATAATTGCAACAGCACAGGATCACTGGTCCATTGCTTTTAATTATTTAGGCTTATATGTGTCCTTCCAATGCAACAAAATGAAATATTGGAACAAGATTTGATTGAGATGAGTATAGTACAGAATCTACATGTGGTCCAGATCAAACATACACAACATTACTTCAGAAAAATAAAAGGAACATCACTGGTACAAGAAGTGATCAATTAAATGGCATTCATAATTATGCTTTTGGTAAAGTTGAAGCGGTGAAATCTATTGGTCTAGCTGGGAGCTGCAGAAGTAAGTTACTTGATTACAGGCCTTTGAGTATTCAATGGTCATTGAACAAATACTGCTACAAGCCAGTGTCATCAGATAAACTTGTAAACAGTTCCTTAGTCACGTAGAAAAGCACTACAAATAATACAAATAAGTGCATAAAAAAATCCACTGACAAACTGCCATGTGTATAGATATGCAATTGCTGACAGTGACAAAGCAGTGGGAGAACTAACAGTGCTCTTCTAAAGGCTTGCACTGTTTTCATAACAGGTAGCAGAATGGAGCAGCAGGACTGACCAGTGATGCAGCTGATGAACCTTCAAAACAATGAAACTGAGCCTGCTCTGCCCTTATTTTATAGTTCTTCTGTGTCCCGAGACCAGGGGCTGTAATGTTGCCACAGAGGTAGACAGCATGTAAAGTTTCCCATATGTAAAATAAATGTATTTGAACCAAAAACTTTATTTACTTCACATAACAAAGATTACATTATTCTTCTAGAGTGTTACACAAGCTATACTGTATATTGTGTTCAATGGCTTAGTAAAGTATTAGTCTCACAAAAATAAATAAAATGCAGCAAACCTGAAAACGGGTTATTTGCAAGCTGCCCTGAAATCATAAGTACCACTCAGTGAATGAAAAAAAAAACATACACCGTTTATTGTAGTCAAGCTGTCAGTAGTGGTGATGAATTGTTAATCATTGCTGACTATATTAAAAATGTATTTTTCCGATTGGATTTTTTCCTTTAGTGTCATTATTGTCTATGATTGACACAGTCATTGTACTGGGCAGCGTTACAAATGTGACTGACATGAAAGGGTTTCACTATATCAGAGAAGCTTCGAGTTTTTTGCCATGTGCTAATGAAAGCAGTTAAGGATTTAACTGAGTGCATTTTTCTTTAATTGTAGCAATTTTTCTAAAGAATGAAATCATAAGAATTCAAACTACAGTAACATATAAACATTCATTAATTATTAAAACAAAAGATTAAATTCAAACTTTTGTATATTAAAATTAGGAAAAAATAATGGAAAAATATTGCTACTATTTTTATTTGGCAGACACTCTCACGTAAGACTGACAAAATCAGGAAACATACCTTGTAATTAGACATATAGCAGTCTGTTCCTTTTTAAAATTATTTTAGACAAGTGTATCACTGTTTGTTACACCACTTCTGTACTGCTTCATTATTTTTGCAGTTAAAAATAAATAGCAAACATGCAGATACATTTTTGGATGCAGACTGGTTGCACCACTAATACAAAAGTAGATGGTATCAATGTGAAAATTGTTTGCCCTACATTCACATGAAAGTCATCCATTGGATATTACAAAGTAAAGCAGTCCTGGTTTACTGCAGTGCAAAGCAAGCCATCAATGAGATGTCTAGGAATTTCTAAAAATGTAAAAGGAACATTCCAAAGTAACATAGAAGGCATACACCAGATGCAATTTCACACTACCATTCCAGCCTGAGCTGTGGCTTGCCTCTTTTCACCCAAGGTAGGTGTTTCATTTACAAAACTGACTGAAATCTTGCTTAGCTGAGACCAATACACTTCAGAGGCTCCGAAGATATTCAGCCTGCAGGAAAATTTTATGGTGAGCTTTATACATAAACAGACACATTTTAAAATGAAGCTAACCAACTTATTAATCATTCATTGTCCAAACTCAAATATTCCAGTACAGGGTCATGAGCATCATAATCACTGGGCACAAGGCAAGAAACCTACACAAGACACCAGTCTACCTGACCACACTGTCGCTCTCAAACTCACACTCACTCAGTATCAACATGTTGGTGACCTTATGTGGTGCTAGGAATTGTTATCCGATTGTAAAAGATTTCACTCAAAAAACCATAAATAAATATTGTGCGTCTGTCATTTCTCAGGCTAGGAAGCGTTATGTGGTTTTATTTTTTCATTAAATGGTTCACACACAGCTTCAAAGCAAGTATTTAAAAATAATTTAGCTTGTTCCTTTATAAAATATAATTTATGATGACGATGAAATGAATTTAAATACTTAAGTACCCACCAAATGTTATTCATTACTAATTTATCAACATGTTATGAAAAAACAGTTACTGCCAAATTTTACAAATACTTATTTTTTCTTCTTCATCTCTTTTATGTTGACATGAAGTCAGAGGAATCTACAAGTGAAAGAAAATAAACCTAATTTAAATTATAATTACTGCAGCTGAATAGTAAGTGAATTTAATTAGCAATCAAAACCTCATAATAAATGAAAAAGCTCACCAAACCGATCTCAAAACAACCAAACTAAATAGAAAAAAATGAACATACCATTTAAACATGTTGTGAATTGGACAGAGACGTACAAAAAACAGAACATTCTGCATCTTTTTAGTTCAAACCATCTGAAGGCAATTAAGAGCATGTAAAATTCATCACCATGATCGAGGAAGGTATCATGTAAACACTATGCCAGTGTGGAACAGAACAGCAAAAATGTAAGTAAAATAGAATTATATCTATTAAAAGTATAATTATTATTTAAAATATACATCAATTTATACATCAAACTAATAGTATATAAATATTTTAGTAAAATTTCAGTAAAAATAATAAATGCAAAACAATGTGTAGCATGTACTACTTCCATATTATTATATAATTGAAACATAAAAATGATTTCCCATGAGGTATATAATGGTTAAGAAATGGAACAAAAAAAGCAGATTTTCATCACTCTTCACTTAAGGTGATGCACACTCCAAGCCTAATGGTGCTCGTTCAGCATCACTAACTTCATCGCTGCTGTGCTAGTGTATGTGTCAGATTAAGCAAAGCACGTTGTCTGTGCATCAGAAAGCATGTGTACATCTAAGTAGTTTTAATTCCTAAAACTCAGTGTCTTTTTTAACATTATTTTATTTGGGGAACACTACTGTGTTAAGTTAGCTAGAGGTACAATGAAAAGACCAAGTGTCCCAAAATATTTAATTTTTATTTAAGAATAGCAACCAAATAGTTGTAATACAAATACTTCTTGTTTCTTTTTCTCCTGTTAGTACCTCTCACACACCTCTCTTCTCCCACCTAGTGGCATAAGTACAGAACACAACATACTCCCCTTTTACCAAAGAATAGTACTACAATTACAGTTTTTAAGTTATACATCACTAGCATTGTAATGAATACCGAATTACATCAAACATACTTATTTATGTTACATAGTCCTTAAACCAACGAGGAATTTCTCTCACATGGACTGGAAGAATGTGAGAAACCTCACGGTTTGGTGTCAATGTATAGGGTGGTCTAGATCTAATTATGCAATTTTCATTACGCTATAACTTATTAAGTTTATTACATAGAAAATCACCCAAATAATCCTGGACTATCGAGAAGTGTGCGAACTGACGACATGAAAAATCGTCATCGCGGTGAACTGGAATCGTCCCCTCATAAATCAAAGTCATCTGGATGACCTGGATCTGCATAATTAGATCTGGATCACCCTGTAGACTCGAGTGGTAGTTCCACCATAGTATCCCTTGTCACAGGTGCATTTGACTTGCATACATGGGGAGAGTGACATTTTTATCCATCTTACAGCAGGTAAATACAAGGAAATTTCTTTTTGAATTTTCACAAGTTGCAAAAATCTTGGATGTGTGTTTGGAACAGGTATTGGATTCTGACTACATACCTTTTCTGCTTTTTTGAAAGTGAAGGGTCTACGCTCGGCTCCACTTCTAGCATCCATATAATTTTTTATTTTCTCTTGAAAGGAGAAAACTATCATACCAAGAACATTATTATCAGCCTTGCATGAAACAGGAGTAGGTATTTTTCTGCCATAAAGCTATTCGAAATGAGAAATTCCTGTAATAGCGTGTTGTGTTGCATAATATATCTGAAGGAATTCTGAAACAGCTGCCTTGCAGGGTTTCATTCGCGAAATAGCAGATTGCATACAACTGTTGAGAATGCAAAGAAATCTTTCAATGGCACCATTTGCAGCTGGATGGTATACTGAAGTGCATATGTGTTGTATGTCTCTTTCTTTCAGGAATTCTGCAAAGTCTGCAGGTGTGAATTGACGCCCATTATTTGACACAATGGCATACTGTATGTACCGGTATTTCCAAATTTGCAAAAGACTTAAGTGAGGAAATCTATAATATTATGAGTAGTGATAGCAGTAGTGAAGGCAGCTTCTGGCTACTTGCTATGATAATCAATGAGTTTTAGAACATAACAACAATTCCAGACTGATGTTTCAAATGGACCCACCAGATGTATTGCCTGCTTTTCACAGGGTTCAGATGGAAATGGCACAAGTTGTATATGTACGTCAGAAGGATAGGCTGTCTTGCCAGAAGAATGACACTGTAGACAGTTTTTAACTTGAGCGGCTCAGCCACCAGTGTAGCTTGTGTAGACACTTTTTGGTTCTGACAAGAGAGACAGTAGCAATGAAATGAGCATCATGAAACACAGACTCATCTTGTGCACTGAATTCATCTTGTAACTGGATATATGTATGCATAACTGTCAAATGTATTAAAAGAAGAAGGCCAATCACAGGTATTCTGACTCTGAAGAGCACACAGTTCACTGCAAGATTCAGAAACAAACTCACCTGGTGACAGGGCAGTAAAAGCAGGAGACAACAATACCCCAAACTCATATTCATTGTCAAAAATGTCTACAGCAGTAGTACGCAAAAGCAAGCTAAAGAGGCAATCAGCAACACGATTCTGTGACCAAGGATGATGAGCAACAGTATAGTTGAAGCACAACAAGCTTCCAATCCGTATGCTTGTGCGATCAGACCCCTTTGACGACAGCAGAGTGGTTAGTGCTTGACTATTAGTGCAGACTAAATTACTGTATATGACCCCACAAGTAAGTCCTACATTTTTCAACAGCCCATACATATCCAAGGGCCTCTTTTTATACTGTTTAATATTTCCTATCAGCAGTAGTAAGAGTACTAGATGCAAAGGCACCAGTGTGTTCTGCATGGCCACAGTGGACTTGAGCAAAGACAGGTCCAAGCCCGTATCATTTGTTTCAGTAGAAACTGCAGTGGGTAAGTCAGGATCAAATAAAACCAGAGGTAGACTGTCAATCAGTAACTGTTGCACTGTCATAAAACTGTGCTGAGCTTCCTCAGCCCAAGAAAATGTCGTATCTTGATGGAGGCAAGCACTCAGGGATTCTACAATGGTGGTAACATTTTCAAATTAACTTATTATACCAAGAGTAAGTCGAAAAAATGAACACAACTTAGAAACATCAGTTTTAGCTGAAGCATGCAGAAGAGCAGTAAGATATTTCTAATCAGATCTCATCGATTGTGCCATAACACATAACCCAGAAAACACAGACTGGCTTGAAATGACATTTTGCTTTGTTTAGCTATAATCCTGCATCTTTTATGTGTTTAGGAACTGTTTGAAGTATACAATCATGGTTGTGTTTGTCCCCACAAAATGATGTTATCTAAGTAGTTAGCAAAATTAGGCAACTTCTTCAAGGTTGTAGTGAGCATTTTTTGAAAAGTGAAGCTAATGCTAACCTGTATGGGACCCAGCGGAACATAAATAATCCTTCCTGAGTATTAAAGACAGTCAGGTCACAACTGTCTTCATGAAGCAAAAGTTGGAAGTATGCACTTTCTAAATGAATTGTAGAGAACACTGTTGTTCTTCTCATCAATTATAACATTTCCTCCATATGAGGAAGAGGATAGATTTCTTAAGCTCTCACACGTTAACAAACAACTGAATAAAACCGGTCCTCTTTTGGATAACCACAGCAGGCAAGACCCAGGAGAGGCATCATCTCTTTCAGTAACTCTGCGCTGACATCATGCTAGACTGATAGAGGTAAACAAAATCATTTTTGTCATACTGGAGTCTAATACTTTAACTTTGTGTATGAATCCTTCCGCACAACGTAGGGTAACAGGTGGTGATGGAGCTATAGAAAGGCTGATCACAGGAACAGCAGTTGTGGTAGTATAAAACAAGACAGTACTGCCATTAAACTACAGACAGGATTTTTCAGAAGGACACCTTTTCAATCTGACAGTTTCCCACACCTCTGGTTTCCACTAGTGGGTCCTAGGGTTGTCACCATGAGATGCTGAGACTGCCTTAAGACCACAGCTTTTAGCTAGGGCATCCACAATTGAGCTTTTGAACAGGGTCCATTCGGATACAATGTCTCTGAGCTCACTGTGCACATGGGAGATGTTTTCATGAACGGAGGCCTCAGCTAGATGTTACCAAGACACCTTAACTGCTTGCCTATGCTTCCCCAGTCTACACTGCCTCCACCCGACCTTCAAATCCAATTCAATACCAAGTGGTGTTCAGTTGGCAGCTCTGCCCATCTCTTCACCTGAGTGTCTAAAACATATTGCCTCAACCCACAAGACACAACAACAAAGTCTGTCATTGACCTTCAACATAGAGTGCTCTGTACCAGGTACACTTATCATGCTCCTTGTGTTTGAACATACTGTTTGTTATGGACAATCCAAACTCCAATAAGATTTCATTATTCTGGCTCAGATCCAGCAGACCTTTCCACCTTATCTAGCCTCTCCTGGTATCTCCACGATTCCTGACATGAGCACTGAAGTCACCCAGTAAGACTTCTGAGTTTGCAGATGCTTCCTGTGCCTCACTAACCTTCTTTAAGAATTTTGAAAACTCCCAAAAGTGTTTTGGTGCACACTGTATGTAGAAATTAGGGTTAGGGTTAGGGTTAGGGTTAGGGTTACTGATCAGCTTCACAGCCTCTTGTTAACTTTCTCAAGCTGGGCCCA
>JANRMT010062848.1:2467731-2480396 GCA_026402145.1 Polypterus bichir lapradei
ACTGATCAGCTTCACAGCCTCTTGTTAACTTTCTCAAGCTGGGCCCAAAATATATTTTTTCACAGACTGATAAAGCATAAGGATGAAAACAAAAAGCAATTATTTATAACAAAAAGGTGAACAATTTAACTTATTACGCCCTGCGGTGGGCTAGTGCCCTGCCCGGGGTTTGTTTCCTGCCTTGCGCCCTGTGTTGGCTGGGATTGGCTCCAGCAGACCCCCGTGACCCTGTAGTTAGGATATGGCAGGTTGGATAATGGATGGATGGATTTAACTTATTAATAGGTAGAAGTATATTTTTGTGCATAAAAGAATAATAGTTTGTAGGTATGTTATTCAAGTGCAAGCTTATTAAAAACACACACCATGGTGACATATTGAATACTGATTCAGCTTCATTGCTGCCTACACCTTCTAATTAGACATAATACCTAGGTGCAGATAGCATTAAATCTACCAGTAATCCAAAATATTTTTATAGGAGTTGGATGATTTTTTTTAACTATAATACAATTTACCTTTTCTGCACATACATAAAAACACTGCACAACAATTTTTTTCAAAATTCTCGCTTCCTGAAATGTTTTTGCTGATTGTGACAGGTACCTACTGGGTATGCACAAATATAATTTTGGTTTTACTGCATCACATAGGAACTCTGAGAAATAGACATTTATATGTTTACTGACAATAACGTATTTATTTCTAGTTGCCCTGGTATTGTTTCTCCATCGTAGCAATGTCCTGGTGAAACCTTTCACCATGTTCGTCACTGACAGCACCGAGATTTGCGGGGAAGAAGTCCAAGTGTGAGTGGAGGAAATGGATCTTGAGTGACATGTTGCACTTCATTGTCTTGTATGCTTTGAGAAGTTTGTCTACCAGCTGAATGTAGTTTGGGGCTCTGTAATTGCCCAAAAAATTGTCAACAACGTCTTTGAAGGCTTTCCAGGCAATTTTTTCTGGCCCAACTAACAGATCTTCAAACCACTTGTCACTCATAACATGTCTGATCTGGGGGCCAAAAAAATGCCCTCTTTGATCTTAGCGTCAGTTATTCTTGGGAACATCTGTCTTAAATAAATAAAACCTTTGCCTTCCTTGTTCAGTGCTTTCACGAAATTCTTCATGAGTCCCGGTTTTATGTGAAGAGGAGGCAAAAATATCTTTGCCGGAGTTGACAAGCAATTCATGTGCCACATTTTTCTGTCCTGGAACTAACTTTTTACGGATTGGCCAGTTCTGTCAAAAATAGTGAGACTCTTTCGCACGGCTGTCCCATTCACAGATGAAACAGTACTTTGTATAACTGATCTGCAGTCCTAGTAACAAAGAAATGACTTTAAGATCTCCACAGATATTCCAGTTGTACCTGCTATACTGGACGTGCTTCAGCAACAGTTCCATATTCTCAAACGTTTCTTTCATGTGTGCTGCATAACCAACAGGTACTGAAGGATAAACGTTGCCATTGTGTAGCAGAACAGTTTTCAGGCTTAACATTGACGAATCAATGAAGAGACGCCACTCTTCCAGGTTGTGATCACAACCCAAGGACATTGAACAATTCTTCAATGTCACAACAGAAACATATACTGTCGACTTGTGCAAAAAATTTGGTTATATCATGATGTCGGCCTCAAAACACAGATATTTTCATACCTGGTGACAGCAAACACCATTCCTGCAGTCTCGAACCCAGCAGCTCGGCTTTTGCTTTTGACAGACCCAAATCTCTGACCAAATCGTTCAATTTGGACTGTGTTATCAGATGTGGATCGCCTGATGAGCACAGTTCAAAATCTGGGTCAATGTCACGGTTAGTACCCTGCAGTACAGTTTCTTCATCTGGTTCGTCTAAGGTCCAATCCTCTGGTGATTTCGGAATTGGAAGACTGTCGTCATGTGGCACGGGTCTCATTGCTGAAGGCAGATTAGGATATTCAATTGACTTCTTGTTTTTGGCAGAGAAACCAGACACATTAGTCAAACAGAAGTCCATCACATGGTCTTTCTGTTCTTGCCATATCATCGGTACAGCAAACTGCATCGTCTTTCGAGCGCCTCTGAGCCAGGCTCTCAGACTGACAGCACATGTCGCACAGCAAATGTGAGGCACCCATTCCTTGTCTTGATCACCAATTTTGAAGTCGAAATACAGATGATAAGCTTTCTTCACAAGAGCAGTTATCCAATGTCTCTGAGGCGCAAATGTATATTCACCACAGATATAGCAGAATGTATCGCGGCTGTTACGACATTGACAAGACATATAGCCCAACACCAAAACATCTATAGCATCAAGCTTACTTACTGTTATATTGCTACAGATACTATACTTTACTATACTGATACTATACATAAACACTGACTATCTATATTAACCAAATGAGCAGGATCGGTGTATGCAAGCCATCTTTATAGCATGCTTAGGCAGCATCAAGCTCGTTCAGACCTGCCCAGGATGTCAACTTCCAAAGAACAACTTCCAATCTGGCCTGATTCCATGCCTGGACATGCCCAGGCTGCACAAACCATTGTTGATAAGTCACTTATGGGAGCGAAAATGTTTGGATACAAATGTAAGAAAAAAATCATGACAAAACTGAAGATGTCTCTGAAACGGTACTTGATGGGTACATTTTGATGTGATATTCGTGATCAGCACCCAAAAATCTATAAGAAACACCCAACAGTGTTCAAGAAGCAAAAACTTTGTTGTGCAGTGTAATACAGAAACTGACTTTCATCCTTGTCTGCCCTGTCTTCAACTAAAATTCTCTGTCCTCAGATACAATGTATTCCTTATAAAATTAAGTGATTTGTCCAGAATCTGGACACCCTTAAATATGAACATACTGTATATATAGCCTATGCCTATTGTGTAACTGATTAAATGAATCTTAATTAATCTTACTTTATCTTGTCCTGATTTAAGTATTTATTTTAAACTGCACAATATATCTTCTTTGGGTATTCCAGTTTACATTCCAAGTTCTGAGAACCTACAAAATTGGATTATTATTAAGTCTAAAAAAGTTCCAAATGGGTGGATGTGGTGGGTATTTTATCTTTGGAGCTGACACAGAATGCCATATAGTATTGATCAGTGACTTTCACCAAAAAATTATTTGCAGTGAATTTGGTGTTTACGTTCATGCTTGTTTATTGAATTATTTACTGATGATTTGGCTGGTTTAGGAAAACCTTTTGCCTAGCACCCCATAATGGTTTGTGTGACATCCCCAGAAGCTGTAACAGTCAAAACTGGATGGAACCCCACCCCCCCAGGTATATAATGCTGATTGTTTGCATTACAGACTCTGTGGTCATTAGTTAGTGGAAGAACAGATAAGTAAATAATGCAGGTCCTCAAAATTTTATTTGTATAGAACATATACAACATAAAGGACAAGTTATCTCTGCTTATTGCCAAATGTTCAGGTCGATCTTTGAGTTCCACATCATTATAAGAGAAGAAGGCACATGCCCTATGTATGCATAATTAGCCATGTGGAGATAAAAAACAAACCTTGAATGAGCCTGACACCCCTTTTCCATAACCCCCCAAGCACAAGAGATTCTATGAAATAATAATAACAAAAAATTCATTACTATTTACAAGACATTTCTATCTTTTTGATAGAAGAAAAACTGCAAAGTATCAGCAAAGACAGTTTGAAGAGCCTTCAGTGTGACTTCAAAAAATAGAACAGGCCAGCAGCTTCAATCATGACAGGCAGCTTTGAATTTTCTGCCTTTAAAAGGCCCATATATTTTTTCTGACTTTAACAACAATTTTGGCATTTCCTCTTTGTTTTGACCAAACACGGTGGTGCAGTGGTTGGCACTACTGCCGCACTGCTCAGGTCACCTTTTTAGCCACAATAGTCGGTCCAGTAAAGTTGGCAGAGGTTTCCCTAGCTCCCTGGGACATTTTCAAGATGATTGCACCCTTATAATCCAGTCAAATCTTGTTCAGTTAGTCCTTCCCCATTGACTTCAATGCATTTTGCAGAGTTCAGCGATGTTCACAAACACTTCTGTGATTTCTCCGAACTTGAGGTGAAGCGAACACCATGGAGTTCACTCATTACTAATGCTGTATAACTGGTACCCAGCTTCTTTTTACTTGGACATACATAATACTTGCTTTATAAAAAAGCTATTCTGTTCAGACTTTTTTCTCTTTCTTCTTCATTACACCCAATGGTACAGGACCAGATTATTAGGTACGTTTGATTTTATATGTTGGCTTAGAAACCTCAGCATGTTGACTATAAACAACATTAACAGTAGAATTGTTATTTTGCAGCAGACCTCTGTCACTGAGGTTTATGACAACCAGGTTAGAAAGAGGGGCAGCTTAGTTCTGTTGGACAGTTCCCATTCTCTTTTTCCTAAATTTCATCTCTTACCATTAGGCTGCAGATTTAGGTTCAGAATGGTAAAAAGCAACAGACTGAGAAACTATTTTATTCCCAGAGATATAAACATTTTCAATTTTGTTACTTGTAGTGATGCTGCTAAATTAACTGAAAATGTAATTATTCTTCTTTGTACTTATCATGAGTGTGTGTACTTATGATAACACCAGTTAACTAGCAAGGAGGGTGAGTTGAGCAGATGGAAAGAGTACTTTGAGAGGTTGATGAATGAAGAGAGAGAAGGTTGGATGATGTGGAGATAGTGAATCAGGAAATGCAACGGATTAGCAAGGAGGAAGTAAGGACATACCAGTGGAAGCATGGAGGTGTTTAGGAGAGATGTCGTGGAGTTTTTAACCAGATTGTTTATGGAATCTTGGAAAGTGAGATGATGCCTGAGGAGTGGAGAAGAAGTGTACTGGTACCGATTTTTGAGAATAAGGGGATGTGCAGAGCTGTAGTAACTACAGGGGGACAACATTGATGGGCCACAGCATGAAATTATGGGAAAGAGTAGTGGAAGCTAGGTTAAGAAGGGAGGTGATGATTAATAAGCATGAAAGAGCACCACAGATGCAATGTTTGCTCTGAGGGTGTTGATGGAGAAGTATAGAGAAAGCCAAAAGCAGTTGCATTGTTTCTTTGTGGACCTGGAGAAAGCATATGACAGAGTGCCTCAAGAGGAGTTGTGGTATTGTATGAGGAAGTCGGGAGTGGCACAGAAGTAAGTAAGACTTGTACAGGATATGTACGAGGAAAGTGTGACTGTGGTGAGGTCTGCGGTAGGAGTGACGGATGCATTCAGTGTGGAGGTGGGATTACATCAGGAATCAGCTCTGAGCCCTTTCTTATTTGCAATGGTGATTGACAGATTGACAGATGAGATTAGACAGGAGTCCCCTTGGACTATGATATTTGCTGATAACATTGTGATCTGTAGCAAGAGTAGGGAGCAGGTCGAGGAGACCCTGGAGAGGTGGAGATATGCTCTAGAGAGGAGAGGAATGAAGGTCAGTAGGAACAAGGAGCACCTGAAAGAAGAAGAAGAAGAAGAAGTTGTATCTGGGTAACAGTGTCTTATGTTTTGTATTTTCCTGCTACAAACAAAGTTCCCTCTGGGATGATAAACTAGTCTACCTAACCTAAGCTAGATTTTCGGCATGGCTTTTATCCCCAGGTATTAAAGAGTACTCAACTGTTTGTACTGACAACTATATCAGTATATCTGCTGCGTGTTCTTAAGTATATGTCCAAGTGGTGCATTTAAATGTAATGTTATATTTGTTCACTTTTGTTGCACTGTACTACTGTCACCAGTCTGTGAGAGGCAAGCTAGTGAGAACATGACAGTAAATGTGAGGTTGAATGTTTCTCCAGTAAAGCAATAGCATCATGTCTAGGGTTGGCTCCTGTTTTGCACCCAGTGCTGCAGGACTGGATAAGCAGGTTGGCAAATGAATGGATTAACTGTTTCCTGATCATATAAGTCTTTCTGGATTGCAATGTAAAGTAGTTCTTCTGCTCTCATACTTTCCTTTAGCGAAGTCACCTGTTTACCGACACATCCACATCCGCTGTTCTGCCATTAATAGCTCAAACCATACCATCTGTTTTGGTCAGTCAAAATCAACGGCCTATGAGTGTACAGGGTGCTAATAGATAAATGTCATTCATCATTTCTCTGCGTGCCTCATAATAAATAAATGTATATATATAATCATATAAATACAATAAACTGAGTAGAAAGTAGTCATTAAATATTATTTTTAAAGTAAATGCAAATAATTACATTGGTAACTCCAGAAACAAAATCTAAGATTCTTCAACGTATATATTATTTTGATATTTGGTTTTGTATCTTACTATAAACTAAATTATTTATAATATGCAGATTGTAACTCATATCTGCTTGTTGAATAGACACTGATGTTCTCTGGTAATTGCTAAAAAAACAATTCATTCAAAGTGAATAAGGGTTATTTTTAAATTTAATGGCAGGTTTCAGAATTAATGAGAAGCAGAGTCCAACACCAAATGAGCAACAATTCCCTTCTGGAAAACACAACTCAAAATGTCTTCATAGTGTGAGAATTGCTAGGCAATTGGAAGATAGTGGGGGAGCTGTGTTTTGGAAGATGTGCTTTGATTGGCTGTCTAGTGAGTTCCAGGCTAAGAATAAACACCAATAGAGTGAGAGGAGTTGAATGAATAGCGAACACATGAATGAAACTTAAGCATTTGAGCATGTGAGCCCCTTACTAATTATCACACTGAAGGATGAATCTTTACCTGGAATACCTGTTGTTACAAGGACTCACTCCAAGACTGTGTGACTCTGATTAGATTAATTGGACACAGACAACAGATTTACAGATGAACACTGGTTCCACTGCTGACTTTTTCTATTAGCTCAAGTTCAAAAATTACATGTGTGATTTTTTAAGCATTTTTTTCTGACTGTGCATTATTTTCATCAAAGAAGTGTAGGTAAGCTAAAAATATAATATTAGAATGGGTGTTTGTCTACTATAAATCGACTGGCTCCCTGTCAAGGGTTGGTGGGTACCTTAAAACTAAAGTTTAAGGAATAGATGACAACAAACTGAGACCTTGAAATGAATGTATTGATTTAGAAAATTGATGGATGGAAATAGAAGGGGAGTAAGGCCAGGTGGATTGGAGGTGGATTCAAATTGTTCTATCATGATGTGGATGGGTGGAAAAAAGGGGTAAGAGTTATTCTGAAGGAATAATATGTCAAGAGTGTTTTGAAGGTGAAAAAAGTGTCAGACAGAGTAATGATTATGAAGCTGGAAATTGGTGGTGTGATGATGAATGTTGTTAGTGTATATGCACTGCAAGTTGGGTGTGCAATGGGTGAGAAAGAAGATTTTTGGAGTGAGTTGGATGAAGTGATGAACAGTGTACCCAAGAGACAGAAAGTGGTGACTGGAGCGGATTTCAATGGGCATGTTGGTGACGGGAACAGTGGAGATGAAGAGGTGATGGGTAGGTATGGTGTCAAGGAGAGAAATGAAGAAGGTCAAAGGATAGTGGATTTTGCCAAAAGGATGGACATGGCTGTGGTGAATACATATTTTAAGAAGAGGGAGGAACATAGGGTTACGTACAAGAGTGGAGGAAGATGCACACAGGTAGATTAAGAGTTGATCTGAAGGAGATTGAAGACTGCAAAGTGGTAGCAGGGGAAAGTGTAGTTAAGCAGAATAGGATGGTGGTCTGTAGGATGACGGAGATCAAGAAGAGGAAGAGAGTGAGGGCAGAGCCAAGGATCAAATGGTGGAAGTTGAAAAAGGAAGACTGCAAGGTTGAGTTTAGGGAGGAGGTGAGACAGGCACTAGGTGGCAGTGAGAAGTTACCAGACAGCTGGGAAACTACAGCAGATGTAGTAAGGGTGACAGCAAGAAGGGTGCTTGGCGTGACATCTGGAAAGAGGAAGGAGGAAAAGGAAACCTGGTGGTGTAATGAGGAAATACAGGAGAGTATACAGAGGAAGAGGATGGCAAAGAAGAAGTGGGATAGTCAGAGAGATGCAGTAGACAGAGAGAGGTGGCGAAGGCTAAAGAAAAGGTGTATGATGAGTTGTATGAGAGGTTGGACACAAAGGAGGGAGAAAAGGACCTGTACCGATTGGCTAGACTGAGGGGCCGAGCTGGGAAAGATGTGTAGCAGGTTAGGATGATAAAGGATAAAGATTGAAACGTACTCACAAGCGAGGAGAGTGTGTTGAGCAGATGGAAAGAGTACTTTAAAAGGCTGATGAATGAAGAGAACGAGAGAGAGAAGAGGTTGGATGATGTGGAAATAGTGAATCAGGAAGTACAACAGATTAGCAAGGAGGAAGTAAGGACAGCTATGAAAAGGATGAAAAATGGAAAGGCCGTTGGTCCAAATGACATACCTATGGAAGCATGGAGGTGTTTAGGAGAGATGGGTTGGAGACGGTGGCACTGATCAGAAAGCAGGAGAGTTGGAGGTAGCAGAGTTAAAGATGCTAAGATTTGCACTAGGTGTGACGAGGATGGATAGGATTAGAAATGAGTACATTAGAGGGTCAGCTGAAGTTGGACGGCTGGGAGACAAAGTCAGAGAGGTGAGATTGCGTTGGTTTGGACATGTGCAGAGGAGAGATGCTGGGTATATTGGGAGAAGGATGCTAAGGATAGAGCTGCCAGGGAAGAGGAAAACAGGAAGGCCTAAGAGAAGATTTATGGATGTAGTGAGAGAGGACATGCAGGTGATGGGTGTAACAGAACAAGATGCAAAGGACAGAAAGATATGGAAGAAGATGGTCCGCTGTGGCAACCCCTAACAGGAACAGCCATAACAAGAAGAAGAAGAAGAAGAAAATTATTAGATAGAAGGAGACAAGATATGTAGAATATTGAAAAACTACCTTTAATTCTGGAAAGTTTTTAAAGACTGTATGAAAATGAGGAGCTCCTGCTGACTGACAATTTCATAAAATTGTAACTTCATCAGTAGATATTATTTTTACCTTGTGTGAAAATTACTCAGGTTTCTGCATTCTATGATGGGCTTTCAATATCACTGACTAATTACAGGGTTTAACTGTGTGGAAAAAGTGCAATTTAATTCAAATTCACTTTTCTAAAAACTTTCTACCAATTATAATTACCAATTGTCTGAGAGCATGATTTTAACCTGACCTCTTCTACTCTTAAATCTGAGTATGGCTTGGATACAGGAATCTGTGTCTAAATTATGTGCAATCTCTATGTGTGCAGCTCAAGTTGTTAAACAGGTGAAGATTACTCCATACCTTTTGACTAAGCTTTGTCCTTTTTTGACAAAAAAGGGACCAAAATAATCGACTCCAACATTAGTGAAAGGTGGTTTATTTGGTGCTAGGCGATCTTCTGGCAAATCTGCCATTTTTCGCTCACCTGCTTTCGCATTGTATTTTCTGCACGTAGTGCACTTTGAAATAATTTTTCTGATAGATGCGTTTGCTTGAGGTATCCAGTATTTTTGCCGTAGTTCTGCTAACAAATAATTATGTCCACAATGTCTATGTTTTTGGTGAAGATATCTAATTAGGAGTGTAGCGATATGTGAGATTTTATGAACAATTACAGTGTGCTTGGCCTCCTTTGGCATAGCAGATTTGCTGAGTCTTCCTTTAACTCTTAATATTCCTTCTTGTACAACTGGATCCAGTTTGATGATTTTACTGCCTTTCTTTATAAGTTGATTTTTACATAAGGCTTTAACCTCTTCTGGGTAAGCTTGTAGTTGACTGAGGCGAATAAGTTTGTTTTCTGCTTTAGACAAGTCTTTTAGAGACAGTGGCTTTAGTCTCATTGATGATTTGTATTCCTTCATATGTTCTGTGATTAATGTCTTTTGTTTTTCTGGGCTGTGTCCAGATTGGCTTACTGTATATTGAATTGCCTTTCTCTCTCCTTTCAAACGCAATAGCACTTCTTTAAACCTAAGGAACCAAGCTATTGCTTTCTTTAAATTGTACCATTCTGAATAGTACTCTACAAGTCTATTAATTGGTTCAGTTTTTGCTTCTACACTTACAAAATTTACTACACACCTTTTGGATTTCCGGATTGTTGCTAGTAGACTGGTCCAGTTCATCCGGTCTCTTAGGCCATTCATGCTCTGGTTGTAGCAGGAAGTTTGGGCTTTGTATCCAAATCTTATTTTTGATGAAGCTTTCTATAGTCAAACCTCTTGATACCTGATCCGCAGGATTTTGTGCAGATGAGACGTATCTCCATTGTGAGGGTTGCGTGTGCTCTCCTATCACTGCGATTCTGTTGGCAACAAAGGTTTTGTAGCGTGCACTTCCATTTGCAATGTACCTTAGTACTGTGGTGCTGTCAGTCATAAAGATTGATTCTTGCAGGGGAATCTGTAGTTCTTGTTTTAACATTTTGTCCATTTTAACTGCAACCACTGCTGCTGTAAGTTCTAACCTTGGTATAGTGACAGATTTTAGTGGTGCAACTCTTGATTTCCCCATTAGAAATGAACAATGTCTCTCATTTTCTTTGTTAGTTAGAAGGAGGTAGGACACAGTGCCATACCTGTTTTCTGAGGCATCTCCAAAATGATGCATTTGTGTGGTCATTATTTGACCAAATCCTGGCGGTTTATTGAACCTGTCTACATTGTAATCCACAAGTAGCTGCAAATCATCCATCCGTTTTTTCCATTGCTGAACATACTTAATTTCCACTTCTTGAACCCATGCATATTTCTCTTTACACAGTTCTCTTAGAATAAGCTCGGCAGGCAGTATGACTGGAGATAAAAATCCAAGTGGGTCATATATTAAACTGACCACTGACAGAATACAACGTCTTGTAGCAGGCTTATCTTGCAGCTTTAACTGAAACTTGAAACTGTCAGTCTGTGTGCACCATTGAACTCCTAAGGCTCTTTCAACTGGTAAAAAATTATGACTCTTTTTGATCTATTACCCTGTCTTCTTCAGGAATGGACAGCAAGACTGCTCTGCTGTTACTTATCCATTTTGTAAGATAAAATCCCCCCTTTGAGCAAAGGGTTAGAAGATCTTTGACCAATTTTATGGCATGTTCTTCTGTATCAACTGACTTTAAATAGTCATCCATCCATCCATTATCCAACCCGCTATATCCTAATTACAGGGTCAAGGGGGTCTGCTGGAGCCAATCCCAGCGAACACAGGGCACAAGGCAGGAAACAAACCCCGGGCAGGGCGTCAGCCTACCGCAGACTTTAAACAGTCATCAACATAGAAATTATTTAACACAGTGTTAACTGCTTCCTCTGGAACTGTGCCTCTTGCATCCTCTGCTGTTCTTCTTAAGGCATAAGAGGTACAACTGGGTGATGAAGTAGCACCAAAATGATAAACTGTCATTTTGTATTCCTCAAGTTCATTGTTTAGATTACCCTCAGGCCACCATAAGAAATGATGAAGATCCATGTCTTTTTCTGGAACTTTCACTTGATAGAACATTGATTTAATGACTGCCATGAGAGCGACTGGTTCCTCTCTGAATCTTGTAAGAACTCCAATGCGTATATTAGTTAAATCAGGTCCTTTCAGTAACTGTTCATTTAGAGAAAAACCTTGATAAGTGGCTGAACAATCAAAAACCACTCTTATTTTTTTTTCTTTGGATGATATACTCCATGATGAAGTTTGTACAACACACTCTCTTTTTCAAGGGTCCGCTGTTTAGTGGATACCTTGATAGCATATCCTTTGTCTAAAATGTCTTTCATCAAAGTTTTGTAATCCTCATGGAATGTTGGATACTTTTTAAGTTTCCTTTTAAGTCCTATAGCACGTTGTCCTGCACAACAGTTGTTTGGCACTTTAAGAGTTTCATCTTTAAAAGGCAGGTTAATACAACAGTGTCCATCCATTAGTTTTGCAGTATCTGAGGCTATGCGCATGAATTTAATGTCTTCCTGTGACATTTCTTCCTTTTTCTCACAGCTGCATTCTGGAAAGTCTGTATTGTATTGCTGGAGTAACATTTGCTCAACCTCTTTTATTGTCACATAATTGACTGAACATCTTTTTAATCTTTCATTGTCTGACTCCTTTGTAAAGCAATTAACCAATCCATCCTAGAACTGTTCTCATTGCAAAAGGCCCGTCTCCTTCTCTATGTATGATTTCACATGGCTCCATGACTTTACGAGAGTCTGTGCCTATTAACAAACCTACTTCTGTATTTATTTGGGGTAGATGCACATCTTTAAGGTAAGGCCATTTCATAATATCTTCTTGAGTAGGAATTTTATCTTTATATCCAGGTATAGCATTTGCTGTATGCATCTCTGGTAAGTCATAAAATGGGTTTTCTTCTAGCCCACAGACTTGTATGCTGGATAAGACTTTACATTTTAATGGCTTTTCTGGATTTTCTAAGGTGTCGAGATATAGGTGCGACTTTCTTCCTGAAAGGTTTAATTGCCCTTGTAAGCTCTCTGTGCAAAATGTGGCTGACCTACATGAGTCTGTTAGAGCATATGTTTCAATATATTTTTCGTTCCCTTTGGACTTAACTTTAACTGGAACCGCAGCTAAAACACCTTTTCCAGCCCCGGTAGCCATACAAGATTCTTTCGGTATTATGGGCGCATTTGTAGAAGTGCCTTTCTGTTTTGATTTAGCGCTCTCTTCTTTAAGAGCTTTAGTTTTATCATCAGAGTTCTTTTCTTTATTTATATGTAAAATAA
>JANRMT010062848.1:2480796-2513618 GCA_026402145.1 Polypterus bichir lapradei
TTTAGTTTTATCATCAGAGTTCTTTTCTTTATTTATATGTAAAATAATTGGGAGAAAATGAGAACATATGCTGCATTTAATCTTTTCTTCACACTTTTTGCAAAGATGTCCTTGTTTTAGGCATTTAAAGCATAAGCCCTTAGATTTTAAAAAGTTGATTTTACTTTCATAACTTAAATTCTGGACTGCGTTGCAGTCATTAAGATCATGCTTTTTATCACAGAAAAGACAGCGCTTACCGTGTATATGTTCAGTCGTCTCCGTTTGGTTTCCCTTTTCTACGGTAGCAGCAAAATTTGAGACAAAGTTGCCCTTTCTGATTGAAGTTTAGTTGTAGCTGAGTTGGACGGCTTTCTGTCGTCTTGGGGATGGTCCTTAATTGAAGTGTCATAATCATTGTGACTTCCGCTCACACAACTAATACTTTCATTGGGGGTTAGAAATTTCTTTTGACCCCCAGGTTCAGATGCCATGGCTGTCCACAAGGTATTGTAGTTAAAATCCTTTGTAATTTATACAGTCTCGCGAAAATCACTAGCTTTTCTAAAAACTTTCTACCAATTATAATTATAGATGGGTAGTTTAACAGCTTTGTTTTGGAGCATATTATGTACTGAGTCAATTTACAGTGGATTAATGAGTCATTTCTAGAGTCCCATATGGGTAGCACTACTGAAAACATTTTTTTGACCTACAAAGATGTTTAACTGTGAATATATAGCAAACTTATCACACTAATTGTATTTGCCAGTATCTAGTGCTTTCAGCATTTCCAATTAGATCTCGTTCACTTCTCTGACCTCTTTTGGAGCTTTTAGGCAATATAGCAATGTCAGCCACAAAGACAGACCCAACCAATGATTCTGTTACAGCACCTATCGAATTTAGAAGTTGTTCAAAGTGCTACTTCCACTTTTCAATGACATCGCCAGCTGAAGATAACGTTTTCCAACCAATGTAGAAAACAATCTCTGTGATATCTCACTTACCCTGGGGAGGTGGTCTCCATTTTTAAATATAAGAAGGTGCGTCCCAGTTAGTGAGCGATCACACTCCTCAGCCTACCTATGAAAGCCTATACTGTGGTACTGGAAAAGAGACTATATGCTATAGTTATCTTGAGATTCAGGAGGACCAATGAGAATTTCATCCTGGCCATGTAACAGTGGACCAACTGTTTGAAAGGTTATGGAAGTTTGGAAAACCTATCTACATGTGCTTTGTGGACCTGGAAAAAACATGTGACCATATACCCTGTGGTATCTTGTGTAAGGAATTAGAAGACTATACGGTTCCAGGGCTGCTCTTTAATGTGAGCACTGGACTCCACTAAAGGTATGTCTTCTCTTCCCACCTGTTCATAATTTTCATAGACTGGATAATAAAAACATAGTTTAGCTTTGGAGAGTATCCAGTTTGTTAAACCTAAGAGTTAAATCTCTTCTGTTTGCTGATGACATCATCATGTTGGCCTAAGTCTAATCTCCAGAACACTTCACAGCTGATCGTAATGCAATTAGGATGAGAATCATCACCTCCAAATCTAAGGTCATGGTCTTCTTACATAGAAAAATAACTTAGGCTCTGCAGGCAAGGGGCAAGCAGCTGCTCCCAGTCGAGGAGTCCATGCACTTCAGGGATTCCTTAACAACTAAAACAGAGATGATTATGAGATCAACTTCTGAATCAGTGCAGCACCAAAAGTGTAAAGCTGTCATGTCAGATTGGTGTAGTGAAGACAGTAATGCTGTCAGTTTATTGGTCAGTTTATGTCTTTATCAAAGTCTATGGACATCAGCTCTGGATAGTGAAGGAAAAAATTTTATTGAAAATGAAGTTTCTTTGCAGGGTTGATATGGTGAACAGCTAATAGGGCTGTCAGGAAAAAAAATTGTGTGGTGGGGGGGTGTTATATTTTGGTTGCAACCCCTCAAGAGAAGCTTTACTTTGAGTTTCAGCTGTGCTAATAAACAGTGAGGTAGGAATAAATACTCACAAATTAAATTTACAGTAGTAGAATACAATCAGTCCCATTTTTAGTTTATCATTTAATATTTTATTATCCTACTATATTAATAACTTTTGCTCAAAAATGATTTAATTTGGTTGTATTTTTCACTTCCTCCAAATTGATTTATGGATCTTCAGGACAACATATTTATAAATTTTACTGAAAGATAAATGTGCTATACAGTCATATGAAAAGGTTTGGGAACCCCTCTCAGCCCGCATAATAATTTAGTGTACTTTCAACAAAAAGATAACAGTGGTATGTCTTTCATTTCCTAGGAACATCTGAGTACTGGGGTGTTTTCCAAACAAAGATTTTTAGTGAAACAGTATTTAGATGTATGAAATTAAATTAAATGTGAGAAACTGGCTCTGCAAAAATGTGGGTACACTTGTAATTTTGCTGATTTGAATGCATGTAACTGGTCAGTACTGATTACTTGCAACACCAAATTGGTTGGATTAGCTCATTAAGCAGTGAACTTCATAGACAGGTGTGTCCAATCATGAGAAAAGGTATTTAAGGTGGTCAATTGCAAGCTGTGCTTCCCTTTGACTCTCCTCTGAAGAGTGATAGCATGGGATCCTCAAAGCAACTCTGAAAAGATCTGAAAGCAAGGATTGTTCAGTTTCATGGTTTAGGGGAAGGCTACAAAAAGCTATCTCAGAGGTTTAAACTGTCAGTTTCAACTGTAAGAAATGTAATCAGGAAATGGAAGGCCACAAGCACAGTTACTGTTAAACCCAGGTCTGGCAGACCAAGAAAAATACAGGAGCAGCATATGCACAAGATTGTGAGAATGGTTAAAGACAACACACCTCTAAAGACCTACAAGAACATCTTACTGCAGATGGTGTATATGTACATCATTCTACAATTCAACACAATTTGCATAATGAACATCTGTATGGCAGGGTGATGAGAAAGAAGCCCTTTCTGCACTCACGCCACAAACAGAGTCGCTTGTTGTATGCAAATGCTCATTTAAAGAAGCCAGATTCATTCTGGAACAAAGTGCTTTGGACTGATGAGACACAAATTAAGTTATTTGGTCATAACAAAAAGCGCTTTGCATGGCAGCAGAAGAACGCCGCATTCCAAGAAAAACACCTGCTACCTACTGTCAAATTTGGTAGAGGTTCCATCATGCTGTGGGGGCTGTGTGGCTAGTTTAGGGACTGGGGCCCTTGTTAAAGTCGAGGATCGGATGAATTCAATCCAATATCAACAAATTCTTCAGGATAATGTTCAAGCATCAGTCACAAAGTTGAAGTTACGCAGGGGTTGGATATTCCAAGACAATGACCCAAAACACAGTTAGAAATTAACAAAGGCATTCATGCAGAGGGAGAAGTACAATGTTCTGGAATGGCTGTCACATCAAGTCTCCTGACTTGAATATCATCGAAAATCTATGGGATGATTTGAAGCAGGCTGTCCATGCTCGGCAGCCATCAAACTGAACTGAACTGAAGAGATTTTGTATGGAAGAATGGTCAAAAATACCTCCATCCAGAATCCAGACACTCATCTAAGGCTATAGGAGGCGTCTAGAGGCTGTTATATTTGCAAAAGGAGGCTCAACTAAGTATTAATGTAATATTTCTGTTGGGGTGCTCACATTTATGCACCTGTCTAATTTTGTTATGATGCATATTGTATATTTTCTGTTAATCCAATAAATTTAATGTCACTGCTGAAATACTACTGTTTCCATAAGGCATGTCATATATTAAAAGAAAGTTGCTACTTTGAAAGCTCGGCCAATGATAAACAAAAATCCAAAGAATTAAGAGGGCTTCCCAAACCTTTTCATATGACTGTAAGTAAAATCTCAGCTTCAGCTTCTTTGCTACACAAACAATTCATACTCAAAACAAAAATAAATTGCTAGTAATGTACTTTATCCCCAAGCTGATTCACAAATGATAAGAAATTACCAAACAAGAATGTCTGAAAACTGGGAAGGCTGCTGTTGTAGTGTTTCAATATGTGGATGGATGAGTGCCAATGTGTCGCTTTTGCTGTGAATTAATAGTCAGTGTAGTTATCTGCCTAATCACAAATTATAATTGGTTTTAGGATGCAAGTTTAAAGAAGGGAAAATGTTCCAAAACACCTCTGTCCAAAACTGAGGTTTCAGTTGTGGGTATGATTCAGTTTTTCAAAGCAAGTCCCAGTCAGCACTGCCCTTTAGTCTTTTGGCTTCTACTATTACAAATACCAAGTCATTTACTCCTCTTTCTATAAATGTCACGTTCTGCCACAATTGCAAATATAACAATATTCATTCTGAAATGCACATTGAAAAAAATGTAATTTCTAATTAGGAATCTTTGATACCACATTAAGCAGAGGAAGATATGATGTTTTATTGAACGTCTTGAATGTTTTTATGTGAAAAATTGTATTGCCTTCCATGAATGCACTTTTTAATATACTCCAGATTTACAAAATAACCCCATCATGATTCCAGTCTTCCTTTTTCTGCGTGCCCAGCACTGTAACCTTTTGTCACATCATTAAGCCAACTGTTATTGAGCTCCCAGAATTCAGTTTAATTTTATTTAATGCTGTTCACAGATCTATTGTGTGGAGTGCTGCACAGATACTTAACATTCACAACAGACCACACATTTAGTAAGTGATAAGAATGTCAAGTTTTCTAAAGGCCAAAAAACATGTTGAAGAGAAATAGAACTCCAGGTAAAAATAACTTTAGAGGAGATACTTACCTGAAGGTTGAAGGCTTATTTTGTAATTCTCACCTCATTAGAAGATGGTAAAAATAAATAGCAGTAGTACAGCTGGGTTGTGCAATTCCAAAGACTTTACCTTGGTGGTAGTCTAATTCTGAGTCTAGCTTGTGATGGCACAGATTTTGTCATGCTCAGTGGTCTGAACAGATCACTTAGCCAAAAGAGGAGTGAAGCCAAACACCTAGGAGAATAAAAGGGTAATGGACCCTTATATGCCACTTGATATGGTGGCTGCATTAACACAGCTGTAGCAAAAAACAAAATGATCTAACTGTATATAATGACATTTTAACAACTGACATTTTTAAATCAAATGCTTAAAGTTATCCAGTGTCTAAGGGGGTATTTTTAAAGATACCTCAATGGCCTAAACTAGATGACTATGAATTAAAACATAAAGTAAGTAAAGCACCATGTGAAATCTGCTGTCTAATGCAAGTTTTGGCTAAACAAAATACAACATGATAAGAAACTACAAAAGTATACAAGGGTCAGTCAAAAGGTTCCCAGAATTATGATATAGCAGGAGTGTGAGAGATCAAATTACGCACACATTGTTATGGAGGGGAGCGCAACACATCTGTAGACCAGTTACAACAGGTCTGGATTGACTTTGGCTTATCATATTGTTTTAATAACCATTTAAGTTAGACATGTGCATAATCATTCAGTGCAATGTCACAGTTTGAACAACATGCTAACATCAAGTTCATGTGCAAATTAGAGAAATCAGCTTCAGATAAGCTAGCGGCACTATATTGCGTAATTTGATCTCTCACTCTCCCCCTATATCACAATATAAATATATCATATAAATAATAAAATATATTAGATAAAGAAATTAAACCACAGGGAGTACACATTTGGGAGAAAATGTAAGCAGTTTATAAAATGTTACATTAGAATAACTATACAGCAAACGTGATAAACGGCACAAAGATCATCAGAATGGTACAAAAGGGTAAATGAAATGACTGAGTTTATATGCAGGAAAGAAAAATGGGAAATTTTCAGCCTCAAACTGTAACACTGGTGGAGTTTCATGGATAGGCCTAGCATAAGAGCTACAGTACATATGGTAAAAACCATAAAGCAAAAAAGAGCATTTAAAGTTTAATAGGAAAGGTTTGGAACGATGAAAAGGAGGAATCAGAAGATAGCAACTGTTGGGTAGGTTGCAATAAGAAAAGCAACAATGACTTGTGCAGCTTAGACTTGTGCAGCTTTCTAAGTTGTTAGTTGATATTTCAAGGTGATTTGATACTGAACACAAACCAAATGTGTTCATGTTTTATGGGGGCTAAAGTACTCATTATATTTTCAACTTGTACTTTCTACTTGGTCATCCGTTGATTAATACCCAAAAATATGATACCATATCCTGTCTTAAATTTCAGGCTAAAGTGAGCATTAATATATTTTGAATATATATAAATATCTCAATATTTTCCCTTTTCTTAAAAGATGAAGGTCAAGTCTGTCTTACAGCCAAGAACTGCCTGAATGAAATGAGAAAGTTCTTTGATTCAAGTGAATACATTTCAGTGTGTTAGAGCTAAACAACTGAAGTTGCCCAGTGGAGGAACTGAATCCATCACATAATACGAGTAATTATGAAGATAAAAAAAGAGGCTGCATTTCACGCTATTCAATAAGATGGGAAGAAAAATGCATGCTGTTAATTCACACGTCACAGTGTTTTTCTATTTGGCAAAGATGTTGTTTCATGCCTTCAGTTTCATCATTAATTGTAATATTTTGCACAATGAGCCATAAATAACAGATTAACTGTCAGCTTCCAGACTTTTGATTTTTATTAAAGAAGCTTCTAAACAGAAAATACTTTTGTGGAGTTGTTTGGAATGCTTTTATTACATCTTCTCCTGCCATTCAATAGGAAAAATTTAGTTTTAGGCCATCACTTCATGCAGCCTTCACTAAATGACATTCACTGTAGCAGAGAGACACTGAGTTTTAATTAATATATGACAATAAAAAATAAGGAATATTTATTTCACAATGTTATGACACTGGTTTTACAATTTCTATTATTATTACATTATGTATTTGGAAGGTGATATATAAAATAAAGTTTTTGGTCCACCAAGGTGTCAGCTCTCTTTTCAGACATGGATACCTTCTGTCTGTGTCTGTATATTCTCCTGAGACTTTGATTTTAAAGATAAGCAGACAATTTGACTTGTCTGTGGGCTGTTATTCCAGAAAGTGCCAATTCCAACAAGCCAGGATTAGTTTAAGTGGTTGACCTGATGGTTTATTTGCTATAAAGTGGAATAATTATTACTTGCATGGCCATCACAGTGTGTGTGCACAGACATGTAACACCATGAAGACATTTTTGTATGAAACGGAGTTGGGTACATGGAAAGATTTCAGATTTACAGCTTTTTACTTGTTTGTACTTCAAATGTATGTTTTTGAATATTTAAAATATTTACTTTGAACCATTTGAGCACATATGTTTTTGCTGCTTTTTTATCTCTTTAGGAGATATTGGAGATAGGTAGGCATTCAGGTCTGACCACTTTAGGTTTGGTAAGCAAAGGAACTCCTGCAGGCTGTACAGTGACTATAGCTCTTACAATTAATGGTTCGGTATTACAAACTGCTCTTTAGTCTCACTGCTGCAACCACACCAAGAGGACTTGGTGGCAAGTTTTATGCCTCCCAATCATTTCATTATTTATTTTTTACCTACGGAGTAATTGCATATAATTACGAAATACTGTCCAGACAAATTTACAACACAGATCTAAAGTTGAGGACATGTTGACAACTGCCACAGTCAAAAATTGTATTTTCTATTACTGTTTAGTAATTTGCATAAACAGCTCCAGTACAATAAAATATACATTTGTGTTAACTTATATTCATTTGTACTTTGTATAAATATTTTAGATGGCAAATGTTCTAATAATAGTCTACAATTCATGATATTATATAATCAATTACTGGCTTCATTTTTGACAAAGCCAGTTAAAGAGAATTTTGATAAGACTCCGACTATACCTTTCTTGCCTTTGTCTGTGGATAGTGGTCTGATTACTGGACTCAAAACACAAATAAATGGACAAAACTCATTTTACAAAACGAAATGAGACAATTCATTAGTAACAAATATTGTTAAAAAGTAGTATATGAAATTATAACACAGAATTGAAAGTTCTAAGTTCAACGTATTTTTTAACATTTTGAGCGCTATAAAAACAAAAAAAAAAAACTGAAACAAGCCCAGATTTTGGTTTTGTCATTGATTTTACAAGCTTTTTTCATACAGGGTTCTCTTCGTAGTACATGGCTCACATAAATGAGATGCAATGTTAAGTTATAAGAATATATTATTTGCCTTCTGTATAGTGGGTTTGAGTTGAAAATCCTTGCTAAAGCTATAGTGTTACATAACTTATTTAACAATGATGTTTGTTACACAGTAACAGTTACACTGTGCACATGAAATTATTCTGAGTATTCTGATAAATTATTCAGGTGTGTACATTCATGTTGTGTTGATCCATGGTTGCTTTCCTTAATGTAATCTATCCATCAGATTATGTGCTTTTGCCTTATGTTTTACAGGAAGATTGTTCCATCCATCACTGTAGTCCAGCTAATGTCCAGGAGTTTAGACGTGGAGGTCCACATTCTAAAACATTTTTTTCTTCACCTCCTTTAAGGCATAAACAACCTGACACATTTAGCTGCATTCTGCTTTTTAAAGAAAGGGCATGCGTTCTCCTGTTTCAATGACAGTTCATTTTTGGATTTTAGTCAAAAATCTACCGCTTTGACATGGGTGCCTGAGAATGCCCAATAAAACTAGCAAGAAGCCATTTGCTGACTGTAATTCTCAGAATGTTTTTAGCTCCTGGTGTCTCTTGGTCCCCCAGGGTTGGCGGGCATGTTTGCGTAACTTGATTATCATGCCATGGGAGGAGCTTATTTATCAGATGTTGGTTAATATTCATTTGTGACAAGTAAAGGCCACAGAGTCAGTTACGCTAAACAATGTAAAAGACCCCAGACAACTGTCCACTATATAATGAAGAAAAGAGAAGAGAAGAGGCTTTTCTGTTAAAATGGCATTGGAAGTGTATTTTTAGCAAAGGCCTTGTGTGCCATTGAAAGAGCAGGCAAAGAGAACAGCTCCTGTCTTGAACACTTTGTTGGCTATAATTGCAAAGAGCTAAAATTTAATAACTGTAATACATTACTTCCCTTTGAATAACACACTGATGCAGTAGTTTTCACTTGTGACTCACAGTTTTTGAATCCTGTGTTATAATCTCAGCCTCGTTACTCTATGTGCAATGTTTATATGATCTTCTTAGGTGCAGCCAAGGGATTGAGGAAGTCTAGTTTAGTGATCTCAGGATCACATATCTGCTTATTGCAGATGACGCGATCCTGTTGTCTTCACTGGGTGCTGACCTCGCCATGAGCACTGGGGTGGTTTGTGGCCAAATGTGAAGCAATTGGGAAAAGAATCAGCACATCCACGTCTAAGATCAGGGATCTCAGCTGGAAAAGGGTGGAGTGGCCTTTCCTAGTTGGGCTGGAGGAGTTTAAATATCTAGGGGTCTTGTTCAAGAGGGAAGGAAAAGGGGACTGAGAGATCAACAGGCAGATCAGCGCAGAATCAACAGTTAAGAAAACATTGTATCTGTCGGTTGAAAGTGAAGAGAGAGGTGAGTTGAAAGGGAATTCTTTCAATTTCGATTTATATTTCGAACCTCACCTATGGCCACCAGCTTTGAGTAGCGACTGAAAGAATTACATCCTGAATACAAAACAGCAGCTTTCTTTTAAGGGTGTCTAGGCTCAGGTGTAGATATGGGGGGGAGCATTAACATCCAAGAGGATCTCAAAGTAAACATGTGCATCGAAAGGAGGTGGTTCGGACATGTGATTAGAAGCATCTCCCTGAGTATGACTACCCAGGTGGAGACACTGAGGCACAGCCAGGATACACTGAAGAAATTACTTCTTCCAGCTGGCCTGGAAATGCCTCTATATCGCCCCAAAGGCGCTGAAAGAGGTAGTGAAGGAAAGAAATGTCTGGGCATCTTTGCTTAGACTGCTGACCCCATGACCTGAGCCCATATAAGCAGTAAAAAATAGATGGATGGATGGATAGATGGATCCCTTCTCTAGGTGAACTTTCTTAAGGGATTCTGGCTTCTTCCAACAACCCAAAGATACATGTGTAGATTAGGGGAGATTCTGTTTTGAGTAAGTTTGAAATGTACACAGTGAATCTTGTGATAGACTAGCACATTGTCCAGGGCTGGCTCTTACCCTATGCCCAGTGCTGACAAAATGCACCCATCTCCAGTTGATCCTGTTTGAATAAGCAGGTTTATAAAATGAATCAGTTGTTTTCTGAGTATGTATGAGTAAGTGTGTGTGTCTCAGTTTCATGTCTAAATTAAATTTGCTGCCTCATACTTCCTTTAGAAGTACCTCCAGGGAAACAAGTTGAAAAATCTTCTGTCCTCATGGAGTCTATTGCAGTAGATCCATGCAGCTGCTTTGAGGATTCTTTACTCCTTATAAAATTATGATTTATCATTTTTTGTGAATTTCTTTGCTCCTACAAAAATCTAATAGGGCTTTTCAATATTCTATGGACATCTATTGTGACTTCTCCTGTTGAATTTCAAAGGGCTGACTTGATCTTTTGAGCATAATAATTTGGCTTGAAAAAGAAAATCAAGCCAGCCAAGCCAATCTGGATAACTAGTACTTTAAGACAGTGTTCATCCTTCTTTGTAGCCTGGGAAAATGATTCAAATATCCTCTTAATCAATCAGCAGATTTATTTTTGGCATATACAGTACACTGCATATAGAGTGTGCTGGAAAGGTTTTTGAAAGTTCATTTAATTCAGAGTTCTACATCAAGAAAACCTTATGACCTGCTGGGAAGCACATTTTGATTAAAACTATTTCAAACAAGGGTGCATTATTACTGATTAGATTAAGAAAAAGTCTGCTAAACCTGGTTCTTTGCTTGAGAGCAAGGTCACCAAGGCCAGCAGACCATAGCTAGAAATGCCAAAGAGAATAATGACCTCTGAACTAATTTCTCTAATTTTTCTCTTGCCACCACAGGGTACGACTGACCCTCAATGTGCAATCTGGGACTTTTCCAAGACGTAAGTTATTTCCATTTTTTTTTTTTTGCAATTACATATAGTGAAGGATAAGAAATGTAACAGCAGTTATTCAGATTCCACACCATTGATACACAAATAGCATATATTTTTGTATCTTTAATAATGAATCAATATTTGCTCACTAAAGTACTTTTCTAGTATTTTAAATATGAAAATGCAAATTTCAATGAATGTTTTAAAACAGTGTATAATTGCATGTCATTTTCTACAAAATGAAGGAAAGAAAAGCAGCTACTCTGTGCAGATTTTCCCTCGTCTGGCATTTGTTGGCAGCGCGGACTACCTGCAGTGGGTGTCTGGAGGTTTTGGAGTAGTCAACCATTCAGAATGAACAATTTTGCTTTGCAATCATCCTGAACCTTGGAAAGTGACAGGCTGATATTAACAGCACTAATTCTTCCCCTCATGATGTGTTAATTTTATACCTCATCTTTAATTCTTTTACATATGTCAAATGAAAGGAAAACCTTCCCCAGTATATCCATATAATCAAAGCTGTTGTGTAACTCTCAGACTTCATATTGCTTTTTGAACATTGAGAAAGAACTAAATGTCTGACAATAGTCTGTGAATGTTCAAATTCACAGAAGTAATAAGAACTCCTGTCAACAGGAGCAGCTTACAATGCACTACTAGCATATTCAAGGCACATGTCATCAGCATTATAGGCCCTATTTATATACTACTGTTAAATGTAAAACAGTGTCCATTAATATCAGCTGCTTCACCCAATGTGGAAATCTGCATATTTGTAACAACATACAGTAGTAACATATAATGAACATGCACAGGATTGGTGAAGAGGAACATAGAGGAATTGATTTTATGTAATGTAAAGCAGCAGTGTTTCTGCATACTGATACTTATCTTTCTATCTCTTCTTCCCAGACGAAGCAATGAGAGATATGGAGGCACCGGTGAACTTAGGGCTCTTAAGGTTCACACTGTGGTTGCAGATCTCTGGCACTAGCACCTGGTGTTGGAGCTTTAACAGGTTTAATTTACCTGTTGTAGACCATCGCCTGACAGATCTGTATTTACTATAACATCCCTACCCCGTTTAACTTTTAAGTGAAACCTCAATGTTGATACCCAATTACACCTTAACCTTTGAGATCAGAAAAATGTGGGAAACAAGACCACGTTAATATTAAAGGATTTAATCTTATATATTATAACACACAATAAAGTACACAGAAAAAAGATTAATTGCAGATCATATTCAATATAATACTTTAGCTTGTTGCCTGTTTAAACTATTAGCTTCTATAATACAATCAAAGAATAAGTTGTAAAATAATATCCTTACAATATAATTCAGCAGTGATGACACAGATTCAGACGTTATCATCATTGTGATCTCTAACCTTTCAAATCTAATTGTGATTTTATTTAGTAATTTGGGACACAAGTGCAAACAAACTCTTACCTCCTAATGAACTTATTGCCCTGTGGTCATTTTCTTTTTTTTTTTTTTTAAGTATGATAACACATTGTAAATATAATTAAGAGATACATTTCTTTACATAATTAATAATTCTGTATTTTATATTCTATTTCAATGTTTACGTGATTTGTTAATTACTTCAGCACATAATAATTAGGGAATAAAACAGTTTGTTTCAAAAGTACATTTTTTTGTGCAGAACTTTAAAGAGATTCTGGTTTCTGTGGTTTTATCTGATATCCATATCGTCATGGGATCTGGGTGGTCTCCTGGCCTGGGAACCCCTACAGATGTTGTTTTTATTCAGCTTAACTGGAGTTTTCTTTTATTTTTTCGGTCCTCTCTGGGCATCTGACATAATCATTGGACTATCATGTAGAGACTTGAAAAACCAATTCTATATTTAAGGACTCTAATTCTCTTAATGGGCGGCACTGCTGCCTCACAGTTAGGAGACCCAGGTTCGCTTCCCAGGTCCTCCCTGCGTGGAGTTTGCATGTTCTCCTCGTGTCTGTGTGGGTTTCCTCCAGGCGCTCCGGTTTCCTCCCACAGTCCAAAGACATGCAAGTTAGGTGCATTGGCGATCCTAAACTGTCCCTGGTGTGTGTGTATGTGTGTGTGTGTGCCCTGCGGTGGGCTGGCTCCCTGCCCAGGGTTTGTTTCCTGCCTTGTGCCCTGTGCTGGCTGGGATTGGCTCCAGCAGACCCCCGTGACCCCATAGTTAGGATATAGCGGGTTGGATAATGGATGGATGGCTAATTCTCTTAATTATATATTATTTGTTCTTTATTTTTCTTATCTATCTATCTGTCTATCTATGTTGCATGTAACTACATATTTGACATTATCATCAGTGGTCTGTTTCCTTGACAATATTAAATGAAAACTTTAGTTATGTATTAGACACACCTTTGAGTAGTGAAAAAAGCACTAAATAAATGTAAAGAATTATTATTTATTACACTTTTAATTTACGGATGTATGTTCAAGTTAATATAAAGAATGTTCAGCATTTCTATAATATTCCATCCATCTAATTCTTCTTGAAATCTTTTTACTCACTTCAAGATTCCAGGGAGCTAGTATCCTTAAATTATTTCTTCAAATAAAGACACATTGCATAATTAACCAATCAGCTTGTGAGAAATGGTCTTGTAGCCACTTTTCTGTGTTAAAGAACTGTGGTAGAAAGTAATTGGTACAAGATCCATGGTGTGCAGTTTAAATGTTGTTCTGTCATTAAATAAAGGGACAACCAAAAATAATAAATGGCATTAGTTTATAGAACAACTTGGGAAATTAAATCTTGAAATAAAGCTAAACATTACTAAATCTCTTACTAAATCCCTCTTTATGATTAAAAATGCTTTTTGAAAATTAATTAAAATGAATAAAAATTGCACAAAGAAAAGAGACTACAATGACTTGTTGTAGATGCTTTTTCTAGAGTTAAGGTGCCATGCTAAAAAAATGAGGAATGGTAGTGTATCAGAGATATTCTAACATGCCCTTGGGTAATATCAAGCACAAATTCCATTGTATTTTAATAGTAAACAGAAGGCAAATATTGCAGCAATAACACAATGACTCATTGGATACTTAACAAGAGAGTCTTGTAATTCTCAAAGAAATAGCTATAAGATGCAAAAGTCACTGTTTAGCAGTTATAAAACCGGCTTTTACAACCAAGCAGATCTTTGAAACATTGTAAGTAATCTATATTACAAAGCAGGGGAAGAAGACATTGCAACAAAAATACCTGAACAACACACTACATAAGCAAGCACGTATGAATGCAAAAGAACATTCATATATTTTCTTTGAATATTGTCTACTCGGTTTGAAGAAACCATCAGGAGTTCTGGGTACGCATCCAGGGGCCCATAATGGCAAGGGAGCCATCCTGCTTGATGAAACGATGCAGCATCTGTTGGCCTAAATCATCAAGTTGATGCCCCCCATGCGATTGAGTCTCACTCTGTAATCAAGCGTGAAAAATACCGCACTGCACTGTTAAAAGTATGATCTACACCACAGTGTCGAACTCCAGTCCTGGAGGGCTGCAGTGGCTGCAGGTTTTCATTTTAACCATCTTTTTCATTAGTGATCAGTTTTTGCTGCTAATTAACTTCTTTTGCCTTAGTTTTAATTAACTTGACTCAGGCCCCTTAGTTGTCTCTTTTTCCTTAATTAGCAGCCAAACAAAAACGAGACACAAAACGAGCCGCCACATGACCAGCTCACCTGTGCCCATCACACATTATAAAGAAATATATAAAGAAAGGTGAAGGTCTCAGTAAGGTTGATCTCTTGGGTCACCAAACATTTTGACGGTGTTCTTAGAAAAAACAGAAAAATCAACAATTTTGGAAATGTCTGCTGTGGCAGAAATAGAGCAGCAACAAGCCATTGAAATAAATAACGGGTTTAATTTACAGCAAGAATCAGCTTCCTGTTAAGAGATTGATTGGAGTTTGAAATCCCAATTTAGAGCTGGTCATCTGTTGGCTCGTTTCATGTCTCATTTTAGTTTGGCTGCCATTTAATGAACAAACAAAATCGATTCAGACGCCAGAATCCTTAAAAACAAGGGCTATTAAAATGAAAGGAAAAGAAGTTAATAAGCAGTGAAACCTGGTCACTGATTAGGAAATTGATTAGAATGAAAACCTGCAGCCACTGTGGCTCTCCAGGCCTGGAGTTCGACATCCCTGATCTACACTCTGTTAAGGAGTAAGCCACCCAGTCTTGTGTCTACCATATTTTTTACCTCTTCAAAATTTACTTGAAATCTTACAATACTTAAAATTTCTTTATATTCACATCTTATGTTTGTGAACAGTATTTAAAAAAATAAAGTGACTGATCTTTCAAGTACATGATAACTCACAGCCAAACACCATGAAACCCTACAGAAATAAAAATGAACTGATAACAGATGAAGAGATTAAATCTAATCCCTGATACACAGGCCAGTAGATATATTATAGTCAAGCTACCGGCAAAATAAAAAAAATGGTTTTACAGCTGCAATTTGAATTAACAGAGGTTCACTGACAGACCGAAGCATAGAGTTGCAGATAGTAGTAGTCATGAAGCTAAAAAGTATACAAGAGAGAATGTAGGAGCAAAGTCACTTTCTGGACACTCAACGGACAAACAATTAAACTGACCATTTTAATAATTCAGTCTAGAAAATTGCACTCAATTCACTTGTACAAGTACATCAAATTGGGTAACTGATAAAACTTAAGCCTGCAAAGCATCCGACAGCCACTTTGCATGTGTGTTTTAGAAGAAAATCAGGTAGTCAGTTGAATAAATATGTTTTTAGATAGACATATGTAATTCTACACAGAATTATTTTATGAATTCTTTGATAAATTATATTTTGTTACTTATCAAAGCCTGCACTTCTTCCAGTAACAAATCATTTATTGCTTCCCCCCAAATCTGCAGCAATCTGTACTCTTTATGCAAAAAAAAAAAGATTTCTTTCCGTGGATGCTGAAACCCACAGCAGGGCATTGGCCCTTTTGTGCAAAAGCTGCAGTGATTTAGGAATCATTACATTGGGAAGCTCATTAAACTCAGGGTAGGAACAGCTTTGTTTCTCTGTCACTCGATAATTCTTTTGAAGTACAGTAAGATAGCAACAAAACCGTGACAGATAAAGAACCTCCTGTGTGCAGTATTGGAGACTATGCTCCTTGTTATTGGAGATTGTGTTCAATGTATGTGATAAGTAGAAACTGGAGACAAGACCTTTTTTATTAATTTGACCACTTAAAGTACTGTATAATTTAGCAGTATTCCTGAAGCCAACTTATGTTCAGCAATCAATTGATAATCAGTGCTAGAATATGACTGATTATACAATTTTGTATCAAGTACTATCATTTTAATTGAGTGGCCTGAATACATTTATCACAACGTATATTTATGGCATTGAGTCAAAATAATACTCCTCAAAAAGAAGATAACATAAAATTGTTATTATTTTCAACAACTGAGGCCTAAGTGAAGGGTAACTCTAAAAAGGAGTTTTCCACTCAAAAACTTTTCACCACAGGCGACATAAAACCAAAATAAAAGAACCTTTCAAAGATACATAGGCATGCCTGTTTGTCACTGATAAATTCAAAGATGCAAAACATATTTTGACAAGGCTTTGCACATTTTACTCCATTTGCAAGGACAGTCAAAAGCAGGTAATCTGAGAATCAGAAGAGTGCATGTTTATAATTTGTGAGCTGCCTAAAGGTTTGTCAAAATGTTTAAAATAATTTAATAAAGTTTCATCGAAGTGTGCTGTAGACAATTAATTCATACAATGACATTCTTAGTTTGAAAACCCAAGGTATTTAGAATTGTGGCATAATAATAAAAATAATAATGATAACAAAATAATAGCTAATCAAGACCTGGAAGTTGTACAAATTCTGGACAACATTCAGTTCCTGAAAAAAGGTAATGGACAAATGGCAGGTGCCCTAAGCATCACCAGGTTAGTAACAACACATACAATTAAAATAAAACGTGGAATATTTCAAGGAGATTTGCTGTCCTCTCTCCTCTTTTGCCTTGCATTGAATCCACTTTCTACAGTTTTGGCCTCATGCAATAATACTGTTTGTAAAATTAAAGGTCAATGTCATCTTATTAACCACCTACAATAGACAGATGACCTAATGCTCTTTGCAAAAAGCCTCCAAGTTGTTAAAAGGCTGTTAGACTCAGTGGAGACAGTCACCTGGGATGTAGGCATGTCTTTTGTTTTCAATAAATGCATTATACTCTCTCAATACTGTAAAAGAGCCAATAGTGTCAAGCAAGGAACACATTCTATTCAAATGCCAAGAGTTTGTGTAGTTACACCCAATCAAACCTATAAATACCTGGGGATAAAGGACTCTGGCAAAATCAGTAATAAGGAAATCCCTTACAACTTCAGACAGAAATATTCAAAAGGCAAAAGACCTTGGCAACTAATACGAATAAATGCATATCTAGTCAATTTAATAATCTTCAGCTTTGCAGAAGTCATCTGAAATTCAATTGCTCAACACAAGATCCCACAAACTCCTAACTGTCAATCATTGTCATCAAGCAAAAGATGAGATAGAGAGATCATATCTATCAACCGAGGAGTGTGAGGGAACTTATAAACACTGAGTCACTCTGCCAAAGATCAATCATTAACCATGCCCTATACTTCAAAAGAAGAGTGGCCAAGGCAGCCAGTGTAATCAGAATACAGGACTTAAAAAAGTCTAAATATTCCATCCAAAAAGACAGTCAAGCATTTTATTTAAAAAGTTAGTCTGAGTATTGAACAATTAGCTGAGAAGACAGCTAGTATGCACATGAAGAAATTAAAAAAAATCAACAATATTACCATAACTGGAAGAGGAGACCAATGCAAAGACTGTTCCAAAACTTTGTTGAAAAGGCTCAAATTGATAGCCAATGGTCATTTAGCTGGATGAAACTGCAGTCCATCATGCTGTGATTTTGAAGCCAGTGTTTTTGCAAGATCAGGCAGTGAAAACAAGTATTACATAAAGCACATCCTCAAACAACAAGGAGAAGATAGTTTTATCACCTAGGTAAAAATGTGATGAGACTATCACATTAACTATGCTTCTGAAGCACTGACCAATAGTTTCTATTTATGGCATCACAATAACATTGTGCTGCTACAGCAGCCCGTGTTAATATTGTTATTAAACTGTTGGTACGTTCCTACCTCCACCCCCATTTAATTAATACATTTGGTATGTCCCTAGCTCCCTTTTTGCTATTGGCGCTGCATTTGTTTTTACTTTAGTTCCCACCATATTGTATTTAGGTTAAGGAAATTATCGTCTTTTTACCTTAATGTTATCAATGGTTTTACGTCCTAATACTTATATTATTTATGGCAAGAAATCTACATTAAAGTATACGGACTCTCCGCCTTGACTTCTTGGTGAGTAAACTAACTGTCCACTTTCACTACAACCAGTTGGGCGACGCACACTCCGTACAGATTGGGTCTTGGGAGAGAGGCCTTGCTAATACGGCGTTCGGGGACAGAATAGTAAAAGGACGGATTTCTAATGCCTGATCGTGTCAAGCCCGGGGCTAAGCAAAGAACTGTTCCTTAAGTACTTGTCATCGTTATACCTAAAACGCTGAACCCTTTAAACGCTACTAGTCAAGGACAGCTCAAACGGAGACTATCTTTTTCTGTTTTTGTCTTTGTTCAGTTTACTTAGTAATTTTACTTTCAATTTCCACGCAGTTGAAGGGCTCTGTACAAATGTTGTTTATTGACTCACTGCGTAGCGAAGGAGCTGGAACTTTCGCGCCGACACCGCTGCGCCGCTGTTTTGCTGAACTTTCCGTGACCCCTGCGTGCTCGCTCTCGGCTCGGCCCCGCCCAGCGCTCCTCATCGCAGTATGTCTCAGCAGGAATCAGCGCATTCACTAGAATTGGAGTCCCAGGAAGCAAAAGGTTAATTACTCCCACCTGAAGATGATATTGGGATAGAAGGTGAACTGTCTGCCCGTCCTAAACACACAGTTAAGCCGTCTTTAAAAATCAGAGAAGGGTTTGAAAGTCAAAGGATAGAAATGTCAAACAGACTTTTAGATTTATGGAGCAAAACTATTCATTGCATTGCCATTGCTGATGATGCCAGTGACAGTCCAGAGCAATTAAAGGACTTGTTTGCAAGACTTAAACATACCTATGAGAACTATAAAAAACATTTTGAGAAGTATTATGCCTTTTTGTCAAATATAAACATGGAAGAAGCATTACAGGAGTTAAATAGCATTACTCTCCTTGATCAGCAAAGGCACATCACATTTCTTGAAGTCAAGTCAAGGTTAAAAAATAGGATAAGGCAGTTTCATGATACTGCATCCTGCTATTCTGTCTCGTCTAGGCACTCTAGAAAATCATTTAGATCTCTACGATCAAATTCCCAGAGATCAGACTTAAGCAACCAACTGGTTTTAGCCCGTGCAGAAGCAGAGGCAGCTAAGATTCAGACTACTTTTATTAAAAAGGAAGCAGCCCTTAAGGCAGAAGCAGCTCGCATGCAAGCAGAGGCTCAGTTAGAGGTCCTCCAAACGCAACGAGCGGAGGCAGCAGCTTTGGCCAAATTGAGTATTTTGGAAGAGGCCGTAGAGGAAGAGGACGAAGTCAACCATCCCCTCAGGTTGACCACCACAGAAGATTCCGTAAAACGAACTTCCCAGTTTGTCTTAGATCAGAATACTGACAATGCCTTTAAGTCCACAATAGAAAGCTTTACATACAATACCCCAGCACATAACCTGCCAGAAGATGCCACACCACCCAGTAGGGAAGACCACTCTAATCCACACCCCATTGTGAGTACCATGAATCCCCGCAAGTATTAAAAACTCATACCACCTACTGATGCACTGCCAAGACCTTTCCCAGATATAGATAATCAGAATTTCGTTAAACCTCCCAGGAAATGCTATATGCTTCCAGTAACTCAGTTTTCTTTAATGAGTCATGTCGTAAGACACCCGGGCTTTGGACAACCTAAGCTGAATCCATCTGCAACTCCATTTACCCCACTAGTACTTAAGCATGATCCAGATGCCATCAGCTACAGTAATCCGCAAGGAATACCCATGGGCATGAAATCAGAAAGAGCTGAAATATCGGACTTTGCAAGGTACATGATCCGCCGAGAACTCATCAGTACTGGTCTCACAAGGTTCGATGACCTCCCAGAAAACTATAGGAGCTGGAGATCCACATTTAAGACAGCAATCCACGACTTAGACATCTCACCTATGGAAGAACTAGATCTACTGGTGAGATGGCTTGGCCACAATCGACAGAATATGCCAAAAGACTTAAAAATGTCCATATAAACAGTCCATCCACAGGCCTCAGCCTTGTCTGGGAGAGACTAAACCAAACATATGGAAGCCCCGAAGTCATTGAGCTTTCCTTATTCAAAAAACTACAGGACTTTCCTAAACTGTCGAACAAGGATGACCACCAGCTTTTGGAACTTAGTGACCTTCTTCTTGAACTTGAAATTACTAAAACAGATCCACATTTACCCGGTCTCAGTTATTTAGATACTGCTCATGGTGTTAACCCCTTGGTGGCAAAACTGCCATACCATCTTCAAGAGAAGTGGACTTTGGCAGGTTCCAAGTACAAGCAGCAGCATCAAGTATCCTTTCCACCTTTCTCCTTTTTCTCAGAATTTGTTAGACAGATTGCCAAGGCCAAAAATGATCCAAGCTTCTCAATGAACGAAGCACACGTGCCAAGCTCAACAACAGCAAGGTATGAGAACTTGAGTGCTAGACATAAGTACCTAAGAAGCACTATTTCCGTTAGTAAAACTGGAATCTCAGACAACACCTCAACTGCCAGTAAGGATGTGACAGAAGAGAAAACTGACGATCCCAACCATTACTGCCCAATACGTAAAAAACCGCACCCTCTAAAGAAGTGTTGTGCTTTCAGAGAGAAGCCCATGCAAGAGCGCAGGGAATTTCTTCGAAGGCATGAAATCTGCTACAGGTGTTGTGCTTCAATGGAGCACTTTGCCAGAGAATGTAAGGCCACTATTCAATGCTCTGAGTGTGGCAGTGACCAGCATGTTACTGCGCTCCATCCGGATTCCCAAGAGGACTCTATCCCCTTCTCCAGGCATGGCGGGGAGAGCCAGTATCATCTAAATGTACCGAGGTATGTGGAGAAGGACTTTGTGGAATATCCTGTGCCAATATATGCCTTGTAAAGGTGTTCCACAAGGAACAACCAGAGAAGGCCATTAAAATGTATGCTATTTTAGACGAACAGAGCAATCGTTTACTTGCAAATCCAGAATTCTTTGACCTGTTCAATCTAAAGGGGAACTCTTCACCCTATACCCTAGGCACATGTGCAGGCCTAGTGAATGCTACAGGAAGAAGAGCAGATAGTTTTATTGTGGAAGCGGTGCGAGGGAACGCACAGTTTCCACTCCCTACACTGATTGAATGTGACCAGTTACCAAGTGACAGGGAGGAGATCCCCTCGCCTGAAGTAGCACGGTGCCATCCTCACCTGAAGCATATAGCCAGCTATGTCCCACCTCTTGACAAGAATGCTAACATCTTGCTTTTGCTGGGCAGAGACATTCTAAGAGTCCATAAGGTACGTCAACAGTGTAATGGCCCAAATGATGCCCCTTATGCCCAGAGACTTGATTTAAGTTGGGTCATTGTGGGAGATGTCTGCATAAATAAAACACACAGACCTTGCAGCATCCATTCTTATAAGACAAGTGTGATTGGAAGGGGGCGTGTCTCTTACTTCAGACAATGCCCATGCCACTATTTTGTGAAAGAGAGACCTAATCTGCACACACAGGTATTTGATAACATACAAGAGCTTGGTATGGTTATGCCTGAAGACGATCTTGGTCATACAGTTTTCCAGACCACCAGCTACAACAACAAGGTAGCTCCTTCTGTTGAAGATAAGGAGTTCATCAAAATTATGGACCAGGAATTCTGTAAACATAGTTCTAACAGTTGGGTAGCTACATTACCCTTTCACAATCCAAGGTCCATTCTTCCCAATAATCGTGAGCAAGCGGTATCAAGATTTGCTTCACTTAAGAGAACACTGAAGAACTGACCAGAGATGAAAGAGCATTTCATAACATTCATGCAGAAAATACTGGACAACAATCATGCCGAACCAGCTCCACCATTGAAGGAAGGTGAAGAATGCTGGTATCTTCCATCCTTTGGCATATACCATCCTCACAAGCCAGGACAAATTAGAGTAGTCTTTGATTCAAGTGCACAGTACAGAGGCATATCTCTCAACAACGTACTTTTAACAGGTCCGAACCTAACTAACAACCTTATCGTAACGCTTACACGGTTCAGGAAGGAACCTATTGCGGTGACAGCTGACATCCAACAGATGTTCCATTGTTTCATCGTTAAGAAAGATCATCGAAACTACCTCAGGTTTCTCTGGCACCGTAACAATGACATCAGTGATGAAGTCATAGACTACCGTATGAGAGTCCATGCAATAGCAACATATGGGCTTAGAAGAACAGCTAGAGAAGGAGAGGAAGAATATGGCTCAGATGCCCGAGAGTTTGTAGAAAGAGACTTCTATGTAGATGATGGACTTAAATCCTTGCCAACAGCCGAAGAAGCCATTGATTTGGTCAAGAGAACCAAACTGCTCTTATCTCAGGCCAACCTTGGGCTTCATAAGATAACATCCAATAGCAACAATGTGATGAAGGCCTTCCACCCTGATGACCATGCAAAGGATTTGAAGGACTTAGACCTAAGAGTGGATGTACCACCTATCCAACGAAGCCTTGGCCTACACTGGGAAGTGACTTCTGACACTTTTACTTTCCAAGTTTCACAAACCGAAAGGCCATTTACCAGGCGTGGAATCCTGTCTGTAGTAAACAGCCTGTATGACCCCCTAGGTTTTGTGACTCCTGTGACCATTCAGGGAAGGGCAATACTTCGGCAGCTCACTGACGGGGAGAGAGATTGGGATGCACCATTACCATTGAACCTAAGGCCAAAATGGGAGATGTGGAAGGAATCCCTAAAGGCTTTAGAACAGCTTCACATCCCATGTTGTTATTTCTCTGCTTCACTGACAACATGTCAAAATAGAGAAATCCATGTCTTTTCAGATGCATCCACAGAAGCCATAGCTACAGTGGCCTACCTTAGGGCAACTGATCCTGAAGGACAAACCCATGTAGGATTTCTGCTGGCAAGGGCCAAACTGGTTCCAAGACCTGCACATACCATCCCCAGACTTGAATTGTGTGGTGCGACATTAGCTGTAGAAATGGCCGACTTCCTATTGAACGAGATGGACACTAAAATTGATGTTATCAAATTTTATACAGACAGTAAGGTCGTGCTGGGTTACATATATAACCGCACCAAGAGATTTTATGTGTATGTTGCCAACAGAGTAGAGCGTATAAGGAAGACCAGCAAACCAGAACAATGGCAGTATATTCCGTCTGACATGAACCCTGCAGACATTGCTACGAGATCAGTCCCAGCTGCTCTTCTCGCCAAGTCTTCCTGGTTCTCGGGACCAGAGTTTCTGCTATGTAGGCCTCCTGCAATACCTTCCAGTACCTATCATCTCATAGTTCCAGATAATGATCCTGAAATTCATCCCGAAGTTACCTCTCTGCGAACCACGACTCACTCAGCCAAAATCCTTGGGTCACGCCGCTTCGAACGATTCTCTTCTTGGACAAAACTTGTTCACGCGATGGCTCATTTAGCCCACATCACTCGGTGTTTCCAGAAATCAAACAAGCCACGGAACCGCCATGGATGGCACATGTGCAAAGAGCCACCAAGTATATCAGAACTTGAGCTAGCAGAGATAAACATCATCCGTCACTTACAAGAGGAAACCTTCCCAGAAGAGATGAAATGTCTTAAGACCGGAAAACAGGTCTTCAAGGGAAGTCCCCTCTTTAGACTGAATCCCATGGTAGATGATCTTGGCATGCTGAGAGTGGGCGGTCGTTTGAATAGAGCAAGCTTCCTTGGGAAGGAGCAGTACCCCTTAATAATTCCAAATAAACACCACCTAGCCACCTTGCTTATTTAACATCATCATGAGCAAGTTTCCCACCAAGGAAGACACCTCACTGAAGGTGCCATTAGAGTCTCAGGATTATGGATCATTGGAGCAAAAAGACAAATCGCCACCATTATAAAAAGGTGTGTCAAGTGTCAAAAACTAAGGGGTAGGCAACAACATCAACAAATGGCCGACCTACCAGTTGATAGGCTGAGCACAGAACCACCCTTTACCTACGTTGGGCTTGATGTTTTTGGACCATGGACAGTTGCAGCATGAAAAACCCGTGGTGGGCAAGCTAATAATAAAAGGTGGGCAGTGATGTTCACTTGTTTAAGTGTGCGAGCTGTACATATCGAAGTGATCGAATTAATGGACGCCTCAAGCTTGGTTAATGCTCTCCCTAGGTTTTTTGCCATCTTTGGACCAGTGAAGGTTTTAAGGTCTGATTGTGGAACAAATTTTATTGTTGCATGCAAGGAGTTACAGATTGACTCCAAGCGTATCACAAACCGCTTGCGCAGTCAGGGTTGTGAATGGAAGTTTAATCCACCACATTCCTCACATATGGGTGGGGCATGGGAAAGGATGATTGGAATGGCAAGACGGATACTGGATTCCATGTTAATTGATGTGTACCCTTCTCACTTGACTTACGAAGTGTTAACTACTTTCCTTGCTGAAGTGACAGCAATAATTAATTCTAGACCTTTAAGCCCAATTTCTTCAGATCCAGAGTCTCCCGTTATTCTAACCCCAGCTGCCCTTTTGACACAGAAAATTGGGATTATTCCAACTCCACATGGAGTCTTTGACAGCCACGACCTTCACAAAAGCCAGTGAAGACGTGTACAACACCTTGCCAATTGCTTCTGGAAAAGATGGAGAAAAGAGTATCTGAACCTTTTACAAGACCGCAGAAGATGGCAAGTACAAATACCTAACCTTCAAGAAGGGGATTTGGTCTTACTGAAGGATCACCAAGCTCATCGGATCGATTGGCCCATGGGTCTCATTGTAATGACCATGCCCAGTGATGACGGAAGGGTCCGCAAGGTTGAAGTAAAGACTGCCAGGGATGGGACTGTCAAGACCTTCTTCAGACCAGTCACCGAAGTTGTCCTGTTACTTCGTCACAAAGACCAATTCAGTCCCACCATGGCTGATGTACCGTGAACCTTCAGAGGTCACACCAATCCCTACCATCTTCAGTTACAAAGGTTTTACTTGTGACTATTGAATCTGAGAACTCATTTAAGGTTTATTGTTGATTGTGGCTGTTCTTGTAATGTTAACATTCAAGATTAATGGTGCTATCTGATGATACCAGACGGGGAGTGTGCTGCTACAGCAGCCCGTGTTAATATTGTTATTAAACTGTTGGAACGTTCCTACCTCCACCCCCATTTAATTAATACATTTGGTATGTCCCTAGCTCCCTTTTTGCTATTGGCGCTGCTTTTGTTTTTACTTTAGTTCCCACCATATTGTATTTGGGTTAAGGAAATTATCGTCCTTTTACCTTCAAGTTATCAATGGTTTTACGTCCTAATACTTGTATTACTTATGGCAAGAAATCTACATTAAAGTATACGGACTCTCAGCCTTGACTTCTTGGTGAGTAAACTATCTGTCCACGTTCACTACAACCAGTTGAGCGACGCACACTCCGTACAGATTGGGTCTTGGGAGAGAAGCCTCGCTAATACGGCGTTCGGGGACAGCATAAACATAGTAAAACACATCCACTGGACCTTAGCCAAGGACAATTTTTAAGAGCCAAGGCAGTGGTGAAGATGAAGCTTGGAGGAGTATAAAACTCTAGAAAATGCTTCATCCAAGATAACTATGGAAGCTCCATGTGCAGACTGACATCACAGTTAATGCCAACCAAACAGACATGATCTATATGAACGTATCCACCAGTAAAACTAATCTAATAGATATCTTGATACCATCTGACTTTAACATCGGTCCATAAAGAACAGTATACAGTAAATTAGAGAAGTACCATCAACTCTGGTAAGAGAAAAAAAGACTCTGAAAACATAGGCTGGTAATTTCTACCATCATAGTTTCTACTGGTGTTACTACTAAATCCATCTAGTGATATACTGAAAAGCTCTCACCCAATATCAACATCTGTATTCTAAAAAATATGGCAATATGCTTGGGATCCATTGTTAGCAGAGTCCTTGGCATGGTTAGCATTAATGAATACCAGTCATCTTCTTTTCTGTTGGTATTAATTAGCCACCCCTAGCCCTGAATTTACTTAAATCTTAAAATTTGCTCCTACCCAAAACCTTTATCTATCCTCACTCTCAAGAAGTTTCTTGAGTTTAATACCAGCTGAAAAGCTGTGAAATTTAAAGAACTGAAAATAATAATAATAAATAGTAGATGAATCAGAAAGGACTTTACATGGAAAAACTCCGAAACACAAATATTAGAGACTGACATAAACACCCATAAGATCTAATATGTGGCTGTAAAGCATCAGCCTACAACCCAAATCCAGGGGATTCCACATGGTGGCACAAGATCAAAGTATTGGAAACTTGAAAACTCCTCATCATTGGTTGCCAAGAAATGGCCAAAAATGAGCTCATACACAGACACAACAAATTGAGCAGATATATCCACTGAAAGATGCATCAATAAAAAGAGCTTCCAAAAGCATGTGGTTATAGAACATGTCAAACCCAAAAGACAAAGATATTTCTGCCAACGGATTTAATATTGTCATCATAGACAAGAAATAGAAATTATGCACCTCATAGATGTCACCAAAACACCAGAAAGGAATAAATTGGTAAAACTAATGGAAAAAACATCTCTAAGTACTCATGGAAATAAAGATGGCCAAGGTGTGGAAAACTACATAAGAACAAAAGAAATCTGTCAAACTACTGGAGACTATTCAACCCATCAAGCCTGATTGTTTATCTAATAACTAAGAACTATCTCAGAATATCCAGGTACTTCTTAAAGGTTGTCAAGGTTTCTGCTTCAACTAAATGTCTCTGTAGTTTGTTCTAGATTCCCACAACTCTTTACATAAATTTGCCAGCAGCTAGCAATTACCTTCTCTTGCACCTGGACATCAATAGTCATGTATCAAGAAGGACTAGGGCAAATGAGAACACAGAACAACAGAGGTAGGTGCAAATATGCTTAATGTTTTTATTGTTCACGCAGTAAAGTATCCAAAATAAAGCATAGGACAGAATGTTCTGTTCCCTTCTTCACCACCGTCCCTCGGTGTCCCTGGGGTCTCCCAAAGACAGTTGGTCGCACATGATTCCTGGGAGCTCTGCAGAAGCGACTCAACTCAGTGAGCGCCATTCACTTGCTCAAACCGGGGCATCATCCCCGACTGCTTGCCTCCTCTCTACAGGTACTGGCTCTGCCACAATCCAGACTCTTCTTTTCCTTTCCTTTTACCACCATACTTGTATCTCTTTCTTTCACTCTCCTTTTCTTTCTTACTTCAAGCTCTCTATATTCGCTTGTGGGTGTGCCGCCCTAATTACAACGCACAGAGTGCTGATGTGGAACAGCAGTGCTGACTGCACCTGCCTGAACATGGCTGGGCTACAGAGTCACAGAGCCTGATGTGTATTGCTTTCAAGTAAAAAATACCTGCACACTATCACAGACTCATAACATGTATCATCGCATTTCCTCCCCAATAAGCCTCCAGCTGCATTGGTGGGATGCCCAGTTAGACCAACCTGTGCAACTGGCCAGGGCCCGTGGCTTGGCTCACACAAACCTAGTCTTTACAAATCCCACTGTGAAACCAAACCCAAGCCCTTCTTTAAAAACAAGACATTAAAATAATAACTTTTAAAACACAAAGAAATAGGCAATAAATAAGTAGTCCATTAAAAATTCAATATTCAAAGAATGCATTTTGGCTTAGGTAAAAGAGTTCTTTTTCAGTTCAGACACCAATCCCGCTTGCTGTTCATCTTTCATCTTCGTTCCTTACTGCCACTAGTCCATTCCACATCTACCATCATTAGATGGTATTATGTTCCCTCAACAAGGCTACATTTTACTACCTAGGAATCGCCAGAGATGCTAAGGCATCTGTGATTTGTGGTCCACAGAGATTGATGTCAGTGATGGCCTTCAAAGGTTGGGTCTCCCTCTGTCTGATATGGAGCAACACTCTGTCACAAGCAATAAGAAGTGGAACTATGATTCTCTTTTTAGGTTGCAAATTAGCAAAAGCCTTTTTGCAAACCTCCAGACATTAGAGGGAAGCACAGTTTTCTAAACTGGAATAATTTGAGCCATGTTGGCCAATTACCAAAATTGTGAACATGGGGAATGAAACCAAATGCTGCTAGAGAGAATACTAGTCTTGTGTATAGCAAAAGTTTGGCAGCCCATGAACATGAAAATGATCCCAGCCGGAGCTTTAAAACTTCCAATGACAGAAGGTTTAAGCCTAGAGACAGGAGTAAATATGGGCCGAAGGTTCAACTTAGGGGGAAGAAAAAGCAAGGAGAGAGAAAAAGGGATAGTGAAAGAATGTTGCTATTTTGGTAGAGAATTAGATAGATAGGTGACAACCGTCATGGGAATAAACCTGAGGTGTTGTAGGGTGGTTATTTTGTATGTTTACTCGTAATTTGTTTTCTCTCTTAAGTTTTTGCTAAACTCTGCTCTTCAGTATATTCTAGTTTACATTTTTGTTTACTTTTGGGTTTCGGGATTATTGTTTTCTTTTGTCTTAGGAACAGTGTTATATATACAGTAATCCCTCGCTATATCGCGCTTCGACTTTCGCGGCTTCACTCTATCTCGGATTTTATATGAAAGCATAACTAAATATATAACGCGGATTTTTCGCTGCTTCGCGGGTTCTGCGGACAATGTGTCTTTTTACTTCCTGTATATGCTTCCTCAGTTGGTTTGCCCAGTTGATTTCATACAAGGGACGCTATTGGCGGATGGCTGAGAAGCTAACCAATCAGAGCACGCAGTTAAGTTCTCCTGACTGAGAAGCTAACCAATCAGAGCACGCAGGAGCTATGCAGTGTTAACCAGGAAGTCTCATCTCGGTCATTCAGCATCAACGTGCTTCGCTGTGTAAAGAGTTGTGCTCTTTTGTGTTTATCTTTGTGCATAGTCAAGCCCTTCATTATGGCTCCAAAACAATCTGCTACTGCTTCAGGTGCCGTGCCCAAGCGCAAGAAGAAGATGTTAACGATTGCCGAAAAGGTAAACGTTTTGGATTTGTTGAAGGCTACGATTCTTTTTATTTAAAAAGTAGGAAAGGAATATAAGATCTACGGCTGCAGCGTCCTTTTAACCAGGGTGCAAAACGAGTTGTAAGTGGATGTAATAAGGCAGTAGTCTGGATGGAATCTGCTTTAGGGATTTGGATTGAAGACTGCCAGAAGAAGAACAATGGCAGTGCTACACAATCGCCTGAAGTGGCTCCTTTACAAGGGCTGTAACGCTCTCCTTTGTTGTGCAGTAAAATTAAACTCATTGTTATTGGACAAGTCATCGTGTCATTGTTGGTGAGTAACCATAAATAATTAATACATTTACTGTATACTATTTTTCTTGCAATGTACGTATTTATTGCTGGTGACCTGTCTATCGTAATGGCTGTAACATATGTGATATCGGAGACACTCAATATCTTTAAAATAATATTTAGGTTTTACTGTATATAAACAGTGTGTGTTTATATACATAATTTCAATGAATCTTACCTAATATCTAAGAGAATACAAAGGGATTATGCTGTATAACGCTGCGGGGAATATTTATAAACAGTGCGGGAGAGTTTATAAGGGCTTAACATATATAAAAATAACCATACAAACATATGGTTTCTACTTCGCGGATTTTCACCTATCGCGGGGGGGTCTGGAACGCAACCCCCGCGATGGAGGAGGGATTACTGTACTGTACTTTTTTCATTTCTGCACATCTCGAAAAGAATATTGGTAATGAAAAAGGTAACCAAAACAATTTAGTATGATAACAATTAAAATTGTCAAGTTGCAGGTGAAGTGTATTATGGAAGTGAGGGGAAAATAAAACCCATAGAATACAATAGATACTCTGATTGAATATTTCTGAGATTTCATTAGTTAGGCGGTCAATAAAATGCCTGTAGCTAAAGTTAAAGAAGTATGCAACAAAGTACTACTAAGATGAAAAATGCTAAAATTAAAGAAAATGCTTACTCCATTCAGCATTAAGTCAAATTCGCTTCTGGAATTTAACAGTTATATATATATATATATATATATATATATATATATATATAAAACTTTATATATTCAGGAAAGACATATTATGGGGTGCCAAACAGGTAAATACAGTATAATGATTTTTGGAAAATATAAAGTCAGTGTTCTGCTGTACCTGTATAACACCAAAACCTGATGTCATCGTTGGAATATATAAAGTCATTCCTGAATATATAAAGTCATTCCTGAATATATAAAGTCGGCATCGGAATATATAAAGTCACTCCCGCATATATAAAGCCAAAGCCTGATTATATAAAGTCAGCGTTGGAATATATAAAGTCAGTCACGAATATATAAAGTCAAAGCCTGATTATATAAAGTCAGAGTCGGAATATACGTATAAAGTCATTTCTGAATATATAAAGTCAGCGTTGGAATATATAAAATCATTCCTGAATATATAAAATTTCTGTGCTTGCCATTTCTCTCGTACTAGTGAAAGGTAAACTTCAATAGAAGCCACTCAGAGTTGATTGAGCTTGTGAGGTTCGTCCAAAAATGCACCCATACAAAAAGAATAAATAAATATAGTGTTCAAAATGCCGGGCACATACATCATTTTGAATGAATTAACTGAACAGTGGGTTTTTTTAAAATATTTTTCTGAAGATGTTTTTGTTAACTTATTTCATTATCTTGTATTAGGAACTCATTGAGTTTACTAAAAATGTGCCTGAGTCATTTCAATCAATATCAAGATAATCTGACTTTAAATTTATATATTAAGGAATGAGGTTATGTGTTCTGACGCTGACTTTATATATTCAGGAATGACTTTATCTATTCCAGCGCTAACTATATATATTCGGTAATCTATACTAATAAAAGGCAAAGCCCTCACTCACTCACTCATTCACTCACTCACTCACTCACTCACTCACTCACTCACTCACTCACTCATCACTAATTCTCCAACTTCCCGTGTGGGTGGAAGGCTGAAATTTGGCAGGTTAATTCCTTACAGTTTCCTTACAAAAGTTGGGCAGGTTTCATTTCGAAATTCTACGCGTAATGGTCATAACTGGAAGCTGTTTTTCTCCATTTACTGTAATGGAGATGAGCTTGAACGCCGTGGGGGCGGAGTTTCGTGTGACATCATCACGCCTCCCACGTAATCACGCAGTACATAGAAAACCAGGAAGACCTCCAAAAAGCGCTGAAGAAAACATGCATTATATAATTGAGAAGGCAGCGAAACAATAAGAAGCGAGCGAGTGACATATACAACCATATTCATGAGTTCTGCTACTTCGGAAACAAAGCACGATGTAAACCTACACTTTAAATTAAGTTCATAGACAGGCTGCCGCTGGCGTTTGTAATTTAGTGCCTGCCCATATAAGGCCCTCCGTCAGCGGCAATCCAATAGCAAACTCCCACTAAATATTCACGGGTGAAGGACTGTGCTTATGCAGAGGAAGATGAGATGGTCAGGGTGGTGTTTGGCACAAACTCAGCGAAACTGCGAGAGAAAGTTTTAAGTGCCAGGACTTCGGTAACATTAAATACAGCCATGGACATAGCACGAGATGGCACCAGCACAGCTGGGAACCTTCGATGCATGTACACCGAGCGGCTCACGTGAACTGACGCAGTGCACACACAAAAAGCAACAGTTCCAAAGAGCACTGAACAAAAACCGAATTACACAATTGAAAAGGCAGCAAAAAATACGAAGCGTCTGATACATACAAGCATATTCATAAATGCAGCTACTGCGGAAACAAAGCACACGGTGGAAAAAGTCAATGTCCCGCTAAAGGAAGACAGTGTAAAAAAAAAAACCCGTGCATGCAGGGTGTCAGGTCTCAGATAAAGAAGAAGACGAGCTGTTTATTGATGCAGTAAGAAACGAATAGATGAATGAAACCTGTCATCTTTACAACGATTGACAAACACGGAATGTAACTTGAACACAACACATCCTACAAATACGAACCTGATTGAAAGAAATAATGATAATCAAATCCTTGATGACAGCAACAATCAGTAACACTCACAAAACAAATACTGTATATTGACAGTCATGTTACGTTATTTTTAAAATGTTCCCTTTTCTTTTTCATAGCTTTTTTAACACACTACTTCTCTGCTGCAATACGCGGGTATATATATATATATGTATATATATACCCCGATCTACATACTCGAATAATGGATATTTTATTCGCCATCAATGATTGTTTTGGTAAAGCCATACTCAGTGTATTCATTAGATGAACGGTATAAAAGTAAGAGCGAGGGGAGGATGACTTATTGAGGCATGCAGGCTGTAGTGCGCGTCAACTCTATCTGAATTGCGCGATCACATTTGAAAAAATATATCTTTTCAAGTTCTATTTAGCCAATATGTGTCAAACTCAAGGGCTGCGGGCCACATCCGGCCCGGCGTGTAATTATATCCGGCCCGCGAGATCATTTTATATACTGTATTATTGTTATTAATGGCCCGGGTATATGAAGCGCTGGTAACACAAT